>CM055818.1:22624910-22739822 GCA_029582265.1 Zoroaster sp. YZ-2022 | reverse complement strand
CAAACCAAGTAATGTAAATAATTATCTCGAGGCCTTGGCATAGTGGCCTTGGGGGCTTTCACGAAAATGTAACCCGTGGATACGTACAGTTTGGGACGATCTCAAAGAAGTATTTAAACAGCGGCGAGGGACATTTTCAGTGGGGGACAGGGGGCATTGTTTTTCAGTGGGGGTCCCAGGGGGGGGTTTTTTCCCTTTTTTTTTCTTTTCTTTTTTTGGGGACTGGGTTTTCGGGGGCCCCGGGGAACTGAAATTTGGGGGGGCGGGCACGTGCCCCCAGGCCCCCAGGCCGCCGTTACCCTGAGTGTAATGGGCTGAAGGGAATGATGTAAAACACCAAACACAATTCCTCCTTCCCAACATCTGACCATTTAAAGGTGGACTTTTATTTATGTATAAATGGTTCAGAGCACGAGCAGGCCTAGAAAACTATAGTACTAGTAAAGCCAACGTTCGCTGTATGAATTTTTGCCCCATTGAATATGTATATCCCGTCATCCCTAATACTTTATTTAATTTAAATAATGACGGAGGATGTCAATGACTCTTGTAAAGGAAATCGGGTTTCCCTGACGACATAAACCCCGGCCCTTTTCGCAAAAATACCCTTGCACAAGGAAAAATGAGATCAACATTACCCCAAAATTTTGGGTCAAGTTTGAACATGGAGTAGTTGATTTAATGCCGACCCACAGATTTGATGACAGCAATTTGGGTAAGTATTAAATAAAATTTTTAAAAAATCGAAGATACAAATGAAATGGATATGCTGATACCCATCCTTCATTTTTAAGAAAGATCAATCAAATGACCCCAAATGTGACTAGTGTGTTTCAAAATTGCCCATTAAGTTTTTTCAGTAAAAGAGTCAATGGGGGAAACGCTTCGTTCCCCCAGTCTTGGTTATTTTGGGGAACGCACAATTTAAAAGCGCAAAAACCAAAAGAACCATGAGGGCGTTTTAAATTTAAATAAGAAAGGAAAATATGAATTTTCAAATTAGAAAAATATATAAAAAAGGAATATCCCAACATTAAATGGGGGGTTTAAATTATAACACTGCTTTTTTCAACCCGTGACATCTATTTTGGGACAGACACCCTTTCCCACGCCCCAAATTTTGGTGGGGATCCCCCAGCTAAACTCAATTTTTACCCCCGGTCACTGGCTCAAAAATTTTTAAATTTTCCCACCCCCGAGTAGTATAAACCCCACACCATAGCTAAATTTTTTTCAAAAAAATATAAACCCCCCCCACGGGTGTATCCCATGGGTGACTTAAAATAAATCATGGCCCTAGTAAAATTCAAAGTTTTTTACAGTAAATTTTTTATTTAATATTGTGACACTAGGGCTTAAAATTTTATTTCAATTTAAAAAAATAAATTACGATCTTAATTTACATACCCTAATTGGCCAAGTCTTTTTAATTAAATATTCCTTTTCCTAGTACCTGTGTAAAATATTATTTTGTAATCCTTATTTTATCATTTTCAATATTTTTTGGTTTTATCGAAATGAAGAAATTTCTTTTATCCAAAATATTGAAAACCATCTTTTTGGGAATTTTTTAAATGGTTCTTTTTTTTGAATTTTCTGAAAATTACATTTGATCATTATGGCGGGTTGTAAAAGTTTGTTCCAAAAAAATGGTTTAATAACAATTACAATGATTTCCCACATAAAATTTTGGGGCATTCCATAAATCTGACTAACCTTTTTTAACATTTTTCAGTGACCGACTCCCGATTTTTTTTTGATTTTTTTCAAATACCTTATATGGGAAAAATGCCACAAACTTTGATCCCCAAACCCCAAATCGTTTCCCCAGATATGCGCCCTGAAAAGTATATACCCCCACCCCCCGTTGTGTGGTGATTTTGGGGGGATTTTAAATTTTCATTTCAAAACTAAATATTAGTTTAGATATTTTAAGATATTTTGTTTTAATTGTTAAAAGGGGGGAATGACACCCAATCTACTGCTATATAGAATCTGCTGTCAAAAAAAGTAATAACATACCTTTTTTTTTTAAATTGGGTCCTTCAAAACAATTGGTGATGAATTCTTTTTTCCATTTTTTCTTGTGCCAAGGGGACCACTTCATAATTTTTTTTATATTTTATATGGGAAACTAGGTGTATTTGCCCCAAAAAGGATACCCTTCATACCTTATTGGGGGTTTGGAGGGGGCTGAAGATAGATTTGAGGAAAAACAAAACACCTGGTGTTTGTTTGTTCAAGGGAAATTTTCCTTTGTAAAACCTGGGCAATGGACGATAATCAACATACCATGTACGATTCCCAAAATATTCAGTCTCCTTATAAACCCCCTTATTGCATCGTCAGGCGGGGTTCCCGAACCCTGGCCGGACCATGGTAATTGTGCCCTTGAGCAAGACACTTCACTGTCCCAGTGTTCCTCTTCACCCGGGGTATAAAGGGGAACCTGTGGGGGTTGTGGTTGAAAAACCCTTGAGGGCCCCGGTAGCCCCTAGGAGCTGAAAATTTTAGATTGATTTTGGGCCCCAATGGCCAGGGATAAAAAGAAAAAGCCCCTTTTGTTTTTTTTGGCAATGTGGCGCTCTATAAAACCCAGTTAATTTTTATTATTAGTAGTAGTAGTAGTAGCTTTAAAAAATCTTTGGGATCCCTTGTTGAAGGTGAAAAATGTAAAAATTTTTCTAATATTTTGAGACAAAGCATTCCACATGGGACAAATTATGTTGCTGCTAAAGAATTTTCATTAAATCTAATGAATTTTTTTAACATAAAAATTAATGTCATTTTTCTTTATAGAAAAATAGATCTAAAATACTCTTTTCTAAAAGATAATTAGGCATGCGATTAGTTTTTAAGCCTTTCATTGTAATCACAATCTTTGTAATGTAATATTAATTTTGGGGGTTTCGTTGAACAATTCCAAACGTTGATATTGCCGGAGGTGCCCTTAAAAGGGACTTGCAAAAACGGTTAGGGACCCAAGGCAGTGTAAAAGGTTTTTAGAAAATTTTCTTGGGGGGGCACTTTTCCCCTCCCCCGTTTAATCATCCCCATTTTGGGATTACCTTTAGAAACAATTTGGAAAAAAGGATCGTTCCTTTTAAAACCCTTTTCCAAACCCAAGATCTTTTATACTATTGGTTCTACAGGGCGAGATCCTTCTTATTATAATCAAAAGCACAGGAATGTTTTCGTGTGATAGAAATAATTTGACATTTGGGAAAGGAAAAACAAATATCTGGTTTTTTCCCCATTTAAATAGAACATCAATGTCATCTTGGAAAGCTTAATCTTTAAACTTGTTAATAATTTTTCATTTTTAGAGTCGTCGGCAAACAGGCAACAGGGGAAAGGGGGCAACGTAGGGAATATCGTTAATGTACGGGGAGGAAGAAAAAGGGGCCCGAGGATCCCCCGGGGGGGCCGGGTTAACAGGTAACAATGGGAGAAGAACCTTCCAAGACAGTCCCTTTTACTTCTGTTGGAAGATAAACCTGGAACCAACGATGTTAGATTATTGGAGTGTTTAAACCATAGGACTTTAATTTATGAAAGGTAATTGGTCGGAAAAACGCTGTCAAAAGTTTTGGGAAAAACCAGAAAAAATGACTTGCCCATTAGAACTCCGCGGGACTCTGTTAAACACAGTGGGGAGCTGAGAAATTTGTAGATCGTCCTTTTTCTCCATCTGAAAATCATAAAATAATCATTTAACTGGGGAAAAAATTAAATTACATCAAGCTCTCAAAAAAAAATTTCCCAAATTTTGTATCCCCCTAAATTTTATTGGCCCAAATAGTGTGGCCCTATTTTGGGTTTCCCGGGGGTCGGTTTATTGAAATTTTGTGTCCAAAAATTCGTCCCAAATTTGCCGGATGGTGACCAATCCCGAATTTTTGGGATAGTGACCAATGGGTATTGGCCCTTTTCCCAAAATTAAAAAAAATTTTGATTAGAGCATTCATCATTTGAATGTGCATCCCCAAAACTATAAGGAATGCATGCATGGGGAGGGGGTTAATGGTGGGTCTTTTTCCTAAATTTTTAATGGGGGGAAAAACTATTTGGTCATTTTTGGAAATTAGGGACAAATTTTTTAAAAAAAATTTTTTCCCCCCCTTTGGCTACCCAATCGTCTAAAATTATTTTTAGTAAATATTACTGAAAAAACCAAAATGAATTTCAGTTAATCGAAAAGATTCCACGTTGGAATGAAACGAACAGTCTGAATGCGTTTTCACTATTTTTTAATGACACAATAAAAAACAAACATCTGATTAAAATTGTCGGGTTGGGTGGTTTTTTTAAACAATGGGTATTCGGGGTGGCTGGGCCCGTCGAATGTGGGTTCAAATTCGTGGTGCTTGTGTCCTTGAGTAAGATACTTTAAATAATTGGGTACCTGTGGGGACAGATTGGTTGTTTTTGGGGCCCACAAATTCTCGGGGAACAGATGGCATTAGAAATATTTTGCGCCTGTCTTGAACCTTCCGTTTGGTGGAAAAGTGTTCTTTATAAACAATTTTATTAGAGTCAACCCAACCCAAGTCCATGGGCCCTTTAATCTTTAAAAGCATTTTTTTATATATAAATAATTAAAATAAATATAAATTTGGGAATTCGCATTAAAAATGAAACTTTTTCATAATGGGGTTTTTGGACTCAATGTGCGGGTTTACGAGCTTAGTTTTAGCTTACTTCTTGTGTCGTTAACGAAAAAATAACGTAAAAATGTTTGTTTCATTATATTTTGGAAACTTTTTCATAAAATTCAAACCCTTTTATTTTAAAAACAGAAAGATTTCAAGGGATGTTGTATACTATCATCAATTTTACCCCAAGGGGATGTTGTATACTATCATCAATTTTACCCCGGGGATGTTGTATATATCAATTTTTAACCAAGGGATTTTTACTATCATCAATTTTTACCCCAAAGGGGATTTTGGGTTTATAAATAACTTTACCCCAAAGGGGGATGTTGTATCTATCATCAATTTTTTTTTAAAAAGGGGATGTTGTATATCATCAACTTTACACCAAGGATGTTGTATACTATTATGAACCTTTACACCAAGGGATGTTGTATACTATCATCAACTTTACACCAAGGGATGTTGTTACTATTATCAATTTTTTAAAAAGGGATGTTGAAACTATTTCAACTTTACCCAAGGGATGTTGTATACTATCAAACTTTACACCAAGAAAAAGTTTGTTTTTTTGGGTAATCTGTTCACTGAGTTGAAACCCATGGTACTCTAAAACACTACTCCTCAAATTAACTGACAAATTTTAATGATCTGTTCTACAGACCCTGGTATCAGAAGCCTGAATTTATTTCCTTGTATTAACCTCTTATGAAAAATGATATTAACAATTTTGTTTAGGGGTGGGCTTTTTTTATTATTGTATCCCAAATTCCCTCCTTTTCACTTTTAAAACCCCGGGAAAAAAACTGTTGACCCTTTTGGGGTCAAATATTGTTGCCCCATTTCCCCCAATTTTCTTATCGGTGAGTGTTTTAAAAATCAGCCTTTTTGATTGGACGAAAAAAAAACACGTCACGCAGCTGTGCAGGTCCTTTTTTTCCAAACCCCCATTTTTAACCCTACGAAGATTTTTTTTTTTTCCCGTCCCAATGATCGTTGGAGAATCGTTCACAATGAAGGGAAGGGGTCTTCATTACTTTGTTTCATTTGAAGGTATGAAAACCACTTTTATTATACATGTATGTTTGTTTTAGTACACAGATAATGACTACAAAACCATGGTTAAAAATTATAACGTTAACATTATTTTTTTTCCAGGTATTCGGGGCCTTAAAATTTATTTGTATTATTACTGTACACCCCATTGTCATTGTTCTGAAAAAATGGATGGAGGGGTCATCATGAAAATTGGAATGATCTTTTAAACTTTTTTATTAACAAAAACACACACACAAAATGTTACAGTACACTAACTTTAAATAGTTAGTAGTAGGAAACCATATCGGTATTTCATTTTCGGGGTTTCCCTTGCCCCTTATTCTTCACTTTTTTTTACTATAAGTGGGCCTGAAACAATCACCACCTTTATTGAGATAATAAAAATGTAAATGGGGGGGGGGTCACATGTATTATATTCTATTCTAACCCCTTAACAAAGGCTTTTTTTTTTCTGAAAATTGCATTTTTTTTCCCGATAATATTATTAATAACATGAGGGGTTTCTGACTTATGTTTTTTTTGTTAGCATGCCCCATTATTCTTCACCCCTTTTTAAAAAATTTACATGAATTTTTTTTTTCAGATATGTTTATATTTCAGATCAATGGTTGATCATGCTTGCTACAGTTTACACTTTAGGGTCAGGATGATGAACATCATGTAAGTTTTTCATTCAAACAATTTTTTTTAATTTTTGATGAATCCATCCCCCCCCGAAAAAAAAAAAAAAAAAAGGAAAAAAAGGAAATGGGCAGATTTTTTAAAAACAAATTTATTTTAAGGCTGTGTTTTTTTGGTTTATACCGGAACCGGATCCCCTTTAAAAATCTTTTACCGTAAATAAATTGTAAAACACTTAAATACCCCCAAATGTATAAAATAACCAATATGAACAAAAATTTTTTTTTTAATTAAGTTTTAATAAATGTGGACTTTTTAAAATTTTTTTCCCCCCCCTCAATTTTAAACAAAATGACGAACAAAAAAATGTTAAAAAAAATTTGGAAACTTCCATTTGTGTGGCTTAAATGTTTAGAAAAATTTTTAAAAAGTATTTACAGGAAATTGGAACTAAAAAAATGGAAGGGGAATGGTTTCATTCACCCGGGAAATACCTGGCAAAACCTTTTTCCCTAATCGGCCCCTATAATACACAAAATAAATTAACCACTGAAAATTTTTCTTATTCAATTTTTTCTGCCCAAGATAGTCCAGACTGTAAAGGTTTGCAGTGAGGCGCCCTTGTTCCTTTCCATCTTCACCATCAGATTAAAAAGGCGGTTAAAGGGGCAAAGGCAACCCATGGTCATCCCTTTATAGGATGCCCCCAAAGGATGCCACCAAGTCTTTATTGACCGGAAAAGGATGTGACTATTAAAATTATTGCATTTTAAAGTGCATTGGGGGAATCTTAAAAACCCATAGCATCCAAATCATTTGAAGTACACAGGCATAGGCCCAAGGTCCCCAAAATTTTGTAAAAGATTTGTTGTCGCAATTCCTAGCATTTGAAAATTAAATTTTATTTTTCTTTTTACATTGAAAAAATGATTAAAATATCTTTTTTAAAACCCTTTATAATTTTAGGCATTATCATCATCAAAAAGCTGAGATTATTTTAAAAGGGGAATTTTAATTATGAATAACAATTTGGGAATTTTTAAATTTTTAGAAAAAAACATTATATACATTTATTTATAAAATTAAAAAAATATCTTATTTAGTAAAAATTTTTTAATTTCTTTTAAATACAGCCCATCTATCTTAACTAGAAAAAATTGAACCTTCACACTTTTAAAAAAAATTTTTCCCCTTTTTTTACCCCAGTTTGGGAACATTAAACCCTTTTCCATAAAAAAGTTTTAAACAAAAGCAACTTTGCTACCCCCAGGGGGTTGTCAGAGTCTGTAAATTTGTAACCCAATGGCCAGGAGTTGAGGTTGTTTCTATTCTTAAAAAGGATTTAAATTTGGGGTTTTTAAAATTAATTTATATAATTATCCTATCTGGGGATCTGTCCCCCTTCATGGAATTTTTTTTCAGGACCTTAAGACACATCAAAGGTTATTAAAAGGTTTTTTTTGTAACATGTTAGAACAATGATAGACTAAAAAATTTTTTGACTGGCCCCAACGAATCTAGACAAAAGTTAAACCAGTACCAATTGAAAATATTTCCTTATCATTCAGAACGTTTTCCTCAAGACCCCCAAATGACTTGCTGGTGCTACAGCTTAGGCACGTTGGGAAAAAAGAAAATCACAGATAAACGAAAAAAATTTCTTTTTTTTTAAAATTTACCTATTGATTACAGGATGTGGGACGTACTAAAAATTTGGTTTTATTTTACATTATAATTTTTAACAATATTACAATTTAAAAAAAACATTTTGCGTCTTCCGGATATTTTTAAATTTTTTATTTTTTTAAAAAAAAAATAGTCTTCTGGGAACCCAAAAAAAATAGGTATTTAACCAAATTCCCCCCCCATTAATTTAATTTATTCATTTCCCAAAAAAATTTTTTAAACTGTTAAATTCTATCCAACCATGGGGATATTATGTAATGGATGTGACGTCAAAAAGGGAAACGAGCAAGTGGCCCATTTTTCGGGGTTCCAAAAAAAAACTATTATTTTTTTAAAAAAAAAAATAAATTAAAAATATGGAAAATAATATGTTTATTTTAAATTGTTTTATTGTTAAATAATTATAATTTAAAAAATTTTATTTAGTAAATCTCCAAACCTTTTTTTTTTTCAAGGTTGGTTTTTTGGGTGTGTTTTTTTAAAAACTAGATTATTTTAGTGAATAAAAAAAACGAGAAAAGAAAAAAAAAGTGTTTTAATAACGAAAAACGTTTTAAAATCTTCATTTTTAAAACTTTTGGAAAACCCTACTCTTTTTTAAAAAGGTTCCACAAACTTGACAACATTTTTTCCCGGTTTAACTTGGTGTGTAATTGTGTTCCCCAAAAGCCCGATATTCTTACTTTTTTAGGTTGTTTTTTCTTGATGTTCAAGGGGAAACGAGGTTTTTGGGAAAAAATTTTTAACTTGGGGGACTGAACCCCCGACCCCCCATTCTGAGCAGACATCTTACTCACTTTACCAACGAGCTTTTTGATGGCGAGAGGATTTGGAAAGGGCCGGGGTTTAAACCCCCCCCCTTAGGTTTTTTCCCCCAAATCCCCCTGAGTCGTCAGTAAAATGCAAATTCAGTAACTTTTAAAATTTTCCCGGAAAAAAATAATTGCATAAAAAATTGGGAGGGGTTTTTTTAAACTTTTTTAAAAAATCATGCACAGACAACAAGTAAAAATTTTTATTGTGCATACATTTAGAGGGTTATATAGAAAAAAATATTTTGATTCCCCAAATGGAAATGATTGATAAGAGCTTTAAAACTGACAAATTTTAAAACCAAAATGTTTGTTTGCATAACCAAAAAAAAAACAATGTCATTGTATAAAGCTATTAAATATGTAAAACATATAGTGTGTTTTAAAACCAAGTTAATAAAAGATTTAACCAATTTAAATCATTAAACGTTCATTTTTTTCTTTTCATTTAACGGGTTTTTAAATGTGTTTTTCCAGTGTTTGGGGCCCCGACAAAGGGAAGATTTCCCAAATAAACATAACATTTTTTATTAATTTGCAATGAGAATGAACACACCCTTTTTAAAGTGGGGGTTTAAAAATTTAAAACTTTAATTTTTTATGAATTTCAATTCAGTAAAATTTTTTCAAAATTTTGCCACAGATAATGCTACGTAATACATGGAGGACATTTATCTCATTTACCCGGTCCCGGGGCGTTTAATTTTACCCGGGAAACCGGGGTTTTATTTGGCGGGGAAATTTTTCCCGGGTTTTTACCCCGGAAAAATTTGGTCAACCTTTTTTAGGTTTGGGTTTTTTTAAGGGGTTTTTTGGGGCAAATTTTTTCTTGACCGGAATAGGGTCGGGTTAAATGACCCAGTTCCGGGTCAAAAAAAGTTGACCCAAAATTTTTTTGGGGCATTCTGGCCCGGAAATGGGCCCCAAATAAAGGGTTCCGGGGCAGATTTGACCTTCTGGGTCCTCTGACCCGGGGGTTTTTTGGTGAGTTTGGGTTCAATTTGATCAATCCAACAGGAAACAGTTATCCGTTTCCTTCTTTTACCCAAAAAAATCCTAGGATTCAGAGCCATGGAGGCGGGGGCAAGTTTTCAAAACCTTTTAAATTTTCCCAATATCAAAAATATTCCCAAACTTTTTTAAAATTTTTAAAGAAAAAGTATTTATTTTAATCCCAAAGTTTTAAAAACCCCAAAAATTATTACTGAGAGGGGAAAGGATAACAAAGGTTTATTTCATTCGTTAAAAAGGATATTTTTATATTTGACATGATATATTTACATGATTGGCGGTAGAAACCCCTTGTCTTAGGCAATCTACAAATTTTTTGTTTGTTTAATAAAGAAGGTCGCTTTGGTTAAACCTCATTTAAAAATTTAATTCAACGGATGATAATAACCCAAAAATTCCACTACCAAGGATAGTCTCCCTAACCATTAATGGTTTTTTTCATTTTTAAAAAATTTCCAAATTTTTATTATTTTTTTTTTAAAATCCTTTTTTACCCCTAAAAAATGGAAAAAAAATTTTTTAAAAAAAATATTTCCTTAAAAACATGGTTTTACAGTAAATTTTATCAAAATTAATTAAGGCGGGTCCCCAATTATCTGAAATTCTATTTCAAAGTATTTCTTTTTTTTTTCTAAAAAAATTATCAATATTCCCGTGAGTCAATAAAAATAATTTTTGTTTAATCTTTGGGTTTTTCAAAGTTGGAACGGGGATTTATTTAAATTTTTTCCTACGGCGACGGGGTATATCACTGTATACTCAGTGCTTTCCGAGTGTTTGAAAAAAGTCCGGGGGACTTTGGGGATTCAAAACCCACACCTCCTTCTTACTAATTCAAACGTCTTAACCTCTCAACCACCGAGGCCGATGATTTTTGGGTATTAGATATTGCCCGGCTGTTGGATTTTAAAAAAAAAAAAGATTTGTGGCGCCATATCCACCCTGCTGGGCGCTCAAAAAAGGGAAAAAAAAAAAACAGGGAAAACAAACAAATACATTGATAGCAATATACATTGACGCAAGAATTTCACAATGAACCTAGAAGCAGAGATGTGGGTTTAGTATTTTTTTTATGAGTACCAGTGAGAACAATTACTTTTTTCATGAGTACATATGTTTATTTTTAAATTACGAATTCAAAAAGTATAAGTCTGATTCAAAAAACATTTATGCTTCCATGCGGGTACATGATGCATGCGTGAATATAATTTGATTAAAAATAAAAGATGTGCCAAACTTGTTGCGACATCATGAACCTGTTATCAGATTTTTGTGTCTTGTCACATGATCTGGGCCCGGTTTTTAAGCCAATAAGCATGAAAATGAAAAATGTTTTAAAAAGTTGCGGAAAAAAACCTTTTGCCCATTACCCCCTTTTAAAAAAGTTTTATGTCCAAAGGGAACATTTTTTACAAAATACTTTTTTATTTTTTTATTTTTTAGGAGGAAATAATTTTTAACGTGTCTGTTTTTAAAAAAACCCCCAGGGGCCCCAAAAGATCTGGTTTAAAAATTTCCTTTGGGACCCCTTTTGGGCTGGTTTATCATTCTAAGGGAACCCTTTTTTTTATCTTGTTCTTCTTTTAAACATTGGTTTTTTTTTTAGACAATTTTAATTAAAAAAGGACGTGCGATTTATCGTTCTTCTTTAAATATTAATTTTTTTCCCCTTTTATTGAAAAAAGGACGTGCGACACAACCCTTGGCGTGGGCACGAAAACCCTGGCTGGGTAACAATTTCTTTTACCAAAACATTCACGTACGAAAACCCGGCGGCAAAACCCGGCTGGCCCCAAACCCGGCCACCCCCGAATCGAACCTGGCTGGCCAGCCGCCCTCCAAATGACCGCATTTACAAGGCCCCAAAAAATAGCCAAAAAGTAACGTGTCTGTTTGAAAAACCCCCGGTGCCTGCCCTATCTGGGAAAAATTTCCCTACGGATTCTTTTGGACCGGGATCATTCGGGGCTAGTTTTTTTCTCTTTTTTTGTTGAAATAGTAACCCCTTTACAAAACACGGAACACAATTGTTAAAGTCAACAAAACTTCCTCCAAATTTAAATAAATTTTCCCCTATCCTTAACCGTTAGTTGTTAAATGCCCTCCATACCCAACCCCTTTTTTCTACCCAGATACACTGGAAAAAACCCTTTTCTATGTGGGTTTGTGTTTCCCCAAGCTTTGGTAAATTTAACCCCGCATTTAAATTTTAAATTTTTCATACTGCCTTATTCAAAATCATTCAATATAAAACAATTCTTCAGAAAAACACCAAAATTTTTGGTTTCATCGAAAAATTGTACCAACAACGGAATGGGGCTACAGCTTGATCATGCCTATTCAAGCATTTTAAAAATAAATCATTGATAAAATTTTTCGTGTTTTCTACTGCAAGGTCCCAAAATGCATTTTTTTCATGTACAAATGTTTAAAACATTCTCACAGATACGAACTTGCCGTGGTGAACACTGCTGTCACTACACAAATACTTTACATTGGAAAACTTAACTTGCATAAATCCAAATTTGCGTTGACTTCTTTTTCATTAACATTTAAAAACTGGAAGTTTTCTTTAGAAAAATTTTAATCCCCAATCCTGTTTTGGGCATAAAACAATTTTTATACAGAATATAAAGAACTTTCTTTTTGTCCCAGCTTTTTAAATTTTTCTTTTTTTATTTTTTAAATTCCCAAAAACTAAATTGTATACATTTTATTTGGGCTTTTGGGAAAAAAAAAAGTTAAATTTTTTTTCATCCCATTAAACCCCATCCAACTTTCATCAATAACTTTATACAGAACAAATTCCCTTTTTCAATGTGTACCAATGATTAACTGTTAAATGGGGCGCAAAAGGGGCAACCCCTGTGAGCCAGTCATAAACCCCACTGTGTGTTAATCGTCTGCAATTTTATTTTAATCTGGCAATAACAAAAAACCCTAAGTAAATTATTACTCCTTATTATTCAAATTACTCTTTTTGATCCCCTTTAAGGGAAAAAAGTCGTATCCGGGCCCTTCTTTTTTTTAAAGGGCTTTTTGGAATTTTTTAAAACCCCTAACCAGTTAAAAGAATTCTGTCGATTTTTGGGGGGTGAAAAAAAACTATCTTCAACATCCACTTTTTTTGATTGGGTTTTTTTTCTTTTTCCCTTTTAAAAATCCTCCCTTCAGAAAATAGAAGGATCCTATTATGGGTTTCCACTGTGCATGCCCATGACTGTGTTTTTCACTAATGGGGAGTTGGGCAAGATTCGTATACCGGTCCAAAAAAAATTCGTTTTTTTCCCGAAATAAATATCCTGGAATAATTTGAAGTATATTCCATTATCTATTATGTTCTCCCCCCTTAATAGATGGGGAAATTACATTATTGGTTTATTGAATGAGAAAAAAAGGGGGTCCGGGTGACATTTTCCCATCCAAAAATCCAACTGCCTTAAATAAACTCCAAAAACAGCCAAAAACTTGAAAAAGTACGAACTAAGTAGTCGTTGTCTCCTTTCACAAATGTTTGAAAAACATAAAAAAGTGATTAAAAAAAAAACTTGTTGACCTTTGTCAGTGCTTTGCCAAAAAAACGATTCTACTGTTAAAAGGTCTTTATAACATTTCATTAAAGAGGGGGCCATTAATTAATTATGCTTTTTCAGTTTTCTTTTTCCTTTCTTTTAAAATAGAAATGCTAATTTATTATAGCCATTTAAAAAAAAACAAATTATTTAACATTAAAT
Organism: Zoroaster sp. YZ-2022; assembly: GCA_029582265.1. NCBI lineage: Eukaryota > Metazoa > Echinodermata > Asteroidea > Forcipulatida > Zoroasteridae > Zoroaster > Zoroaster sp. YZ-2022. Next base: position 22,726,244 of record CM055818.1, on the reverse strand, counting down.
TCAACACATGTTATTATAAACTTTACGAAAGGCTTACATTTAAATTTGTGTTGGTAACTTAAAAATTCTTCGTCCTTTTTACAGTTCATGGTTTAATTTGGCATCTTGGGAAACTCCCGGTAATCCCTTTTCGCTGGCTACGGGAAATTTCCCTTTTTCCTTTCCCCCTCTTTTTTAGGGGCCTCCCGACTCATCTCTTCTGCATCCTTTTTAAAGTAATTACGTCAGTCCTTTTTGGGGTAATTTGGGCTCTCTTCCTCCTAAATTGATCCATTTCATTTTAAGACTTCTACCAGGTCGGTGGATTTTCTCGCAGTATGGTTTTAGACGGTTATAATGAACTACTCGGCGATGATCGGGTCCCTTTTTGTATTCGATAGTGATGTCACTCAGTCTCTTAATAACCACGTATGTCACCCCGGGGATGCTGCAACTTGGGGCTAAACTCTTTCCTCCTCTTTGGATTATGCACATACTGCATCTCCTTTATATCCTCCTGCCGAGCTTTGTTGTCATAATTCTTCTTCTGCCGGTCACTTGCAATTCTCAAGTGTTCTCGGGCGTACTGGTGCACTTGTTCTAGTCTATCTAACTTTTCTGCATTGATCGTTCATCACAAGTGTCGTCATCAAGCCGTCCCATCATTAAATCAACGGTTAATCGGACATCTCTTCCCATCATCATCTCGCTCGGCGTATATCCTGTGTCTCGTGTACAGATGTCATGTATGCCATCATGACGCAGGGTAAATATGGTCCAAATCTCGTTGATTGTCTGATACAAACATTGATAACATTGCCTCTAGTGTACGGTTAAATCTTTTATCATACCATCAGATTGGAGATGTAGAGCTGTCGTTCTGCTCTTTTCTATGCCAAAATTGGGCCAACTTCTTGAAATAAGTTTGATTCAAAATTACGCCTTGGTCCGAATAAAGTTGTAAGGGAACCATATCTGCAGAAAAATTTCCCTTCGATCAACTTGGTACTAGGTTGTTGCTTTTTGGTTAGAATTGCATATCTGTCTATTTAGTGAAATAATCACCTACAATGAGTATGTACTTGTTGCCGTCTTCTGATAAGGCAATGGTCCCATCACGTCTATAGAAACCTCTCCATGGGAACACCAACTTGTATTTTTCAAAATTCTATACTTCTTCTGAGGCGGTTTACGTACACAAAATCACGTTCTACATAGCCGGCTCACATTGTCGCCATTCATAGTAGTATCTTCCTGAACTCTTGGTTTTACCTAAGTCCCAGATGTCGGGGCACTTTAGTCGCTGTGTCATGTTTTCCCAGAGTTCCTTAGGGATGATTAACTGCCATGTTATCCTATCGCCCTTTCTGACTTCCATTTCTGTAAGCACGCCTTCCTGTATCTCTAACGGTCCCACTGTGTCCAATACCTTTTAATTACTGCATCGCCTGGGAAGCTTCATTCCCTTCTGGTCGTTTATCTCTGGACTAGCTCCACGGATCACCCTGTCCGATCGTCTTGTCCCTTAACTGCGACTCCTCAAGTCTATGGCCCAAAATTTCATTCCTCACCATCACAAGACTTCTCTTCTGAGCATTTTTCACCTCGACCCAAGTTCACGGCTGTACATCTCTGACTGTCTCCCGCCTTTCACCATCTTTGGACTTCTCTTTAAAGGGGCCCTTTTGCCCTCTTCAGAATCCATGGCTGTACATCTCGCCACCTTGGCCCATAGCTGCCGTTCCCGAACTTCTCCCGTGGGTCTCTCTTGCTCATAAGTCCCTGGTTTTACTCTGTCGACCGTCCGGCCCGCGCCATCTTCGACTTGCCACCGTTTTCATTATCATCCGCAGCACTTACTATCACCCACAGTGTAGTTGTGGCAACTTTCTGCTTCCTCACTCATCTTGTCACCAGTTATTTATCACCATCCCTTTTCCCAGTGCTTCATCAACTACCGGTCGGGCTTTTCATGCTGGGTTGGGGATGGTTTGTCTCTGGGAAATTACGCTCGAACTGTTACAATGCTCACAGTCATCCAAGGCCGACGAGATAAGCCGTCCATTCCATGTTTATTGCCAGCTGATTGTATCTCAATGTATTATGTGCCATCACCTCCCAAACCCCCTTGCTGTCTGGCCATCAGGACTCTTAAAGTTCATCAGCCATATTAGCGCCCGTGATCAGTCTTTATCAAAAAATTTCTACCATACAAGTAATGATGGGAAAAGTTTGTTGATCTACTAGTGCAGAAGTTCTTTCTTGTCACACAATATCTTCTTTCAGCTTTGGTCAATATTTTTCTGAGTATGCGATCACCTTTCAGTACCCTCCTGTATCGTGACAATACCGCACCAATGCCCACTAGCGTCTGTGTCCAAAATGAAACTATCATCATTCGTAGGATAGGCTAGAATTGGCGTTGATATAAGGCCGTCTTTAACTGTATTAAGGCTCTTTCATATTCCTCGGCCCAAATGCATAAATAACTCGGTCTTATAAATCCCCGGTGTTGGCCCGGTCTTAAATTAGCCCGGCGTGAGTCATGAAAGCCCTCAGTTACTCAAGCGTATCCTTGGTTGCCTTCTGGTCTCTGGCTCTGAGGGTCGAACAAAAGGCTGGCTAATCGGATAGTCACCATTGTTAAAGGATTATTCCCTGGCTAGTGATTTTGGAAGTGGCAGAGATGCCAGTTACTTCAATTTTGGTTTAATTTAGACGATTTCTTCACCTTTAAAGACTTTTCTGTGTAAATTTTCGTTGATAACATGCACACGTTAATAGGTCTTGAGTCCTTATTATTTCCCAGCACATAACATTAGGATGCACACACCTGGTAACAGACTAATAATTGTATAAATCTTGCGCCTAAATCAGCGACTATGTGTACATAAAATATAATTATCCTTGGTAAATTCCTGTATCGGCGTAAACAAGCGCCACAGCTTCCCAGGTCTCCGCAGTTTACGCGCAAACATAATACATCTATACGTTTGGGACCGGCGTAGACAAACTCGTCTTAAAATACTACTGTAAAACCTACTTCTTTTGCATGGAGCGACGAATAATATTCCACGCCTTGCGCGGAACATGTACAGTATACAAATGAAAATTTGAACGTGGATGCACATTTCAGCTGTATCGAAATTACGCTTTGATTTCAATTTCTTGGCATGGTGGTTTTGGTTTCTGTTTTTTATAAGTGAAGCATAATTATAGAATACTGATATATTTTATTTGTGAACTAATTTGTTTTCGTTCATGACAATTTGAATCAAAATAAAACAGAGAACTGCGATCGTGAAGTATCTTTGGCTACCTTCAATGAAGAAATCAATTAATTAATTAATTTTCTGTTTGCTAAGACAGGTCTTAAATTATGTATTATGAATATATGATGGGAGGGGAGAATGGGAGAAAGAGAAATATGACCTTTTTATATTTTTTATGAAAGCTACTGAAATATCTCTTTTGAAAATTTGTGGCTCTGAAAGAGCCGTTTTAACTGTGTGCGCCCCATGGAGAACCGTTGACTTGTTACAACTGTGGATGAGGCGGTCATGACGATCTCTTATCTGCTGTGCTCAGAGATACCTTCCAACCGTTCTTGCACACGCAAACAAATTGTAAGAGGGCCAGTTCTAGCGTACTTGTAGTGGACACGACCAAACTTGTCATGATGCAATGGTCCGGAAGCTTTGTGAAGTGGTGAAGTTCATTGCCATCAAGATAGCTCCCGACATAGTAGCTGGAACCAACACCCCAAATGTGTCAAACACACCCGTTTATTGGAAGCAACCATCCAATGGTCCGGAATCCACTGCCCTCCAGAAAATCACCATCAGCCACCCACTCCGAAACCCCGTTTCATCACCAAGATCATCCCAATTGTTATCTCGTGTAGCAAATTTAAAATGCTTAAATTACAGTATGTAGTGTGCATAGGTAAAGGTGTTTTTAAGGCGTTACTGTCGTTTGTTCATAATATGAATGTCCAAATTTTACCAGAAATAATAATTTTAGTGTCCGGAAATTGAGCCACAAGGTGGTAAAAACTCACGTGTAACTATTTTCGCCAAATTGCAGTCATTCATGAAAGTTAGTCCTCCGTCCATTTTATTTTATTTTATTTTGTTGACATTATTATATCGATCACAAAACAAATTACCGACTGCGACATCTTCAGGTGCTTTTCAAAGTGAATTTCGCCTGAGTGTAACGTTACTTTGTGTATGATCAAGCAGTTTTGATTATTAAAAATTCGTCAGGAAAATGAGTGGTTGAAAGCGTGATCATATTGTGTGCCAAAATTATTCTAAATCTCACCACTACATATATAAATGAATGCTTATTTTGTTAATTTTCAAAAACGTTTTTAGTAACGTTTCTAGAGTTCCTTTGTTGAATACGGCTGTAGTGATCGTATAAAAGCGCACAGTGAACTGAACACGGTACTATTGTGTATAGGGTGGCTCAATTGCTCAATGTTCCAACCCCAACTCAGGAGAAAAAAATAAACAAGTGAAGCTAAACAAAATGGGCAGTTGTTGCGTGTTTTCCATTTCGGAATTTCGTCCGTAGTTAATTCATCATCAGCAGACAAAATATTACATGCACATAGAATTAGGCATTGCGGATAAAATCCTTACGGATTGCTGGGAATTAAAGTTGACATGTTCGGATGCACATATCTAAAACAAGTGCACGTGTTCACTGTTGCATCAACACCGTCTCGCGTCGGCGTGAAGTCATCGTTGACCACGTATGTCGCACGGACGTACCTCCAGCGTGGTCTGGACACAGGAAACAAACCCAATAGGGACGGATAGCTTGATATTTTTTGATCGGAAATATACATGTAAACGTTATTTCGGGAAAGGTTTGTGAATATGACTTCAAAAATGTTTATATTAATCTGTCGAAATTTGTTTCGCAAAATCTGTGTTACGAATCACGTGATGCATTTCCAGCTATTCCGTGAAAAATGTACTCCCCGTACATGCACAGTTTTTTAAATCACAAATCATTTGGTGCTGTGACCACTTTCGCTCGATTTTCAACTATTAAAAATTGAACCATTTTCAAGCAGTACTAGTAGCAATTTCCCTGTTCGTTACAAAACTTGGTTTATGTTGAGAAGAATTCTTCTGTCTGCAAATCTGGAATCATAACTGAAAAATGTGTTCTTGTTCTTTAGAAACGATTTTGAAAAGGGTATGTTTGTACTAGTTTCTGGTGTGTGTTCGCAATGCTGTGGCATTTCAAAATTTAGTACTGGTTCCTGTGACATGCCTAGCAACGTGCCATATCTTTTAACGGTTCTTTTACATATATGAATGATTGACCTCAATTATAGTTATGAAATGCTTGCCCATCATAATAACTTCTCAAAATATTACGTGTTTGGGAAGTTCTGTTTTAAAAATTTTTTTAGGAACTCATGCATTTAGGGAACTAAAAAACATCCACACATTGTTAATACTGGCAAGTCTTGCGGTTTAAGGATTAGCGTGGAGGCCCTTTGAATCTGCTGACTGCTGGTGTAGCTATTGTTCCTTACCCAGGATGTCTGGAGTTATCAATTGCATTAGAAACTTTATCAATAAAATCAAGAAGTGCTTGAATAGTTGAATGTTTAGTTCGGAAACCAAATTGTGAATTAGTTAAAATATCAAACTTATCCAAAAAACTTGATGGTGCGGCATAACACATTTTTCAAATATCTTAGAAAAACATGAAAGAAAAGAATAGGTCTATAATTATTAATACAATAACGATCGCCCTTTTTAAAAACTGGAATGACTTTGCATTTTGAATTGTGCTGAACAATGCCAGTAATAAAGGAAGCGTTGACAATATGTGCAAGAGGTTCACGTATAGCAGAGATCGACTTTAATAATAGAAATATTAATTAAGTCATGATCAGAGCTTTTTGTTTTGTAAATTGTTCACAATATCCATAATCTCAAATTCATTAACAGTAAAAAGAAAGAGTTAGAATTAGGGTTAGACATATAATCAGTAAATCTAACGGATGAGTGCTTTAGTTGAATGTTGTCACAGTTTAGGACCAATGTTGATAAAGTAATTATTAAAGTGATTGTGCAATTTGGCCAGGTTCATCAATTAATTTGCCATTAAGAAAAATACTGTTTATACTGAGAAGAATTATTTTGATTCAGAACAGAATTAATGACCTTCCAAGTATTGAGAATGTTGTTCTTTTCTTTTCAAACTGAAGAGAATAGTAATTTTCTTGGATAAACGTAGGACACTAGTCAGGGTATTTTTATACTGTGTACTTGCGTTTATGGGGAATTGAGGGATTAGACAAGTACTGACGATACAATTTATTTTTTTCTTAATAGATCTAAGGAGGGAATGTGTAATCCAAGGTGTACTTGAATTGTGTTTAGCTTTGGTATTGTTATTTTGACGTACTAGCGGAACATTTTGATCATACAAAAATTAAAACTATCCAAAATGTATTTTATGCAGTATCAGATTATTACAACTGAAAACGTTTGTCCAATCAAAAGTGTGTAAGTCATTCATGAAATTTTCAAAGTTCACCCCAGAAAGATTACGAGAAAAAAGAATAAGTATTATTGCGATTGTGAGAAGGGCTAGAGTTGGGAGACTGTGTAAACATACAAATTGGCAAGTGATCTGAAATATCGAAATTAAAATACCAGAATTAGATGATGGAACAATATTTGATAAGAAATTATCAATAAGTGTAGCAGAAATATTGGTAATACGTGTGTGCTTATTAATTTGAGGGAGAAAGGAATGAGATGTAAATAAATCGATAAAGGACTGGGAGCTTGAATTGGTATAATTAAGTAAATTAATATTGAAATCCCCAGAATTATGCAAGACTTACTACCACAATCAACATGAGAACATATCATCTGAAAAGTAGTCATGAACTCATCGTGAACAGCAGACGGTGCTTTATATACAACACCTGCAATGATGTTTTTAGTATTTGGAATACAAATTTCAACAAATAGTGACTCAAGAGGTCATCTGAAAGTAACATTCAGTTCACTTGAAACATAGAGAGACCCACCACCAGCCTTGGTGCCCGTCTATTATTACAATGAGCTCATAACGGCAATAAATATAACTGTGGGGAACTGATTTGAGCCAGTTTCAGAAAGTGCAATACAGAAAATTTATAATTTAATAAATTTAAAAGAATCTTGAGTTTATCTATATTTTTCTGGAGACTTCTAATATTTATGTGCAATAAGAGATAGGATTGTCATCAACCGGCTTAGAAATTGCTCTATGAAATAATATGAGTGCTGTTATAGATAAGTAAAATGCAGTATCATTATCAATATCTTCTTCAATGTTCATTACAACTCATTATTGAGGTACCTGTAGATCAATTATTTAAAACAATGTAAACCCATAGTAATGCTGACCAGCAAGACAAACAAGAACCAACAAAGACATGATAATGACAGTTCACACAACGAAGATACAAAATACAAATACATAAATAGGCAATAGGGTGAGAGCACTTCATATAAAGTTAAATAGATCTGTCGTCTGTCAGACAGCACCGGAGGATTTGTAGTAAAGATAATAAATAAATCAAAACAATTATAATAAAATCGAATGATTAATAAAACGTTCCTGATAGCTGATTATAAGGAGGGAGCACGATACTCCTTACCGTCAATATACAGTTTACCGTTACGGAAGGCAACCTTCTGTCCTTGTCGTATGACTGTTTCATGACATCATGAAGAGATCGCTTCTTGATAGCATCAGCTTGAGGTAGATCTTGGAGAACAAAGATGTTTGTGTCATGAAGCGCAGCCTTTGCTTGTCGCAGAATTTGTTGCCTTTCTGGTCGGTAGATAAATTTGCCGATGATGACGGGGTTATCCAAGGATGTTTTGGGCTTGTTGTGGCCAGATCGATGAGCATTCTCAATGATGATGTTAGGAAGGTTGAATTTTTCAGTCAGGAGCTTCTTGACTCTTATCACTACTAAAACGTGTCTCAACAACCGCTTAAACAGAACCAGAAGTCTGATGTGATGTACGAGTCTACAATCTGGGCTTGAGGTTGTAAGTGAAGATGGTGTATGATGGTGGGGATTAGATGATGATGATTATGATGATGGTGAGGTTTACAGAGTCAAGAATGAGGACTGACAAGATGATGACTAGACGGACGACTAAACCTGATAATAAAGGTTACACTGAAGCAAAGGGTACTTTCAATTCAGCCGGTATATGCTTCTTGATTAATCTCTTCAATGTCTTCCATTTATTAGTTCCTTAAATGTCTTCCATTTAATTAATGGGATTCTATCTAAACTTGATGTAGGGTCCCTACTAAATCAGTAATTCAAGGATCACGCACAGTGACGGATTATCATGACCAATCAATCAAGGACTTGTAGCATGTCTATGGTTGACGATGAATATATATTTTTTAATATTTTTTTTTAAATTTATTTATTTGGACTTACACTTTTACAACATTGGCACTCGGCGAAAGGCGGTGCGTCCGAACACATACACATAAATAGTACAAAACATTTAAAAGCAAATTAACAAGATACAAAATGTGATGATACACTCTCAGTTTTGACGTCGTAGGTGTTGTCCAGAACAAGGGATGCACGCACGACACCAAATTTGAGGTGTACCATCAATCATATAGGTATCAATGACCATTGGAACCCAAGTTGATTTGAAATGAGTTCTAAAAAATATAGTAAAAATATAAAACAGATATAAACAAAATTACAGCAACGAAGTATGAAGAAGATATTATTTACATTGTAGGTCCGAATAATATCGGATCTCAATTTACACCACGCTAACATATGATTTACAAGTATCAAATAATGAATGAATTATAATATCGGCATTTTCTATATTACGAATATTGAGGTGCTCCCAAGTGTGAGATGATATTTAACATCTAAGTTGGGATAAAAAAGTTCCATATATAATATTCTTTTAATAATGGTTTTTCAACTTTGTATATTCTTCGGATCTAATATTAAAGAGCATACTGTAAACAAAAGTGTCTAACATCTTCAATAGGGTTAATAGGTTGCACTCCGTCATTATTGCTGTCAGTTTCTAATTCTGCGATTAGTGGAAGAGTGGAGGGGGTTTTAAAATTTGAGACTGACCCATGGGTGTTTTTAAAAAAGATAATTTTAAAAAAGGGGGATCTTTATGGTTACATAACAGTTAGTGAAGTTTTGGGAGCTTTTAAAATTTGAAATATCCTTTTGAAGTGCGGATCAAAAAGGGCTCCCATTTTTCGCGATAAAAATGTATTCGTCGTGGTAAGAATTTTTTGACGCTTTTTAAAAAAATTTAAAGCCCAATGATTAAATTCCAAAAAAGGCAAAACATGTAATAAGAACTTGGGACAGCGATGCATTTCCAATTAATAAGTCTGGGGTTTTCGCCCTCGCATATTATGAAAATGTGGAAAGGCGACCAGCCGAGATCGCCGTGGTGCCCCGCGGCGTACGTGGAGCCTTTAAATTTTCGCCCCATTGCGACTCCCCGCAATTTGTCAAAATCTGACTGGCTACGGACTATACAGCACACCCTAATTGATCGACGGGGCCAAACGTCCTCCATATAGGATATCCCCATAATAGACAGGGTTATAGTCGTCGTTGGCGATAATAGACTTAATGTAACAATCATCTACTCCTTTTTTAAAAACCCTTTATCAATATGGGATGATCTGATGTTTCGAGATATGTTATCCCGTACTTATAAGTCGACTTTGAAATCAATCTATCACCAAGTTTCCTAATTTGTCTTTTTTAAACCCTTTGACCTGTAATTAAGACATTGGACTTTTCGTGATTAAACTCAGTCTCCACTCATTTTCAAAATCGGGGCAGGTTTAACATACTGTTAAGTTTATTCTCGTCATTAGCCATTAAAAACAACATCTCTGCCCAAAGGCTTCCCCCCCAAAAAAACGTGAATTCTTGTCCCTAAAACAGGCCTTATAATTTTGTGAATTCGTTGATAAAATAGAAAAAAAACCGAGACGGAAAAGCCCTTTTCCCCCTTTAGTCCTTCAAAAAATTCCCAAAAATTAAATTTAAGACCTGGACATTATCGTAGAGTGCATCGTTAATCCAAATTCACCCTTAACCCTTTTTCCACGCTGCCATAAGGGGAAACCCTCTCCCAAAATGTGTCAAAAACTTTTGGGAAAACCGGAGGATAAAGTTTTTTTCCCCCTGCAAGACGACACCGGGGTATGCAAGGGGAAAAAAAGATCGTCCCTTGATAAACAACGGAACCCTCCCCGGACTTCAAAGAGCATTTTTACTTTCAAGGGAAAACGGGGATATTCTTTCAATAATTCTTTTAAAATTTTGCAACACATGGGTGGGAAAACCTTTTTGTTCAAACCTTACGGTCACCTTTCAAATAGGGGACAATGATACCGCGATTCCCTTCCTCGGGTCTTTCAAAAAATTAACTTTCTAAACATATCCAAAAGCGACTGATTTAAACCTCACCCCGTTTTTTAAAAAGGGTCGTTCTTGCCATCAATACCTGGAGATTTGTTGTTTTTTATCTTCAAAGGGTTCGATTAGAATATCATGTTAATATCAACGTCATAAATAGCAATAACGTACGCACAGTTTTACTGTGCTTTTAAGGGGGGCCGAAACACACAATAACCCCGACGCCTTTGCTATTTCACCGGCCCGGTCAATCAGAAATGGGAAAGACCGGCCGCCCCTTTTTTAAAATTTCGGCTCGAAATTTTTTGTGCGACGTGCATGGGCTTGCGAAAAAGTGATTGGTCAAACTAAAAAAAACCCGCATCGCCCAAAAGAATTGTTGCTAGTAAACAAGAGGGCGTGCGAAAAAAAGTGATTGGCGTTTCAAAGCGATCATGCATATTTTTAAAAACCCACGTTAAAATTAAATTTTCTCATTGAAAAATTTTCGTAAAGTTTTTTACCAGGGCAAGGTAAAAGGCATGTCTTCGTGACAAAATGCAATACTTTCCCACAGATACGAATTTTGTTTTTGTAAACACTGGTCCTAAAAATATTTTTACATTGGCAAAACTTAACGTTGCATAAATCATTAACGTTGACTTGTTTTTAGAAATTATGCTCTAACTCCTGTTTGTTAACCTTTTTAAATAAACAAGACAAAGGGAAAAAGTTAAATGCTCGCTGACAACAAAGGTAAGTGTAATTCAAAATAATTCTTTAAATTTAAAGGTTATTCACTAATGCTATTCAAGTACTTTTAAGGCATGACCTAATTAAAAGTTGAAATCAACACAGTATACTAAATTTAACTCTTGTTCTGTAAAATTTGCTTCTGGGGAAAAGCGATTTTCCCAAAAGTTTTAAAAATAGTTGTACAAAAAACAAAATACAACATGCCCCTTTGGATGTGTGAAAATATGTGCATATCCATGCACTTCCTATCAATCAAAAGACTCAACATGTGACTGATGTGTTTCATATGTGACCATTAAGTTGTTGTACAGTACCGGTCAGTATAAAACCTGTCTTTTTGTGATCTTTTTAAAAATGGAATGACCCCAATTTAAAAAGGAAAAAAAAAAAAAAACCAAGGGCCTTTTTTTAAATAAAAAAAAATATTTACATGAAAAAAAAATGAATATTCAAATTATAAAAAAACGTAAAAAGGAATATACCAACATAAATGGCGGTTTTAAATTATAACACTGAATTTTTTAGTAACCTGACATCTACTTTGGGACACATCCCTTTTTCCACGTCCCACATTTGGTGGTGAATCCTAGCTAAACTCAAAGCGGTCAACGTGGAGGGATATGGGGTCGGTGTGAACAGTTCTGATTGGTGTCTCATACATGAATATAGGGCCACTGGACACCATTACAACAGCAGTTGTTTGATTGTTCTTCTCGTACACTCAAAAAAACGAAGTGCTGAATAAGCACCTCAAGTGCTTATTATTTTAAACACTTTTGGGAGCTTGTATGTGACTGCATAGAGGTGTATTTAGGCCTACAAGAGTAAGGATTGTTTGGAAGATATAATAAATAATACAAAAGACTGCAGTCTTATATGCGCAAAATCATCATCATCTGATTAATTTTCCCCCCGCTAAGAATGAACTTTAGCTTGGGTGTGTTGATCTTGCTGGGTTTGTAGCGTTGCGTAACGCTGCGTAGGGAGCTGTCTGGGTTTTGGAGAGCCAACATCAAGAAACAGATCTTGCCTCTTCTTCTACTTCCTTCGTAAACGTGATGCTGAGATGGTGCTCGTTGAGGTGCTGTTGGAATTCCGGGTTTGGTTTCTGCAATGGGCCTTTAAACAAATGTATCACCCAAAAGGGGCCACAGGCTGGTATGGGTCGGAGGCCCGGGGTGTGGGGAAGATTTTTTAAACTTTTTCCATAAAAATGTAAAAGAAAGGGAAAAGGGGAAGAGGAGATCTCATAGAGGTCATAAAAGGGCAAGAGCAATAATTGAGTCGGGGGTTTGTGAATATCTCATTGTTCATTTACATATTTTGGACGGTGAATTTCCTTTCAACAACATTTTTACCTGGCGGGAAATATTTTTGTCTCCTCGAACAGTATATTTTAAAGGTTTATCCTCCCCCCGGCCCAACGGACATCCTTTTGGGACATTTGTCCTCCTTCAACCCCCGAAATACTTAAATAATAGATTTCCCCTCAGCCCCCAAACGACATGCCATGGTACGGAATATCTGGGGGAATTGATATGTGGACACACAGAAATTTAACGAGCGTGGGGTCCTCTCCCGAAATACAGGTTTTCCCGGTGAATTTTCCCAGTATTCATTCAATATTTAAACCGATTAATTAAATTTTTATTTGAACATAATCCCTTTTTACATTTAATTGGCAAAATAAAGCATTTTTAATCCTAATTCCAAAAAAAATCCCCAAATTTAAATTTTCCAAAAAATAAACAATAAAAAAAAAATTTTAAAAGGAATCCCCTCTCCTTCACAGCAAATTTACCCAACTGAGATACGTTTTATTTTCATTTTTATCGCAATGTGAACTGTTTCTTTATTTTTTTCACCTTCTTCATTATTTGTTTTAATTAACAGATATACAAACTAATCCCAAAAACCGGGAAATTCTTTTGAAACCTTGAAACCCATTACTTTTTTGTACACATATGCCCCAAAATTCGCCCTTTTCCCTTCCGGTCGAAACCGGAAGTTAAGTGAAAATATTGTAAACACTATTCGAACCCGGCCTTTTCCAAAATGTCATTTGTAAAACAAAAAACACGGGGCAGTAGTCTTAAGTCAGTCGCCCCCGGGACTAACTCCAAAACCAATAGACAAAATTAATTTTTTTAAACAATTTTTAAGGCGATGACGCCATAACATGATGAACGACCAAACCCCTTGAGTTTTTTTTTTTACAAACCTATACCCCCAAATTATAAAATATATTTTCTTCACACCCCTTTTGGGGAAATTTCTGGGATGGGATTCAGCTATGTTTGTACTAAAATCACGGTAGGCGGCCCTTAATAATAGCAACATTGGTGGGGGTTTGGGAAAAAGAATTTGAGAGAACTTCACAAAAGCACGTCAACCATGCATTTAGGCCCCATATACTGGGGAAACCCGTACCGTTCCGGGCGAGCGGCAGTCCAGCCGGTCCGAGGGCATGTCCTTTGGGGACCGTTTATCGCCGCACGTGACACCCACTTAAACTTAGACAGACGAGACAGACAAAAAGTAACACAGGAAAAACGCAAATTAAACCATTTATTTTATGGTGCAAAAATAAGGGCTCCTTAAGGCAAAAAGTTTTTCCCTAAGTTAAAACAATGATATTTTCTCTTAAGGGGGTTTAATCAAAATAAAAACGCAGTTCCCCCCAAAAAGGGGTTTTATACCCAAAAAATTAAGTTCTCCTTCAGGGGTTTAAATAAAAGCAAACATTCTAAACAAATTCCCAAACCACACGAAGGTTGTTGAACAAGGGCGTCACTGACGAACATTTTCGATGGTGTCCTTGAGGCCGTTGCCGACGGTAAAAAACTCAATGAAGTTAGCATCGTAGACCCCCCGGGGGTTTCCTCTCTGAACATCACAGGTTTCCCCCCTTGGGGCACTCCTTCCCGGGGTTCCCCCTGGCCGGGATATCCTGCCACAGACAGGTTTGGTTCCGACATCGCCCTAGAAGTTCACTAACCCTGGACTGCATACTCGGGTGACCCCTGGGCCCCTTGTGCCCTCCAGAATCCTGGTGTGACACATCTGGCTCAAATTCCCCCTTTTTCTTTCTCTGCTGCTAGTAGCTTGGATGATCCCCTTCCTTCTTCCTCCTTAAATCCGCTACATTGTACCCGGATAATCCGCTTCTTAGTGGCTCTGGAGATTGCCCCTTTGGTGTAAACAGTTGCAACGGTCACAGTGACACATGATCTTAGGACCATGCTGAGTAGTGGCCATGTTTGTCCAGGCTCTTCTTGTATACAAACGACTCTTTGAGATACTACTCGAACAACTGGACATCTTTCCAATCCTTTGGCTTGCCCCAACCGTCCTTATCCTGGTTATCCATCCTCAAACTGATCCTGTGCCAAAAAGAAACAATTACAACGAAAAACTAGTGTTACTTCAGCATTAGGTTACATTAAATCCAGAATCCTTACAAGTAGCGCTGTGGCGCCTGCGTTGTCTCTAGATTTCTCCTCGTTACCTGCCCAGTCCTAGCGGGTTTTTCCTCCCTGCTGGCACCTCCTTCGGTCCCTTTTCCCCAAAACAGGAGATGGAAAACCCCAGTTCAGGGCCTGCATACTGTCTGTCTGGCGAACTTTCTCCCTACCGTATGGCTTGGATAATCCGCTTCTCGGGGTTATCTTCTTCAGGAACTCACGGCTCTCCATCCTTCCCCCCCAGGTTGTCCTGACCCTTTGCAGATGAAACCCTGCGTTTTTCCCTCTCTCTCTCCTTGGGTGCCCCTTCTCAGCCAAGGCTCCAAAGGCTCCCTTTCGTAGGCTTCAGGCGGTCACAATGAACAACCTTTTTCTTCCCTTGTTTTCGTTGTACTCTATACGCAACATCCGACAGCTTGCCCAATATGGGTATGGGCCTTCCCATCGGCACATTAATTGGGAAAACACCCTTCTTTTTATGGGTTTTGTATACCCAGGCAAATTTTGCCTTCAACCAAACTCTCTTCGCAGGTTCCCCCTGTCGTAGTAACTTTTCTGCTCCTGGCACTCCTCATCAATTGTTTTGGGGCCCCTGTCATGTGAACGCTGCATCCGCCTTCGCATTTCTTGGGCATAGTCCAGGCCTTCAGTTTCCTCTTCCGATGATGGTCCTTCGATTGTCAGAGTCGATGGGAGGAAAACCCTTTCCCTCTCTAACAGCAACATATTTGGGGTTTCCCCTGTGGACTCCTACGGTGTGCTATGGTACATGACCGTTGTATACAGTAACTCCCACATCCCAATCCTGGTTATTCTCCTGGTCCTTCATCAGAATTGACTGATAGTAACCGGTGTCCGATTAGCAACCTCTACCATACCGTCCAGTTTTCCCGGATTGTAAGGGGTCGTTCTAGTCTTTTCAATGCCTAGTATCCTGCATACCTCAGCCATCAGCCTCGACTCAAAGTTTCTTCCTTGGTCCGTGTGCAGCGTCTTGGCAACTCCTAACCGGCTTTTGAATTCCCTGGACGAACCGTTTTGCAACAGTCTCCACTTTCTCAATACAGATGAAATTGAAGCCTCAAACCATTTACTGGTAGTCCGCGACCACCAGTATATATCGGTTTTGCCGTTCCTTGTTGTGGGAAAGGGTCCTGAATCTGTCCATCGCCACTCGCTCGACAGGGACTGTGATGCTGCACGGCCCTTCGCTTCTTGGTGACTTCCTCTGGGCACAAAAGGTTGCACTGCCTAATGAAAGATCTCATCCGCTGCCCGGTCCCGGCCAGTAAACCTTGGTGCGTACCTTTGCCACTGTCCTTTTTACTCCCAAGTGTCCACTCGTCCTTCACCATGAAGTTCCTGCAGTATTCTCTGACAATACTCCTATGGCACAATCGTCCATACCGCACTTCCTTGCCACTGTTCGGCTTCCATCGGCGCAGCAGACTCCATCACGCACACACAACTGGTCCCACCATGGCCAATAATTTTTGTAGGCGGTGGATGCCCGAGGCTTCTAACTGTTTCCCAGTCTGGACAAGGCCCTTTCTTCTCCTCCCTTACCTTGATTACCCACTCCATGGCGTCGTCCTTAAGCAAATACACCACTCAGTCCTCTTTCGTTATTTGTGGCTGCTTACCCACAACGCGTCTATGGTCCTTCCATATTACAGAAAAGGGTAGGGATGTACCTTCCTTGGCAGCTGAAGGTTCCATTTCCTCTCCCACTAATTTTCTATCGAAGGGCCGTACATGTTACTTCTCATGAAGGTTCGTCCTTTTAAATCCACTGGTATCAGTCCTTCCATTCCACACACTGTGAGCAGAAGCCTGCAGGACAGACTGTCCGCATTCTGGTGGTCTGCCTTCACTCGATGAATTATGTCAAAAGTCGTACTCTCCAATGATCTGTAGCCATCGTGCCACCTGCCCATAAGGGTCCTTGAAATTGACAAGCCACCTTAGGCACCGTGATCCGTCCTTACAGTTATCCTACTCCCATAAATGTACGGACGGAACCGTTTCAGAAAGGTAACCACTGCAAGCAGTTCTCTCCTTGTTACGCAGCACCTTTACTGGCATAAGCAACCACATTCCTTGCCATCTTTTATCTGTGATAGGACTCCCCAATGCCAGTTGCACTGGCATCCGTGTCGGGTTGGTGCTATCTGGATCCGGGTACGCAAGTATCCGTACCTCCGTAAAGGCGTTTCTTTAACTCATGAATGAGGCTTGACCTCTACGATCAGTGAAACTCCGTGTTCTTCTCCGTGACACGGTGCAAAAGGCCGCGCCACCGATGAGAATGCCTCAATAAATTTCCTGTAATAGGATGCCAATCCCTAAAGCTCCATGCCTCCTTCGCAAACCCAGGAACAGGGCCAGTCCTTTACTACATCGATCTTTCCAGGGTCCGTGCTGATCCTTCAGGCGACACGATGTGGCCCAAATAGTGAACCTTTTGTTTAAAGATCACATTTTGCAAGCAAGATTTCAATCCCTACTTGTATACGCTGAAACACATCTCTTAGCCTCTTATCTCTTCCTGTTTGTCTTGCCAAATACTATTACATAATCGAGGTACACCGGAGGGTTTTCCCAGTGAATTCCACTCAACACCCGCTCCATGGGCCGTTCAAAGGTGGACGGCGCATTACAGAAAGGGCAAAAGCATCACGCGCCAACTGTAGTCCTCCTCTGACCACGAAAAAGCAGACTTCTCCTGTGCCTCCCTATCAGCGCCACCTGCCAATATCCTGACGCTAGATCCAGCGTCAAGAACCATTCAGGCTCCTGTTAAAGCATCAGTGAATCGTCTGTATCCTGGGGATAGGGTATGCGTCCTTGATTATTACTGCAGTTTGGTTCCTGTAATCCACGCAAAACCGCTTGGTGCCATCCTTCTTTCAGACAGGCTTTAACATGGAAGCCAAGGGCTGTTGATGGTGTAAATTTCCCTCCTTAAGTAGAACCTTGACCTGCCGATTGATTTCCTCCTGCTCGATTGCAGGGAAACCTCATAGCCTTTCCCCCTTATGGGTTTACTTGGCCCCTATCCCAATGGTATGCTCCACATCCTGTGCATCCTATTTGTCGTCTTCCCTTCGAGAAAATGTCACTGAATTCACATAATAACCTTTATCTGTGAATGGCACGCCGCATCGACCTCCTTCGATACAGTGGCGTAGCTAGCGAGGGGCAGTGGCAGCCGCCCCCAAACGGCCAGTTTCAGGAATAAGTGGGCCCCCCTAACACATGCGAATTTTTTCACATGCTTATGGGACTGACTGGCGGGCCCACCAGCAGGCGAGACTATACAGGCAGGGGCCGGATTTAGACCTTGAGGGGCCAGGGCACTTCAGGTTCGGGGGCCCTCGACATGGGGAGTCAAGTGCATGACAAATAAAAAATTAACTAAAATGAATGATAAACCGCATTTCTTCGAAAAAATAATAACTAATTTTATAATTATTACATTTTTTTTTATAAAGGAAGTCCTTAGTCTGGGGCCCTCTGTGGGGGGCCTTGGGGCAATGGCCCTTGCCCCTTATAAATCCCGGCCCTGTATACAGGGCCACTTTATATAGGGCAAAGGGTAGTTGCCCACAACCCCAGAGTAAAGAGGGGCCTAAAAAATCTATGCAATCATTTTTTTGGTGGGCTGGGATCAGTTAACCCCCCTGGCGAACATAGCCAACTACGCCACTGCTTCGATACTCATTGTATACAGGTCCATGTGTGCTCAGGCACCTGCCCAGAAGGTTTTTCGATCTGTGGTCCTGCTTGTATTCCTCCACATTCTCTTCCTGTACTGGGTAGAAACCGGCCCGTACTGCCCTTCTTAACTGCAGGTCCGTTAAAAACACGAACAGGCAGCCTTCCCTCCTCGGGTCTTACCAACAGTCTCGCAACTATTAGTCCTCTGGCGGCCAGATCATTTGTCCCTACAGTTCCATCACCCCCCAGCCCCGAAAATCCCTTCTGTCACTGCTCCTGAAACAAGTGCCTCATAACCTGGGGGTACATTTCGATAAATCTCCTCCACTATGACCCGTGCTGCAGTTAGAACTTTTTTATTTTGGCACCTGATCTCTCTCCCGTTTAAGGTTAAAATAAATTCCAAATGTCCATTTGTAGGCAGCAAATAGTGCATTCTAAGGATCCCCTCCATTTCCGGTTTGCTTGAATAATGCACGTATTATTGGGTAGGTAGTCCTACCTACCTGAAGTTCAAGCCAAGCTCCGCATATCATCTCTATTGAACCTCCTTCTCAGCTATGGGAGCCCCAGGCAGCTGACCGTCGTTTCCCGACTTTTGGTTTTATTGGCGAAGGACAATCCCCTTGCAAAGTGCCCCTTCTCCCCACAATTAGCAGATATCTCCCTGCCTCTGCTTTCCAGAGTTCTCTTCAGGCCTGAACGATTGTCGTTCTAGCTTCCTTGGAGCCAATCCCTATCCCTTGATAAGTTTGCAGCATTGACTGAATTTTTCCAAGGGCCTGACCCATACAGTCCTGGGTGTCCTGGATCTCTCTTCCTTTAGTCCTGCATTGTTAATCCTCAGGGCCCTCGAGACTTCTGGCCAAAACTTCACCTTTGCTTGGTCCGTTGCCTCTGTTCTTCAGTCTCAAGAAGCTCTCTGTCTGCAAGGCAGCCGTATAAATTGTCCAGGGAGTCGGGCCCTTGCCGAAAATATCCCTTTCTCTTATGGCCCTATCCATGATAGCGTCCATAAAGTGTCCCTTAGCCAGGCGTTCCCTACTTTCGTCAGAGAACTCTGGGTACGCCAACGCTGATAACTCACTTATACAGAATAACTTTGTCCCAGCTCTTGGTGTGTCTCCCTTTTCTTCCGGCTGGCCAGATAAAACCTTTGATCCAATCAGCTGATCAGTTCTTGAAGCGTCAGTTTCTTTCCTTCTATTTAGCATCCCAATACCTTTGAAGCTTGCCCTTGAAGGCTTGCCGCACGTGGAAAAACCCGCTGCCTGGCTATCCTTCCAGCCATTGGCCACACATCTCATGCATGAGGGTACCTTTGTAGTCCTTCAAGGGACCTTTCCAATAAACCGATCTGGTGTGTAGAATTACTTAAGGTGAGTGTGACTTACTGACGAGAGGCGGGGTAAAACTATAATTTAATGGACCGAAGTGCTGAATGCTGCAGAATTGCTCGACAAAGTCACGCCGTCAACAAAAATATCCCAATAGCCGCCCAGCTAAGCTATCCGTGCTGTTCCCTGAAAGCTTACCAACTAATCGTCGCCCCGCTAAACTACCGCGCTGTCCCTGACAACGAACTGCAAAAGATCCTGTCCACGGAACTTTCGTTTTGCGTGTTTCCTCTGTCTGTCGCTCTGGCCAACTGACTGACGCTGCGCGGCCCCACCACCGGCATAGCGCACGCAACACATGCCCGACCTACGGCGCATGCGCTGCTACTATGGCGCCGCCTAAGCACTATAGCGCCACAACACACAAACGCCAAGGCACCATTTCGTTTACAATACATTTAAGAATGATTTTATGGGGACTACACATGGGCAATTCTTATAAAATTTTTTAAACACAATCCAGTAGACTACCTAAACACTATTTTTCAATTCAACTCAAGAGACTTATCACGTTGTTGTCACTTACTATGAAAATTACTCTAACTCCAGTGAGATAAGTTGTACATGAAATTAATTATTAACAGAAAATAGATTCTAACTACGACTGTATGCAATTCCTGTAAAAATTAACATGGAGCTCTTCGATTTGTAATTATAACCTTATCCTCAATATAAAGTAATACTGTAGCTTGAAAAATATTAGAATTCTTGTGAAGGTTATTTAACATTGATATAGTTTTGCCCTTCACCGACGAGACTAAATAACTATGGGCGGCCAAAAGGGCTAAAATTTACAAATTTCTAAACTAAATACATTAAAAACGAACAAAAGGACAAAACAAAGATCAAAGAATAGATTTACTTAAAAAGGCGGATAAAGTCAAAAATCAAACAAAGGACGCAACAACAATCAAAGAAAAGAGTTTTTAAAAGCGTCTCAATTAAATTTAATTAAACCGAAACCCCTGTGTTCGAACACTATGTCTAGTCTGTTATTAGTTTTGTCCACATTAAAAACGGTCCGTTGCTCGTGAGCTTCTCAACCACTTGAATTATCCTGACTCTAAAAACAGATTGGTTAAAATAACAATCCAATTTAATGTTTAATGTTATTGTTGTTACATATGTGTCCAACAGGATCTTGGTCAAATTAACCAATCTAAATTTTGTTTACCTTTATAACCAATAATGTTTGGTTAAAATTCTAACCAATATAGAGTTGATTATTTTAACAAATATTATAGTTGAAACTAAGATCATAACCAATATATATTGTTTGAAATATAACCAATTTGCTTTTAGTAGATCCTTTTATACAACTGTTGTGCCTTTGCACAACTGTAATATGCTTAAGTGAATGTCATTAATAACAATAGCATCAACGATTAAATACATATACAATATACAATATACCTTAGCCTTGTCCATCCAACTGAATGTGTGTAATTGCATGTCATTGGCATGTAATGGCATCAATAATTAAATACATATACAATATACATACAACCTTGTCCATTGATGTGCTGTCACCCTAAAGCTTGACTCCTGTATGCTTTATGACACACAGAATGATACACATTATGTACCATATTATATAGTTCAAGTTCAATCATATTTTCAGTCATAGTTACTGAATTTGACTGTGAATATTTCCATTTTGTTTCGTCTTTGTGTTCAAAAGAAAATGTTGTGTTTACATTTGACAATCTTCACAAATTCTTCGATAATTTATACAAGAAAACACCAAACAATTTACATTAAATGTTAGAATTAATAAAAGTATCACTATATTAAAAAAATAAACTGTACAACTTCTGGCCAGCTACTTTACATATTTTATAAAACAACCAAGATATTGGTTAAAATTACAAACATTCTGTGACCTAAGGTAATTGGTTTGCCAAATATACATTGTATTTGTCACTTGTTTTGTCTTGGTTTTTGTATTTGTCTTGGTTAAAATAATAAAAATAGTGTTAACCATTTAAATTGGTAGTTAGTTTTTAACCAATCCATGTTTAGAGTGTAGAATTACAACAAAAGATGAAAAGTTATTTATTTCCTTATCAATATTTGGGTTGTTTGTTGGCCATAATTCATGGAAAGGTAGACAAACAAATGTGTTTTGTAAAAATGTTCACGGAAGGAATCACATAAATAATAACTTGTAGCGCGCGTGGTTAACTAGACCCTAACGTCCATTGTGTCGCTGCCAAAACCGTTTCAGTAATTCCCAAAAGTGTGAAGCAATACGGTGGTACAAAATACATATATATGAATCACGATAGAAAAGGGTATTATGACTTTGTCAAATAGTTCCCTCAAGAACGATTTTTGAAATAGAATTCAAAATGTTCCGTTATTTATTTTCTACATTCCTCCAGTGAGTAAATAAAAGCACTGTCCGGTACAGTCATACAAAGATACGCTTATATCTCTGCGTCAGTGGGATGAAGACAGGAAAACGACACGGGTTGTCTACGACCATTGCATGAGCAAGACCAATCTCAGGAAGAACAAAAATCAAGAAGAGCAGACAGGCAGCTTTCATGTCTGCTTTGACGCAGAAAACAAGCCGCCTGGACTGCATAATCAAGCCGAGACAACAACATCAGATTCATTAGGTAAAGAACAATGTCAAAGCACAATCACAACGGTAACTCTGTTTCTGTTGGGATTTGTATGAAGCTCCTTCTACAATTTTTTAAAATAAAAGCCCAAACATGATGTTGCAAATGATACCACTATGTTGCATGTACAGAGCCACCTATCTAATATTTCCCTTGGAAGTTGTTGTAAATGGCAGTACCATCAAAATCTCATCCATTGTTAGTTTGAACTATATTAGATATTGAATGAATGTCAAAGTACAACATATACAAATGGTATTGCAAGTAATGTGACTGCAAAGGCAAACTGGATGATATCAATAGAGGGCGCTTTGTATGTAAACAGCTATTATATGGTAAAAAGAGATTTTGCTGGTATTTTAAGTTTCAAACAATATAGCGTTGCCTGCACAGGTGGATCACGACATTACATTTGCAAAACTGTGTGTTAAAAAAGTCTTTACGTTTCTACTCCAGATTAGTATAAACAAAACTGCCAGTATACAATAACCGTGATAGTATAGTATAGTCCCTCCACAATTGATTGATCACTTGCTCTGTGATTGATGAAAAACAGACAACGTGACCGTTGAAAAGATCAACAAATTAGGGCATTCTTCTCATTCAGAATTCAGCTTTACTTCATTTCTTTGAAATATATTTGGACATCATATGTGGGCCCTATTATCGTGACTGACATTCATTACGTAATCACCTTCTAAGCTTATACACATTTGTAATAATTCATTACAGGATTGAGGCATCGTCACGCATACCTAGAAAAGTTCAAAGACAAGCCAGTTCTTTGTCCAGACACCCATCATCATCAAAGTCACTTTGTCTACAACTGGATCCTAAAACTACAATCTTGGGTTTGAAACAGTTGATTTGAAAAGGTATAGCATTCAGCCTGAAAAGCAACACCTCTCTACACCAGGAGAAAGTTTCAGGTAGGTCATGAGTATTCAGTCTCTTCTAATCT
Organism: Zoroaster sp. YZ-2022; assembly: GCA_029582265.1. NCBI lineage: Eukaryota > Metazoa > Echinodermata > Asteroidea > Forcipulatida > Zoroasteridae > Zoroaster > Zoroaster sp. YZ-2022. Next base: position 22,702,869 of record CM055818.1, on the reverse strand, counting down.
CAAAATAAACTTTTTATATTATATTGTGATGTTGCCCCATGCGCTAAAAGTTCAATTCATTTAAAATAATTTTTTATTATTGTTAATGTTGGCAAAACTGCATGCGTCTAAAAGCATCATCACTCATTTAGAATTATTATTACCCCGTGTAGTTTTCAGGAGACACAAGTTCAGTTGTTCAAATTTTATTAAAATATTAGCAACTCAGGTGGAAAGAAAGAAATCTAATGATGATTAGATGTCATTGGATATCATTGGATATAATTATCAATATCTACAGTGCTATTAATGAGCAACGTACTTGCTTTATGCAAGTGCTACTTTATACAAGTGTTGCTTTATACAAATTATGCGGCGCTTTGTCGTAGTTAACTTGAGAGCTTTTCTGGTTTTAAAATAAAAACCCAAATACACCTGTGTTAAAAGTAAAGGTGTTGTTTATTTATTTGTTTATAAAAAGTAGTATTATTTCCATTGCTAATTAGAAGGCGGTAATAAATAAATGAAGCGGTAGCCTATCGTCTAAAGTGCTATTTGACCAATCTATACTGTTATCCTTTTACACGTATTGGGTTTTTTATTCGTAGGGAAAATATTTTTGCAGCTTTTCCACCGGTACATTGTTATTCAAATCCTTCAAGAGGAAAGTAAAGTATTGGTTATGTTGGCAAAACTGGCGAGAAAGAGGTAACCTCTGTACATGAGTTAAGGCTTATTACGAGAAAACGGTAGATACGTGTTGAGATTTGTTGTATTAATCCAACGTGAAATCATGCAAAAGTACTCTTTCCTCAATTAAAACTTGAAAATATTGAAAGCGTGTTGAGATTTGTTGTATTAATCCAATGTGAAATCATGCAAAAGTACTCTTTCCTCAATTAAAACTTGAAAATAGTGAAAGCGATGTTCAGATTTGTTGTATTAATCCCAACGTGAAATCATGCAAAGTACTCTTTCCTCAATTAAAAACTTGAAAATAGTGAAAGCGTGTTGAGATTTGTTGTATTAATCAATGAAATCATGCAAAAGTACTCTTTCCTCAATTAAAAACTGAAAAATAGTGAAAGCGTGATTTCCAGATTTGTTGTATTAATCCAACATTGAAATCATGTGCAAAGAGTACTCTTTCCTCAATTAAAAACTTGAAAATAGTGAAAGCGTGTTGAGATTTGTTGTATTAATCCAACGTGAAATCATACAAAGTACTCTTTCCTCAATTAAAACTTATGAAAATAGTGAAAGCGTGTTGAGATTTGTTGTATTAATCCCAACGTGAAATCATTAAAAAGTACTCTTTCCTCAATTAAAACTTGAAAATAGTGAGAAAGCGTGTTGGGAATTTGTTGTCAGTAATCAACGTGAAATCATGCAAAAATTACTCTTTCCTCAATTAAAACTTGAAAATGGTGAAAGCGGTATTTGAGATTTGTTGTATTAATCCAACGTGAAAATCATGCAAAAGAGTACTCTTTCCTCAATTGAAAACTTGAAAATAGTGAAAGCGTGTTGAGACATTGTATTAATCCAACGTGAAATCATGCAAAGTACTCTTTCCTCAATTAAAACTTGAAAATAGTGAAAGCATCAATGAGATTTGTTGTATTAATCTAACGTGAAATCATTAAAAGTACTCTTTCCTCAATTAAAACTTGAAATGATTTTACTTTTTCATTAAAGTGACAGCACCGAATACCAAATCATTTTCTTCCCTACATTATTACGTCCAGAAAATGCATTTCTTTTCTAATTCTACCTCGTGAATAAAAATAATTAACAAAGACGACAAGAAACAAGAAATTTCCTTTGGTGAACGCATTGGGCAGGCCTAGCGAGCGCACCCGAACCTTGCTGTCCAAAATTCATTTATTCTCGATTGCTCTCAAATTATATTGATAGACGTGTGTTTACTGCCACAGCATGCTTTTATATTTACTTTCAAGAGATACTCAAATACCCAGTGACTTGGGAGCCAATAGGCTAGCATTGGAATCAACTTTCAAGTATGCATTGCATTACTTGTCCGTCCTCCATCGTCCTGTTTAGAAACCAAACATTATGGGACGTGAGCGTTACAATGCGGCGGACGCGCCCCACGGCACGCGCTGGCTGTGAAGACCGAAAATATTAACATCGGAAACAAAGGACGCAGAGCATCCAGCACAATCTCGCGCGTGCGTGTGTAACTGAGGGATGGACAGACGGAACAAGACCTTTTGGTGTTGATTAATCACCAAAACTCAGGCAAAAAGAAAGATCGAGGGTCGCCTAAAGCAGAAAAATAACGTTCTGCGACAACTACTGGCAATGGCAGCCCAGCCAGCGGGGGGCAGGGGTGAGACTGCCCCGGAAAAAAAAATAGAAGTAAAATCGGGACGGTAAAAATAAAGAAAAGAAAAGGAAAGGAAGAGAGAAAGGAGGAAAATTGAGGGAGGGACTCCGGAGGAGAACAAACGAAAGAGGTAAGAAAAGAAATTAGAAGAGTAGGGATTATTGACGAACTGAGGGAGGACAGGAGGAGGGAGGGGGAGGAGAGGAAATGTGGGCCTTTGGTAATGGAAGAAAGGGATGGATAGGACCGTTGGGACGAGTACCAAGGCAGCCTAACTTAAGGCAGTGAAGGTTAGGGCAGGATGGAAACGGCGGTAGGGCAAGGGTAAGGGAAGGAAGGAGCCGAGGGGAGCCGGAGGATGAGGACCGGAAAGGGCAGGAAGAGGCCGGACCTGGGACGAAGGATGCAGAGGCAAACCTTAGATTTAGGGAGGAGGAAAGGATGATTTAGGGAATGGTAAAGGGTGAATAATTGATAAACGGAGACGGGAGACAGGAGAGGGAGGATTGAGGAAGGAAGTTAGATCTGAAGTTTTTATACCCAGTTGTGTCCCGGAAATTACTTTATCAAATACTGTAAAACTTTAAAGTTAATTTCGCTAGCAATTTAATTTCGCTAGGAGGCCCAATTCATACAATTAAATTGCTGCAAATCTATAATGTTGTATGATGTCTGTTGCTCGACGAATAGACGCTCAAATTTAGTATAATAGTTGCTGATAAACAGGGGATGTGTGGTGATTCATTTTTTTTGTTTTATTTTCGAGATGAGGAACCCGGGATAGAAACGCTCACCATTGGCAGCAAAATATATTTTGACATTACAAAGAAGGCAACAAAATGCACTAATGAGAGATATATAAATTGCTCATAAAATATGGACCTTACAGATGGATCTTTCAACTTTTTGTTAATTAGAGACAAGGTATATAGAAACAAACATTAAAACATTAAAAACTTTGAGGAATTTGAATCAATACAATGAACCAGTATGTACTCGGGTTACGTGCAGAACGTATTTACAACTTGTCTTACAACATTTTATTAAAGGTTTTATATGACATGTACACGAATAACTTTCAATGCAATGTTGTTTGTAAACGAATGTATATATACATTACGAATACGATTAATTGCCGAATGTTTAAGTTCATCACAGTCATGACAGTGTAGAAATTAATAGCTTAACAGTTCAGACAGTATAGATCCAAGGAAAGAACGTAAATCACAGATGATCATGTTTGTACAATATATCGGTGTTTTTGATTCAATATTATTGAGTATTTCGCAATTAAATTTAAACCATGAAATCGGACGATCATCTTAATTTCCCGGACCGACAGGGCTGGCTAGCGCCTGACTGCTGGACATGTAGCGAATGTCCGTGCGATAACGATGTCAGCTCCTTGTCTAAATTGGTCTGTTTTTGACCGTCGTAGATGAATGGTCATACGGTCTGATGAAATTATGAGTCTTTCCTCGTGACGGTGCTAATGTCATCGAAGCGTAAAACGAGCATAACTTAGAAAACCTACACATAACACGCGGAGTTCGGCCAACGTGGAATGAGGATGGCCGTGAGCTCCCAGGATCTGTGATAAAATATCAGGAGGGACAGGCTCTTTCTATCAGGAGGCGACGAGAACTTACCTTTTTCGAAACCTTGCAGCATATTTTACCATGTCGTTATCGGTTGGAATGACAATCCAGCTAAACTGTGCACCCATTTCACAGCTGCTGCCGTGGATTCGGCAGCAGACTTCAGACCTGCTATGGAGGTGAAAATATAAAGCCAGGTAAAATGGCTCGACGGGAAATGTCTTAATTCCGGTCTTTGATGACCCAGCTTTCCCATCTGTTCCACGCGGCTAAGTACTTTTGCACACGATTGAGCAGCTTTTGCCGACAACAGGAGGGATGGAAGTTTGACGTTGGCGAGCATGCTGAAACCGGGTCTTAAAGCAAAGCAGATAAATCGTTTCTGAAGCTGTAAAATTTAAAAATAAACTGGCAACAGTGGACTGTACAAGGTATAACCATGGTTAATGTCGTCAAAAACCGACACTAGATGTAAAAAGAAATCAATGCACAAAAAGCATAATGATAAAAGCTATCATGTATATTAATACTGGTGAACAAACATCACTGTATGGAAGCACAACTTTACTTCAATATGGGCCTACGAAAGTGCATCGGGAATGGTGGAGTAGAATGGTGAACATGGAACGTTTTGGCGATAAAGAGGACTTGATTGAAAATATTCCGAATGCGTGGATGTTCGGTGCGGGTGACGGACCAGCGAGATTTTTGGCCGCGCTGGGGCTCGGTGGTCACGAAAAACCCCAGTGGAAACGTGAGTGCATCCCGGACGCTCAATGAAGTGCACTCCCCTGTACCGACAAAGAAAACTTAAATTGAAAATTTGGGCCGGGTCATAGGAGGAAATTTAGGTGTTGCAAAGGTTGGCTGCTGGACCCGGAAATGAGCGAAATAGTGACCGACAAAAACACGTAATGGGCGATTACGTAATCGCCCATTAATGTACCAAACACCTCGCACCTTTACCATTCCCTTTACCATTCCTCCCTCCTCCCTCCTCCCCTCCTCCCTAAATCCTTTTGACTCTGCATCCTTCTCGTCCCAGGTCCGTCCTTCCGCCCATTCCGGTCCCTTACCCTCTCCAGCTCCCTCGGCTCCCTTCCTTCCCTTACCCCTGCCCTACCGCCAATTTCCACCCGCCCTAACCTTGCCTGCCTTAATTTAGGCTGCCTTGGTACTCGTCCCAACAGTCCCTATCCATCCTTTCTTCCATTACCAAGGCCACATTTCCTTCTCTCCTCCCCTTCCTCCTCTCTCCGTCCTCCCTCATTTCGTCAATAATCCCTACTCTTCTAATTTCTTTCTTTACCTCTTTCGTTTTTCTCCTCAGAGTCCCTCCCTCAATTTTCCTCCTTTTCTCTCTTCCTTTTCCTTTTCTCTTTTCTTTATTTTTTACCGTCCCGATTTTACTTATATTTTTTTCCGGGGGCATTCTGCTCCCCACTTCCTACATGGCTACGCTACTGGTCATCGGGACGAATCGATTAACAAACCAAGAATTTGATAGATGACTGCGGCTGCCACAAACACTTATTTTTGCTAAGGACAAAGCCACTTTTAATAATGCAGTCTTTTACCAAGGCAGAAGTTACGCAATGCAGCGTCTAAATCCGGAGATACAATTAATCCGTCGTCGATGTACACAAAAGACGTAATTCCTTACGCACGCCAATGATAAACAGGGAGGCCTAGTGAGGTTTGGTAAATAAATAGCATGCGCTAGAGACCGAAAAGGTAAAACGCGAAAAACAAAAATGCTTTGTGATCCGTTATCAAATTGCCAAGAGAAGCCGAGATATTTATGATGGGGTGGGAAAAATATCCACGTGATGATAACCCGATTCAAAGTCAAAAGCTAAAAATAACATTGGTTGTAATCGAGCACTTGTGAAATATGCCTGAGATTTTCGTACTTGAACTTAGTTTTTGAAAACAAATTGGTTGCAGGATGACGTAGGTCTAACTACCAGTCGTAACTTTTTACCTTCAGCTACGGTCAAGAGTTACAACAGTAAGGTGGGGTGTCAACTTCCACGATACATCCTTTAACAGCAGTTCAGCAATTGCTGATTGAACAAATGCAGGATGCTCTAAACTTGACCTATTCTTTTCGTAAAAATGGCGAAGGGGTAAAAATAAATGGAATCTTATAACCAGACTCTATATTATCAGTACAAAATCACTAGCTCTCAAAACATTTCTCCAGTAACATATACTATTTTTCAATCTACCGCCTGCACTCCTTGCGGTTGGCTTAACATCACTTTGATACTCCCAGTCTCTAAATCCTATAACGCTTGGTCCTGATTGTGGTTGCTGTGTCGCTGTAGTGCTCTAAGGGCGAAAAGGGCAGGCCAGGAACGAATATGTCCTTGCAGACCACATTGGTAACAGATGCGGTTGTCAGTGAAACAGAAAGGAACGAAAAGATGGCTGCCGATAAAGGTACAAAAGAAAGCTTTGGCAGGAAAAAGAAAGCCGACGTGGCGGTGACAGATCGACTACTTGAACTTGGGCGCATTTGGAACTTGAACCGGGTTTCTTAGCGGCTGCCGCTTTCTCCAGCCTTCTTGATGCGTTTTTTCATTGCCGGAATCTGATGTCAAATCGTCTGCAATTAATTCTTACTAACCACGCCCCAACCAAGCTCAGATCTATCGGCTAAACAGATGAGTTGCTGACGCTCTTTGATTATTTTCACGGCGTCCTTCAAGCTATTCTTGTCACCGTCGGTGTCAATGGCGTCAAAATGCGTTGAATTGCAGACTCGACGAGTGATAGCACCTTCTCGCAATGCGTGAACTGCTGCTGATTACCTTCTCTTTTTGATGAACGTCGGCAATGACGTTGTTTCTTACAGACAGACTTTACCCGTGAATCCAACGAATTTGTAAAGTGCTTGAATAGCCTTCAAAATGTCTTGATTGCCAGAGAAACCAGGCTGCTGTTGTACCCCGGCTTGTACGGAACCGTCTTCGTCACAATGACATTGTGAGTAAAACGACCCAAAATAGCTTAATATCGACTGGCAAAAATTTAGGTGTTGCAAGGTTGATTGCTGGACCGAGGTGAGCAACGAAATAGCGAACGACAAAAAACACGTAATGGGCGATTACGTAATCGTCCATTAACATGCAAGCTTACACACTCGCACCTGTCGTGCGAAAACGAAAAGAAATTTCACTTCTAGGGAAGATTAATACCATCATCAGCTTTACATCAAGTAAGTTTACTTTCACATTACAGTTTGACTAACTTGACTACATCTTTCACCTTAGCCCAAAAAGGTCTCTTGTTTCTGGGCACAGGTCGACTTAAAAATCGGTGCGATTGACGCGTTTATTTATTTATTTATTTGTTATTAGTTATTTATTTATTTATTTTTAAAAATAATTTGTAACAATGTTGTTGTTGTTCCCGCTCCCAAGTGAAATACGTGATACATGTCTACATGGTTATGATAATATTGGAACCAAACGAAATTTCCATACACAAAGCATGGTGGCAAGCCACAAACCGGGTACCCTGCAAAAACTGAGGTGTAAAATAACACTTGTGGTGTCTACTTTATTCTTCAATGGTGTTTTATATTGTGCGAGTTGCCTTATATAAACACCAGTGGTGTGAATTTTAACACCACAGTTTTGCAGTGCTAAAATCATACCCTATGTGGAAGAAGTCGCGGGAGAATTCAAATCCACCATCGATAAATCCGTCAAATCCATCAATACATCAATACATCAATACATAAATACACATTAATACATTAATAAATAAATACATTAATAAATACATTAATAAATAAATAATTTGATTCCAAAGTCAGTACACTGGCAGTTGTGTCAAGATTCCCAAATTTATGCCTTCCATTTAACGAACTAAATTATACTTGCTTTGAAATTAATGATTTTTCAATTTTGTTTTACCAGCTTTGTGACTTGCTGACGCTAGAAGATCATTAATTATTGAGAAGGATGAAAACATTGAAATACGTCTTGTACAAAAGGCTTATTGGGTGGGTGGACCTAAACGTAAGTTTCAAATGGAATTTGTTCTTTTCATTGCAACGACTAAAAGCCCATTTACACTATTGATAATCTATAAAATATAAATAATCAGTTTATAAGAAACTTACTTATAAATGTGTAGATGATAGTTGCAAACTTCTCTTAAAAATATTTCTGCCTGACGTTCCTTTTTTGTAACATTAGTACAACAATTTCCCATTAATATGTTGCCGTCCGGTGACAATAATACATAATATATAATTAAATACAACGGAAATCTAAATGCATTTTCATTATTTCCTAGAAAACAACACATTGTAATAAGATGAAACTTTAACATGTCTGTTGTTTAACGTATGTCCTTATTCATAGAAAGTTTAAGAAGCAGTTCTGCCAACATTAGGCAGACAAATTGATAGTGTATATAATGGATTTTAATGGATATATGAGTTAGGTTCTTTCGGGTGACACTATGTAATGATCTCTTCTTGGAAAGTGATTGGATCTGAGAAGCACCGGTTGGAATTATTGAATAGGTAAATGACACTTGCGATGTTAGAATTATTAAATATAGGTAATTGAAATTTTGGTTTTGGGAAAAAGATCACCTGGACAAAGCACCACAACCCAAAAAAATCCTGCCAAGAGAATTGGAAACTCAGGTAGGTATATATATATTTGCTCTATAAAAAAAAAAATCGTATAATTTTATGCTGTCAACATAATAATAAATTCAATTCTGGTGTCTTTGCTGTCACAAAAACAACAATACAAAAGACTGAAATATACTGCTAAATAACTTTTAATTTCCAAATATATTTTCATTCCACAGGCTGTTACATTAGGAGCACAGAGACTTTCCTGCACAATGTATAGGTCGAAAAATCACGAGAGAATGGAAGCGACTAGCAACAATGTTGGGTTTTAAATTAAATTTGGCGACCTCTACTACGGACTTGAAGGATCTTCTGTATCCCCAATATCAACATCCACCTAGACTGAGGGATCTCCCTACATCCTGATTCATCCACCCTCCCGCTCCTTGCGCCTTTATTACTAAGTGATTCCAGTTCAGTGAGCAAACATTCCTCTCTCCCAACACTATAAGGATCCTAGTTTCAGAGGTTCCCCTCCTGCACGCAACAACACTACTAACCCTACAAATCTGCCAGCAGTTTACTTAACAGCAGCGCAGCGTATCAGAGTCGGCATTCTCATGCAGAAAGATCAGAAGCATACTTATCGACACGTGGAGTTGTAACCTCCAGTTCTTTTCAAGAACAATCACTACTCAGAAGAAAATTTTTGTACAGTCTTGATTAATCATACTTATGTTGTTATTATTCTATTCATTTAGCTCTGGAAAGTTCTACAATGTAAAACCAGAAATTGTGGACCAGGCAACGGAATACCAAGCTTGCCTTCTCATACAGTAATACAGCAGCATGGTAAGTTTTCAAGCTTTCATATTGACATTTGTTTATAATAAATTTTGTTTAAAAGCATATATTTGCCCGTCTGTTCGCTTTTTTTCACGGCAACTCTCGCATTGAGCGGACATTTTATTTTTCATGGGAACATTGCTATTTTACTTGAGGAAGAGAATACGAATGCTGTTAAACGACACATTGATGGCTGCATCTGTATTTGTATACGACATACATTGATGGCTGCATCTGTATTTGTATACGACACGATTGATGTGCATCTGTGTTGTATACGACACATTGATGGCTGCATCTGTGTTTGTATTTTCTTTATATTAGGAAGTTATCAATGTTCCAATGAAACACCAAATCAAGACTGTTTGACGTATCGGTTGAAATTAAGATGTTTAATTTGTTTAATTTATAAGCCTCTTGTTAAGAAGGATAATTCGTATAGATATTTTTACAATATTAATCTGTTTTACTTGTTTTTTCTTTTATTTCTTAAAAAAGAAAACGTGAAAAAGGTTTATTTTATTTCATTTTAGGTTCTGAACATGTTTCCTTGGGAGCAGAAGACCAGCGCATTGATTTGGATGAGAAGTTGTTACGCATATCTAGGCTGAAAACATCAGGAAAAGACTGGCAGCGACTAGGGACCGAGTTGGGTTTCTTAAAAAGCGCTGAATTATGAAGCGTTTAGAATACAACGGACCAGGGCAGCCCTCGAGAAACAAGCTTTTCAGATGTTTGTTGATTGGAGAAATAAAGCAAGCAAACGTCAATGAAGCGAGAGATTAAGTTGGCAGAAATTATGAATACAATAAATAGCACTGATATGGCATCAACAATATCAGAGTGAACCACCAAAATATTTCATTTCTTGCAGTTACTCCATATTCTTTCGTGACGTGGTGTCTGTATCTTAGGTGAAAATTTAGCATTTAACGGTAATTCTATTAATAAAGCATTTGGTGTACAGATGTCATCGGTGGCTCATTCGACGTCGACTCTTGTAGCAGCAAGAGACCACTGCTGAATCATTACATGGAAACGATTAAAATGAGCACCATATCCTCTGTGTGAGAGAAAAAGCCGTGAACTGGACAACCTTTATGTAAGTTCACAGCTTCTGATGAAACCAACCGACCACAAAAACATTGTCTAGCCGACTCACTCACCATTACAGTCAGGCAACAAACAAGCATCAGGATATCAATCCAATGACGGCATCAGAAATCCGTGGTCTTGGTAACCAAACACAGTCTGGTATCAAAGACAAGCAAGCAGGTTGATAAAATAGAAACAGAAAAACTTCCCTGCACAGTCATACCGCAAAATGTTAGGGGGCTTGATAAAAAGCGAATCTTAATTACAGCTGAAAGTGGTATGGTAAATCGACACTTTTCAAAAGATAAGCTCACGACTGGGCTGTTTTGAAAAGCTCAACATCAAGATCGACTGATCCTAGCTGGGCCGTCCCTCTATCAAAGTATAAGCTCATCTTTGTCCTGAATATCAACGATATGAGGGACCAATTTCAATATCATTGATGCAATGTTTTCTCAGATATGTTCTGATACAAAATGATTTTTACAAAACAAGACTAGTAAAAGTACATAAATAAACATCCAATGAAGTTCTGATTCTCTCCTGGATGGAGCAGATGAGGTTCTCCTTTCAGTCATTAGATACTGCCAAACAAAGCTATAAATACAGCGTTAAGGATGTCCTTTCATTTCAAATCCACTTAAATCGTATGCAAGGGTTATTGTAACAAGTCGACCATCTACAGCAATTAAGTTGCTGAATTTGGGAATCACAACTTCACAATAATAATTTATATGAGCGGATTTGATGAAAAGAATAAGCAAGGATTATGTTAGTAGATATGTTGACTAATTTTCGACTCACAACACATAGAAAATGTTCTTGCACAATTACAGAAAGGAGACGAAACCTTTCGCGCAGTTTGGGGGAGATACCTTTATTCCTTTGAAAGCTTGTATGTGTGCACATTAATGGTCCGAACACTTAAGCCGTAATCTTACCTGAAAGGATCACAGTACTTTTCATGATGTAATCGGTACTGCTTATCCCAGCAAAGAAAAGCAAAGACCAACCGTCAAGATTCTTCTGATACAAGGACTAGAGCTTTATATTTGACAAACTTATGCTAGAACTTGGGCTTGTTGGGTTGCTCTTAACGGTTTGATGAATCAGGTGGTCCAAAAAGCTTTATTTTTGATTTATCAGAATTCGATTCAGAAGACCTTGTCAGTTTTGGGATGCGAAAGTCGGCTTGCTGACTAAAACGAAAATCACACGTTTTCAAACAAGTTGAGTATGTCACATTTGCCCACAAGACTTTCATTGAATACTGTGCTGCAACTCACCTTGCGGGTTTGGCAACGTCCGATCCTGATCAATTTAATGAGTACCTGTCACCAAATATTGAAGGTGACGTAGAAAGCATGGAGATACTTACTCCGTTTCTGTTGTTGGGATTGATAAAAAAGCTGCTGAACTGATTGTAAGACTAACACACACTTGAACAACTTTTGAAACACAATCAAGACTTCTGACATTCATATTGAGAAATGTCAAAAGGTATATGTTGTTACACAAAATGATGATGTTGGTTTTTATTTGAGGCTGAACTGGGTTCGTTGGTGAAAACATTTCCAGTAGAAGAATGGAGTAAAAAGTTCCTAATGAATTAAAAGGCGAGACCTCTTGGACTTTGCACTATTTCATTCAAAACTTTTACTGAAGCGTTCCAGAGCTTCAATCAATGCTATCGGAATATCAATATGACGTGTGGATCTGTGGACGATTTGAAACTCGTTAAACAAATAATATCCCATAGACCGTGTAAGATATCACTGGAACTCCTCAAAACCAACATGAATGGTAGGATTGGATAATCTCAGAAGCATGTCACGTTGTTTGACATCTCTATGCTTCGAGGGACTGCGTAGTTAAACAACGAGTGACATCAATCAACTATTGCCGGATGTTTAAAGGTTCGTGCAAGTATAAAAAATTGATCTCAAAATCAAAACAATTTCCATGGATTACAGCCAGTCCAGGTATCTCTCTGTTCCTTCTTTGGAGAATTGAGTCTACAGGGTGCCAGTCTGATGATGTGATGATATTAGAAGGCGTTTTCTCTATCGCATAGCATCCGCAGGCAGTGTAAAGAAAGGTTTGGCTGTATAAAAACAATTTCCATGGATTACAGCCAGTCCGGATATCTCCTGTTCCTTCCTTGGAGGTATTAGGTCTACAGGGTGCAGTCTGATGAGTGATGATATTGAGGCAGTTTTCTCTATGGCATAGCATCTGCGGGCGAGTGTAAAGACAGTTTGGCTGCAAACAAACAATTTCCATGGTTTACAGCCAGTCCAGGAATATCTCCTGTTCCTTCTTTGGAGGTATTGAGTCTACAGGAGTGCAGTCTGATGAGTGATTGATATTGAGGCAGTTTTCTCTATCATAGCATCCACAGGCAGTGTAAAGACGGTTCGGCTGGATAAAAACAATTTCCATGGTTTACAGCCAGTCCAGAATATCTCCTGTTCCCTTCTTTGGGTATTGAGTGCAGGGAGTGCAGTCTGATGAGTGATGATATTGAGGCAGTTTCTCTCTGTATCATAGCATCCTTGCAGGCAGTGTAAAGACGGTTTGGCTGCATAAAACAATTTCCTTGGATTACAGCTTCGGTCAGATATCTCCTGTTTCCTTCTTTGGAAGTATTGAGTCTAGAGGTGCAGTCTGATGAGTGATGATATTGAGGCAGTTTTTTCTCTATCATAGCATCTGCGGAAAAGCAGTATAAAGACAGTTTTCTGGATTAAAACAATTTCCATAGGATTACAGCCAGTCAGATATCTCCTGTTTCCTTCTTTTGGGAGTGAGTATTGAGTCTAGAGGTGCAGTCTGATGGTGATGATATTGAGGCAGTTTTCTCTATCATAGCATCTGCAGGCGCAGTATAAAGGAGCAGGTTTGCTGGATAAAAACAATTTCCATGGATTACAGCCAGTCAGATATCTCCTGTTCCTTCTTTGGAGGAGTTGAGTCCTAGAGGAGTGCAGTCTGATGAGTGATGATAATTGAGGCAGTTTTTCTCTATCACTTAGCATCTGCAGGCAGTATAAAGCATGTTTCGCTGGATAAAAGAAACAATTTCCATGGATTACAGCCAGTCCAGATTATCTCCTGTTCCTTCTATGGAGGAGTTGGAGTCTACCATAGAGTGCAGTCTGATGAGTGATGATATTGGGGGCAGGCAGTTTTCTCACTATCTTAGCATCCTGCAGGCAGAACATAACAGCAGGATTTCGCTGGATAAAACAATTTCCATGGATTACAGCCCGGTCCCAGATATCTCCTGTTCCTTCTATGGAGGATTGAGTCTGAAGGTGCAGTCTGATGGTGATGATATTGAGGCAGTTTTCTCTATCACTTAGCATCTGCAGGCAGTATAAGACGGTTTGGCTGGATAGAAACAATTTCCATGGATTACAGCCAGTCCAGATATCTCCTGTTCCTTCTTTGGAGGGATTGGTCTACAGGGTGCAGTCTGATGAGTGATGACATTGAGGCAGTTTTCTCTATCATCGCATCTGCAGGCAGTATAAAGACAGTTGGCTGGATAAAAACAATTTCCATGGATTACAACCAGTCAGATGTCTCCTGTTCCTTCTTTGGATAAATTGTTTCTAAAGGAGTGTGTTCTGTCTACCGATGAAATTCAGGTAATTTTCCGTCAATCATTGAAGCATGTTTCTGTGATATCGTGAAGTTATTGTTAAATAGAATGGTTTACATGGTTAAAACATTCCTTAATTAATCACCCATACATGTACGTCCACAAAAGATTAAATGGATATTAAATGTGGTTAATTACGGATATTAGGGTATGTTTCATTGTATCTATATGTTTCATTGTACATCATCGGTAGGCAATGTACATGTACTGAAAATTCTGTACTCAACGATAAACTCCGCAAATCGTTGCGTCTGTAATCAGGTTTTATTTGTGGATTAGTAGTTAATTGTCTACACAGACATTTAACAGAGGAGTGGGCATAAGTTAGTCTGGAGTAAAAGGAGCACAAAGAGGGTGCAAGGAGGAGTTCTTGTTATTAATATTGTATGGTTGATAACTACACTCACTGGCCATAAATATTGCGACACATTGAAATTCACACCAAAGTTCAGTTTGGAGAACTGTGTTACAATAATTTATTTTATTTCATTTACACTACTTAAGACTTTTTGAAATTGCCTTTGTTTTGAAGTCAATGTTCTTTTTGTTGTTCTTTATGTAATACCCGATCGATGAAATCGGAATAAATGATCATCTCATCTGTTACTGTAAAAAGTGCTATTTTGAGCATGTTGCAATACTTTTGGCCAGTGAGTGTAGTTATCCACCATACTTTTATTTTTTTTATTGAAGAGTACCGTATTGAAGAGACAGATATATAACATATATAGATTAATTACGTCTGCATTTATTAACATTCTCTATCTCTTTGAGAAAAGAACCTGCTAGGTTCGAAACGTAAAGACCAATAACATTCGTTTAATAATCTCGAGTTCAATTAAACCTTGTAAATATTACTGTAAATAATTGTATAAAGAAACTGAAATTCATTGTTTATATCAATCCTGTCTTCGTTGCCCTGTCATTTTGCATGAATATTTTTAGGACCACCACTATAGTTTTATACACAAGTTATTCAAGCGGAGAAAAAGGTGGTGACATATTCCAATGTCAAACATTTGAAAGTATCATACAAGAATCTGAGTATTCCTTTCGGTCATATTGCATAATAAATTTGTTTCCCTTTGGAACAGTGGCGTAGCCAGGATTTTTGGAGTGGGGGAGGGGCAAACATTTTTGGGGGTGAATATACCGACACTATTTAGCCAACAAGTGGGGGCGGCTGCCCGCTCCCTTTTGCTACGTCACTGTCTTGTAAAATCTCCACGTCATTCTTTAACCTTTTCCCTTAAGTTTTACTTTCATTCATTTGTTTGTTTGTTTTGTTTTTTGTTTTTTTACGGAGGTGGGTGTTGCCTGCACTTGCCTGACGCGCAAGGCATGTTATATAAGATAGTTATGAAAGGAATTTGTCCTATAATTTCATACCCGAGCCTGAGAATTTAATGAAACAAATTAACAAATGAATGCCAATTGATGGAATTAAATGAACCGCTTGCGAATGGTTGTCATAAATTGAATAAATTATGCCACACTTTCAATTAGAACGTACCGGATACTTATTTTGGCGATGGGTTAAATGAAAGTTAAATAAATGGGTTAGATAGAGTTGGGTATTACATTGAATGAAAAAAAGGTTTCAAATTCGCCGGAAAACCTATACTATGATTTTGTTTAATACTATGTCCAATGTAATACTTATTTTTGAGACTGCTCGTTATTTAAAGAATAAAAATAAATAAAAAAAATGGGGTTAAGATTAAGAAATTATTTTCTACATCATTTGTGAGGGAAATAAGTAATTGTATTTTGTTTACTGCATTATTTTGTTTACTACTGTTATCTTGTTATGACTTTTGTGACAAACAACCAGCAAAGTGCTGAAACTAGTTTTGCTTCTAATGCATTAATAATTCAGCAGTGACGACACACGTGAATTGCCTACACAAGGAAATAATTCCGGTATCCTATAGCTTACACTAACTGGTCATGGGTTTAATGTTCATTCTGCGTTGCTTACCCACCACTAAAAAACTGGAGGACAAAAAATCTGTAAGTTTTACGAATAAAACCAGAGTTCAATAATTCCGTATTAGCAAAAAGTAGTTTCTTTACTTGTATCTTGTTTCGCTTCTTGTTTGCACGTTTTGTCTCGTAAATAAATTAACAGAGTTAATTGGTTTTGAATGAAGATATAAGGTATATCAGGTGTAATATACACATATTTCCATTTAAGTATGTAACCTGTAGTAGGAATACTTGACTCGAGTTAAGATAATTCACGGTGCACTACGGCGTTTTGCGTGGCTGATGCAAACAAAAATAACCGCGATCTCAGACTTGAAATCAAGTCTAGGTCAAAGCTAGGGCCCTGTTAGACTTGATTTCAAGTCTGAGATTGCGGTTATTATTTTTGATTACATCAGCCACGCAAAACGCCGTTTACCCCTACTGGCTATCTGGCCCGAACTCGCGATCTCAGACTTGACCCTCTTGTGTTTGTGGGATATTCATGATTTCATAGCTAAAATTTACATAATAATACGGATGCTAGAGAGATGGCCAATCAGGAGGCCACAAAAAGCTTGTAGGCCGCGTCTATTACTAACAGGTTACAATCGCTTAAAATTATTTCTGTAATATTCATTCGATATTAAATTTGTACAGTGCTTGGTACGTAAATAGTATTTGAAATGATAGGTAAATTTAATGAGATCTTAGAGTTGTAAAAAAGCACAAAATAAAATACATAATTCCTTCTCTACAAAAAACGTCTTACCTACAGTTTAAATGGAATCGTTAAGTACATCTCATCCAACTGCATGTAGAAGGTTTAGTTTGAATATTCATGTTATGGAAGGCTTTCCGACCAATCAGATTGTTCCGTCCACTTTTGGAATAATTCGCAATAGGGTGTGCAAACCGACGAACAACATTCCCAAGTCTGTGATTGAAGGTTAATGTCGAAGGTTAATACACAAGAGGGCGCTATTTAATGCAATACTGCAGAGCCGCATTGGCTTCAGGCAGACATATAACCACGATCACAGACTTGGAACCAAGTCTAGGGTCCTGACAGGCCATCATTTAAAATGAACCGCCCACAAATGAACAAATCTTGCATAGTAATTTCCATTGAAATTCCAATGGAAAATTACAGAAAAGATCACGGCTGTTTATTCAGTTCGAACATACGAAGTCGTAATGCAAAAAACCGTATCCATGACTGATCTATTGATCTCACTGTACAGTGTACGTGTGCGGGCCAGGGACGGCGCACTGTGTGTGCTGAATTTCTCGGCTACGGGATGGGACTACCGTGATTA
Source organism: Zoroaster sp. YZ-2022 (assembly GCA_029582265.1). NCBI lineage: Eukaryota > Metazoa > Echinodermata > Asteroidea > Forcipulatida > Zoroasteridae > Zoroaster > Zoroaster sp. YZ-2022. The sequence goes on along the minus strand of CM055818.1, from coordinate 22,685,444 downwards.
GTAGCCACTACGACAGCAATCTTGGGTCAAGGGTAGGACAGATTAAACAAAATGGGAAGTCTATTTTTGACCTAAAGTGAAAACAGAGTTTAATGTTTAAATTTAAAAAAAATACAAACAAACAAACAAACACCCCAACAACAAAATAATAATAATAATAACAATAATTGTTTTCCTTGACACGTGAGAACACAACATGAACCCATCAGCACTGAAAATTCATATTATCAAAACTCCAAACCTTGTGGAAGAAAACAGTTAGACCTTATTTTCTACGAAATCAGGGAAAGGACTTCATACTCTTTTGGAACCAAACGAAATAAATCAAATGACTATACAAGTTGAGATGAGATTCGGGCCCGTTTGAAATACAACATAATACTGGCAGAAACAGCTGATATACCTCTACATATTTCAATAGTGATCTTAGTTTGGGTAGCGTGTTTCCCAGTTTGAAAATAAGTTCATACTGAAAATGTTGGTAGTATTATAAATACCCTGGTACTCTACACGAGCCCTGGTAACATTATTTCGATAGACATTCAAGCTACGTGGCAGCTCTACGTGGGGTATGAGTGATGCAAAGTCTACTTACAATTATAATAGCTTTACATGTAGGACTTTAATCAAGTGGCAGAGGTTATCTTGTTGTGACTTTCGTGACTCGACAACAACCAGCAAAGCGCTGAAGCTGACTTAGTTTTCTTCTAATTAATAATGTAAGCAGTGACGACACAAACACACGTGATTTGTCTATGTACACAATAAATGTATAGGCTACGCCCCACACAATGATATAATCTCGGTATCTTATAGCCTCCATCCATTGGTAATGGAGTTGTTCGTTCTGCGTTGCTAATTACCCACCACTAAAACATGGAGGAGAAAACATCGGGTAAGAAATCTAAATTATAGGAAGAAAAACCAGAGTGCCAATAGTTTAGTATAAGCAAAAGTAGTTCTTTACTTGTTTCTTGTTTCACTTTTTTCCCACTTTTTGTCTCGTAAATAAGACAAAGTTAATTTGTTTTGACTGAATATGATATAAGTTGAGTTTAATGCACGTACCTCTGCTTATGTATATACTGTGTAGATGTGCTAGGAATACTTCACTCTTTTTGAGTAAGATAATTTATGGTGCACAACAGAAGAGTCTCACGCATATTACATACGTGGACGCACATCCCTGACATTTCTAACGCCCTCACGTATTGAGCGCCAAATCTCACGCAAAGTGAGATCGGAATTGTTTCATTTCGAGAAATGTAAACATTTAACTAAAATAATTTTTAATATTTTCATCTCAGCACTTATAATTAAAAACACCATTTGCACATTAGAGCAGCATTTGTATCGTTCTGTGGGTTTTGATGATGGTGTGGAGCATACGTGTATTATTATATACGTGCATGAATAAAGTTTGTAAAATAGCTTCCACGAGAATACTTTAAACTCTCTTGGAAATCATGTTCAAAAGTATTTTGACTTAATCATAAGTCCACTTTTCCTAATTTTTATGAAATAAATTTTCATTTTAATTAAAAATGTTTAAATTTCATAATTTTTATGAAATATATAATTTTTTTGCAATTTTTCTAAATACGACTTTATTTACCAAAATTTATTTCATAATTAGGAAAAGTGTACTTATTAAGTCAAAATACATTTGAACATGTTTGAATCAAGATAAACATTAAACAACCAACGTGTATTTCACCTAATAATATTGTACCATTAATACAAAGAAAAATAGCAGAATGCAGTCAGATTTGTGATCATCAATTATTTTATGCCGTAAGATTTGTGTTCTGTCAGTGGTATTTGGGAAGTAATGTTTATTTTCTATTAATACGATGGTACCTCAGACAGAAAGATTTCAAGGTATATCAATATGTTTGATACCATAAACAACTTTACATCAAGTTAGTTCAAACGTTTATACTGATTATTTGTTATGACCAATGTTAGCCTAGACGATTCTTTAAATATGTTGTATTAGCGGATCAGCCCAAGACCCAGGACGTTTCCTATATAGCACAATCCGTACCCTTTAAGTTGCTAACTTCCTTTGGGGCGAGAACAGTTTCGATCAGTATCTTGAATACTGAGCTATAAGGCGGGTAGTTCGTAAAACTAAATGACAATATTCAACCCAGTACAGCATCTTGTAGCCCAGATGAAACGCTTCGCAAATTTAGAGATATATCACCCGTGTTTGGCTAAAAATCCAAATATAGAATTTAAAAACGAAAGAATTTGGAAAGATGAAAAAAATTAAATATTCAGATGTCAGAAACTGTATAAAAGCGATATTTAAAACGCGCTTGATTCTGATTGACAGCTGCGCTGGCCAATCGGAAGACTGCACATGCTCTCGTGAAAGTTGAGGATTAAAACAGTGGGCCAACATTTTATTAATTTAATTTGTTATTGATTTTTTTTAATGGAACTAATCCTTAACGGATTTTTTCGTTCAATGTCTCAAGTGAAATTTTATAACATCCTTAACCCCCAACAATGGTAAATAAACATTTAAATATATTGTTACCGCCTAATCGGCCCAAACACGTGCGATATAAGGTAAGTTCTCGTGAGAGAACAATCAGAACACATTGATTCGTTTCTCCATGCTAAAATTTTTACTGATTCATCCTCATTGTCAATATTTATAAATCATCTTGAATCATCCCAATGAGGGCGAGAGCATTATTTCTGCTATACGGCTAGCTTCATGTCCTATGATAACCATTTTCCATTTGTGTTCACTTTGTGAGAGTTACCCTTATTCAAGACTTTATAGACTAGGCACGATATGATCCTGCTCCCCTCCTCACGAGTAACAATTAATACATTGATCGTTCCTTATTACACTTAATTAATAGTAATGTTAGCAAGTTAATATGTTATAGGTCCTTTATATACATATTAATGAGGAATAACGCATAGGTGGAATGGGCGGGTAGGGTGTATCGACATGCTTGACTATTTACTAATGTCCTCGTTTGTGTTTGTCCTCTTGCTTGGCATTGTGCCCTCGTTTGATACTCTGGATCGGCGCTTGCAATTAAGTTGCCTCAAGTTACTATGGGATGATACCAGTGCCGTCTTATCGCATGGGCACACTGGGCAGTTGCCCGGGGGCCCCGCGATTTTAGGGGCCCGAGATTCAATTTGAAAAATAAAAATTAAGGTTCATATTATTAAATAGCAGTAGTGTTAATGTGAAATCGGGGTCTCCTTGTATGCAAAATGAATGTTGGATCTGGGCCATCTGGCAAATTTCCCAGTTGAAAAACTTAATTTTAATGTGTTGGGGCGTGGGGGGTTAGGGGCCCCAGTACATTGCTTTCCTGGGGGGGAGGGCTCAAATATTCTTAACACGGCCCTGGATGATACCTTATGTCAATATTCCTACCCTGGACCTCGATCATGACATGAATTACTTTATGCACTGTTTACTTATAGGAAAATGGGTCCCTCCGCTTAAACCTGTATAGCTGCCTATGAACAGAGTGTATAGCTGAGCAGCTAGAGGTCTACGTGCGAAATTGCTCGGTAACAGTGACTACATTTAGATTATCAGTAAATAGCACTGCCATGTCTTACGACCTTTGTTTGCAATTAAAACTGAAACCAGGTAGAATTAATCATTCCCAAAGTACTTTATTATGTGAATAAAGATATAGGCCTTCATAAAACAACTAAACTGAACAACATTGGTCATGTTGGTTAAACAGCTTCTACGAGTATGCCTTCTCTCCTTGAATGAAGAAAGACATTCAACAACAGACATGTGGAAGTTTCAGCTTTGTGTTGTTAACGAGAAAAAAGTAAAAATGCAGTTTGGTTTTTAAATCGGCAAACAAAAATCTTCTATGCTGCTAGAGTCGAGAATAATAAAATTGGGAAATATTTTGACTAATTTGAGCAAAATAGTAGGAGGCTATTTCAGACAGAAACATGTTATATAGGTCTGTAATGTTTGATACGTTACATTGTTAGTTATTTGTGGATAATGTTTTCAAGATGTGTTATTAGTCTACCTAAAAATGTTTCCTTTCAATAAGATTTTGTTGAAGATCAACACAAGATATACTGAACGTTTATTACACGTTATTTTTTTTTTTTACTTTAAACACTTTTGGTAATTCCAAAAATCCATAATCGAAATATGATTGAATACCTTCAAGTGATTTAAAGCTAGTGATATCATTATACAAATATTGAGTGTCTAATACACCACCAAAGCTTCTAATTTACCTCGGTCGTCTGTCGGTAAAAGGGTGTATCTCATAATGAAAACATTTTTGAGATTTTTTGCTCTCAAGGAAATGTGAGGGCGCTCAATTATTCAAGGTTCAATTCCAAATGATTTATCGTTTAGAAGATAACATGTGCTATCTTTGGTAGTTTGTCCAAGTAACGAACTAGTTTGTCAGGCACAACGGCGTATGTCCTAGATATACCGTATTTAATTTAACGTGATACAAGTCTAAATACTCTCTATATTATTTACATATGTTTGCCATTAAATTAACGTTGGTCTTTTCTTTTGTTGAGCTACCAAAATATTGTATGTCCTGATAGACCCTTATGAGTAACTATAGTGCGAACAGAAAACACTTTCAGAATAACTATCTACCATTTGCATTCGTTTCCCAGGAAGAAACGTAGCCAGGTTCTCTTATATTAAATTGCAGAAAGTTGTAAATCTAAATACACCATTTTGCCAGAAAAGAACACCGCTGTATTAAACATGTATATAAAGCTATCTCTGACTTACGTCTTTTTACCTAAAGTTGCACTACCTCACCTTTAATTAAACCAAATTGTCATGTTAATATATGTCAGTTTGGAAATCCTTTGTATTTTTGTTAAGCGAATACCTTTTAAATCAAAAGTGTTTGTAGTGATAAGTGCAATAAAGTATTTTGACATATATCCTTCTGCCAGAAAACTACGTAAAAAGATGAAGGCGTAAATAAAGATACAACCTTTTGCCAAAACACCCAAATGATAAAAATTGTACAGTAACTTAAGATACAGCTTTTTACATAGGAAAAAACATTAAAAGCGGTGCACTAGCTCAACTTATGCCATTTTACCAAACAATAACGTCATTAGAATCAATGAGTGATTACTGGCGGATAGACGTAACTTTTTTTAAATGATAAATACTGAATGCCTCAAATTAACTACATAGAACAAGAAAACTATAATGTGTCTTTGTTCTGAAATTACTCACTGCTTGAATCATGACAGAAAAGTCATGAGAGATTGAAATTTTTGAATCAGTTTTCTAAAATTGTGATTTTTTTTAGATAAACCCTTTTGCCAACACAGGGCCGACCTCTTCCCAAATATTATACCACTCCAGATGTTTATATAAAACAACTTACTGTGGACTTACCAAATAGTATTTTTGTGTTGATACTGCTCAAACGTCTTGGGCAGAGGTTGATCCGGAGGTTGATATAAATTACAATTTTCCTTTAGAATATTATTGGACGTCCAAAGGATATGTGTACAATTAATTTTTTATAATGAACACCACTAGAATCACTTGCCTTTCCGAAGGGAAAATATCAGAACTAATCCTTGTCCAAACGGTTTACTTGTAGCAGACTTTTACAAAATTGCTTTTAACAAATAGATTAGAAAATGATCCGTAATATATTTTTTATATTTTCCAGCAGTGAGTGAAAAATAACATAGTAAGATGCCGCTGATATCTCTGCGTCAGTGGGATGAAGACAGGAAGACAACAAGGGTTGTCTACGACCATTCTCAGGCAAGACCAATAACCAGGAAGAACAAAATCAAGAAGAGCAGACAGGCAGCTTTCATGTCTGCTTTGACGCAGAGGAAACAGCCGCCTGGACTTCGTTGTCATGCCAAGAAAACAACGTCAGATTCATTGAACCAAGAACAATGTCAAGCACAATCAGAAGGGTAACTATTTCTATTAATAGTCTGTTGCTTTTATGAAACCTATTTATAGTGTTTTTTGTAATCCGAACATGATATTTGCACATAAGATTTGCAGCTTTGCATGTTGAAATTGATATAAGTAAAGACTGTTTGTGAACAAATTCTCTTTTGAGTAGCAGTTAATTAAAAAACAAACTGGTGGTTACAACTCGACGTTTCGATCAGTATGCTCTGACCGTCTTCATAGGAATGCCGAATACTGGGAGACACTGTTGCTTAAGTAGACTGCTGTAGGGTTTGGGCTATTACTGGACGCTGGAGGATTAGTGGGTTGTTTCATGCAGCCAGAAACTGATGGAACTGGGATCCTTGGAGTGAGGAAGAAGAGTGTGTGCTCACTGAACTGAAATAGTTGGTAATGAGCGCATGGGAAGGGAGGGTGGATGACTTGGGACGTACGAGATCCCTCAGTCTGGGGTGGGATGATGTCATTGAATATAGAAGGTCCTCCAGTCCCTAATATGGGTTGCCAAATGTCACTGAGGTAGTAGCCGATGTTTTGGAGTACGGTGTTATGCTTGAAGATCTCGATGGCCTCTCTGAATCGTCTGGGATGCCATCTGTTGATATGTGTAATGAGTTGAGCTGCCTGCCAGTCATTTGGTGGTCCTTGATGTGGTAGTGCTTCACAATGGCTGACCTGTCAAACATTTCTCTGCGTCAATGTGCTCAGTGTTCCTTCAGCCTCGTTCTACACTCACATGTGACCATGTATACTCCCGCTCTGTTGCTGGGATCTGGTTTATCCTTGTGCGTGTGGTGAAGTCCTTGAAGCTTGGTTTGGGGCGGGGAGGTAGACTTTGATGTCTGCATTTAGAAGTAGGGCAGAGGGGGTAGAATGTTTGACTTTGGGTAGAGGATAACTTGCGGTGGGGTTTTGGGAGAAGTTTCGATGTGTCGATCTTGCTGGGTTTGTAGCCGTTGCGCTGGAGGGTAGTCTTGATGTGCAGTAGTTCCTTGTCTAGACTGTCCGGGTCGCACATGTTTTGGTGCATTGTACGAGAATTGGTTGACCGACGCTTTGATGCTTGGTTATGAAAATTGCGGTGGTTGAGGTAGCGATTGGTATGGGTATCTAAGTTATCTCTGGGTTGTAAATTGAGATTCCTGATGATCTCAAGAGGTTAGAGTTGGACACAAGGTGAGGGGTGAGACCCACCAAGCAGCGGCGGCACCAAATCTGTTAAACTGGGGGGGGGGGGGCAAGAGGGGGCAAGTTAAATTTAAGGGGGGGGGGCAAACATTAATCTTTAATGTAATTTTGTACTGCTGAAAAAGCATTGGCTTACCACAAAAAGCATTGACTTGGCAAATCTATCGCTTACTGGGAGGGTCATCGCGATCTTTATCACTTTATAAATTCGGTGAAAGCCATATATAGAGGCTTCAGGTGTTCTGCGAATTCCTCCACTGAATGGAACTTAGCCTCTGAACGTTCATTCATTCGGTTTGCTTGTCTTAGCTCCATCTTTATGTCTTCAAGATTAAGCTTATAATGGGTCGCTAGAGGTCTAATGGTTTCTTGCAAAACTTTCTAATATCCATTATAACAAACTTTTTGGCCAACATGTTTATATTAATTATAAGCGCAACAACTAACAGTAGGCATGTATACAGCACTCGTCATTCCACGTGAACATCAAGTATATGTTGTGTGCACTGTATAGGCCTACAATTCACTCCAGAAATAAATAGTTTGTACTGTGTGAATTCGACGTGTTGTGCAAACTGCGTGTTATACAATGATGGGTTGCGGTTTTTGGCAGACAATGCATTTTTATTTAGCAAGTTTGTAAAGATAAATAAATCCACATTTTATCAACATTGCCGGCGATGGAAAGTGTATTTTTTTTATTTATTTTTTTATTTTAATTTTTTTATTTTTTTATTGAAGGGGGACTTAATGACATGGATGAAATTGAGGTTATTATTTACAGCGGGAACATAACTGCATTAATGTGGGTGCAAAGGTTTGGGGTTAAATTTAATTTCGGCCATCGGGAAAAAAATTGGGGGGGGGGGGAATTGAAGGGGGGCAAAGAACGTAACTGAAATTTTCCTTCCCCCGCATAGCGCCGCCGCTGCAACCAAGGGTCGGAGGCTCTTGACTACGTATCGGGCCGTGTTGCAGGTGGGTGATGGTTTGTGGACAATGGTTTGTGGATCTTATGTTGTGGATCTTCAGTGTGTAGAATTAAAAGTTGAGGGCCTCAGCACGATGGAGAGCAAGGATTGTACTGACAACTCTCTTCTCGATGGATGGGTTATGGGGTTCTTCTTCAGCAGCGTCTCCCAGAGTCCCGATGTAAACAGCTATTACACAAGGTCTAAAGATATCTGTTTGTATTTTAAGTATCAAACAATAAAATGTTGCCCAGACCTGTGACAATCAGATCAGACAAGTTCAGTTTGATTTTTTAAAATAGTATTTCGTTTCTACTCAGATTTGTATAAACAAAACCCCAGTACACGGCTAACTATGATATTTAGTCTCTCAATAATTACTGAGCTCACAGTGATTGAAGAAAAATCAACAAATGATGGCATTCTTGTCATTGAAAATTCAGCTGCACATGATTTCTTTCAAATATATTTGGACAACAATATTACGGCAATCACCTTCGAAACTTACCAGTTTGTAATAATTCATTACAGGGAAGAGGCTTCGTCACGCATACCTAGGAAAGTTCAAAGACAGCTTCAGTTCTTTGTCCAGACGCCCGTCACATCAAAGTCACTTTGTCTACAACTGGATCCCAAAACTACAATCTTGGGTTTGAAACAGTTGATATGCAAACGGTTTGGCGTTGAGCCTGAAAAACAACACCTCTACACCAGGAGAAAGATTCAGGTAGGTCATGAGTATTCAGTCTCACCGATACTCTTATAAACTTCAGATTTCTTTGATTGTTATAATTATTATTGTGAGGGCTTGCGTTAAAATACAATGTATTTGAACAAGTGTGTTGATTGAATTGACCCTATTGTAGACTTCCCTGTGTCAGACACTGAAAAGCGCATCCGACAAACATTTATACATTGTACAAACATTGAATTGTATCCTCAGTGATCCATGTAGAGCTGTAGTTTCGCAATAAAGATTTAATAACAAAAAGATGTTTAATCTTAGTGGATTTTCTTAAAGGTTTGGTAAATGAGATCCATAACCTGGCTCCCTCATATTTAAAATAGTTTTTGTGCAAAAGAGGTACAGGAGTTAATGGGAGGTGGAAATGAGGTGCCTGCCGAGTGGAATAGGCGTGGATCTCATTATTCCGCCTGAAATTGCATTAATAAAAGTGGGTAATGTATTTGAAACAGACTGATACATGAGGGACCCAAGTTGATGATGATAAATATCCTTAATCTTCAAAGTCCTATGTTTAAAACAGAGATGATCAGCATGGGCATAAAAGTCAACAGAAATAAAGTAACTTATGAAGATTACTGATAGAACAGTTACCCCAAGCAAAAATACCATAGTTTAGGTATGATAAAATTAGTGTATTATAAAGAGAGATCAGAACCGAGTGAGGAAACATTGTTTAATTCTGTTAATAACCCCAATTTTTCTAGCGATATATTTACTTAAAATTTCAATATGATTTCTCCAAGTAAGTTTATAGTAGATAAACAATCCAATAATTTTTTTAAACAATCAGTTTTTGTAATGACTGTATCATTAACCATAACATCACAAGGGAGTTCATTAGCAGAATTGCTAAATACCGTATAATTAGTTGTTGTGATGTTGAGTGATAGTTTATTAACTCTAAACCAACTGGAAAGTAATTTAAGCTCAATATTGCCTGTGTCAGTGTATTCAAGCTGTGATGAGAAAAAATAGGTGTGAATCATCAGCAAATAATATAAATAATAATAATAATAATAATAAATATTTTTAGCGCGCACATATCCACCCTGCTGATGCTTTTGTAAAGTCATTAATATAAATAATAAAGAGTAATGGACCTAGAATTGACCATTATGGAACACCACAGCTTAGAGATTAAAAAAAAATGAATTGGAACCAGCAATGGACACATATTGGCTTCTATTAGAAAGATAACTTTTAAACCACTCTAGAGATACTTATCGAATGCCATAATGGGATAATTTATACAATAATATGTCATGGTCAATTGTATCAAAGGCTTTTGAAAGATCAAGGAACATACCCAGAGTGTGTTCAAAACCATCAAAAAAATTAAAACTGCATGGGTCTATTACAAAATCCATATTGAGAGTCAATTAAAATATTAAATTTATTTATGAATTTAATAATTATAGTATAGCCACATTTTTCAAAGATTTTAGAGAAACAAAGCAAAACAGAGATGGTTCTACAATTATTAAGACAATTACGGTCATCACTTTTAAATACTGGAATAAATTTTGCTATTTTTAATTGGTGTGGAACAATACCTGTTGTGAATGAAAGATTGATAATATTATGCATGTGGTTTATAGATTAGTGCTCTTGACAACAGAAACATTAATGCAGAAACATTGTTTTGTAAATTGATGACAATGTCATATACCTCATATTCATCAACTGGAGTAAAAACATAAGAATTGGGATTGGGATGAGTATAAGACAATCAATGAAAGAAGCCTGGGAATGGGGGATATTTTAAGATTGTGGCCGATATCAACAAAGTAATTATTGAAGCAATTAGCGATTAGATTGGGGTTATTAATTAAATTCCCATCATGCATGATGTTATGGATAGTATTTGATGACAGTTTATTGTTCAGTACTGAATTAATTACCTTCCATGTGTTACGGATGTTGTTCTTTTCGTGTTCAAACTGGCGTGTATAGTATTTTTTTGGATGTGCGTAAGAGGTTGGATAAAATATTTTTATATCTGGTGTACTTTATTCTATTGGGATTAGGCTAGATATTGACGGCACAGTTGGTTTTTCTTATTGATGGATTTAAGAATTAGATTTGTTACCCATGGAACATTTGGCTTAGATTTCGATTTAAGTTTAGGTTTATGGGTAGGAGGAGTGTTTTTGTCATATATATAATTAAAATTATCAATGAAATAATTAAATGCCAGATTAGGATTATCACAACTAAAGACTCTAGACCAATCATTAGAGTAAAGGTCATCCTTGAATTTGTGAAGATTTATATTAGCAAGATTACGGATAGGGGTATGAATGGAATCATTGAATGATGCCTCAGATTTAAATGACTGCATATTCATGAATATGGGTAGGTGATCAGAAATGTCGATTAAAGTAAAACCCGATTTAGGAGAAGGTAACACATTTGTAAAAAATAGTATCAATAATTGTAACCGATGCATTTGTGATTCTTGTAGGTTTGTCAGGAGAAAAGAATAAGGTATAATTAAGTCCATGAGGGTTTTCGAGCTGGGGTTGGTATAATTAAGTAAATTCATATTAAAGTCACCAGAAATAAAACAAGCTTTATTAACACGGGTCATACGAAATGTTTTGAAAAGTAGGCATAAACTCATTGTGACTTGCACCGGGTGGTTTGTACATAACACCTGCAACAATGTCACTGGATTTAGGGGACAAAATTTCAACAAACAAGAATTCAAGAGAATCTTCCGAACAAGTTAGTTCCTCCCTAATTTTAAAGTTCAACTGACACACCACCTTCAGTTTTACCAAGGAGTATATAACCTGGAAGGGAATAATAATCATGGGGATCAGTTTTAGCCAAGTTTCAGAAAGTGCAATAACAGAAAAATGACCGATAGAATAAAAATAAAAAAAATAGTTGATCAAAAATGTTTCTGCAGACTTCTAATATTTAGGTGGAGTAAACAAAAACCTTCAGTATTGCTAGTTATGGAAACTTGCTCTGTGGAATGGTATTGTGAATTATTGATTGTATCAAAGTGATTATTTGGATCAAAGTAATCAAATTCAATCACAAAATCACTGGGACTAGGAGCCGTCATTAATCTGCTATTCATTGTCAAAATATGGCATGTAAAGTAACACAGTAAACTAGTACCAATGCTGCAAACCTGGAACACACATGTAACAAGACAAATATTAAGACAATACATATTCAAAGAAATATATACCAATAAATACGAATGAACTAAGTAAGGAAAAGGACTTGTTCACTAACGTGAACTTCTAATTAATTGTGTGTAAAACAAGCCGGTAGTATACCCAATTATATATTAGAATAGAGCGAAGTTTAGTCAGATCTTGTACTGGAACTTAAAGCAACAGCATTCGGTGATGAGGGTGAGGGATGGAACTCCTTTCTATCAATATACAGCTTTCCGTTGCAGAACACAACCTGTTGACATTTATCATAGGCTAAGGAGTATGTTTCTCCTGAGGACGATCAGAGCATACTGATCAAAAAGTCGAGTTGTAACCTCCAGTTCGTTTCAGAACTAATTACTACTCAATTGAGAGAATTTCCCATGGTGTCACCGCAATTAGGATTACTTATCCTCTTCACCATGCAAAGCTACAAGTTTTAATAATCAAAATTAGCATTCGATATACACAAGAATATTTCTGTTTTTAAATGTAGCTATTTAACAAATCTTGATTGTTGAAAGATTTTTGAATTGTATTTTATGGAAACCATTTACTTCAATTTTACGTGGGAATAGAAAATTTGACCGACTCATAGGTAAATATAATTGGATTCACACGAACTGTTTAAATTTTTCAATATTTTGAAATTAATGTATTGTATTTTTGTTAACCAGCTTTGTGACTTACTGACGCTAGAGGATCATGGTATTGAGAAGGATGAAAACATTGAAGTACGCCTTGTACAAGGCTTATTGGGTGGTGGCGCAAAACGTGAGTGCTCAATGGAAATTATTTGTTTACTGCATGCACTGCGTCAATAGAAAAAATATTTGAAAATAGTATATTAATTGAAATTTATTTTGTAAATATTATTCGATTATCCCCTCGATATTACTGCAAATTATGTAATTTTAAGCAGCTTCTTTTCAACTATTTTGTAGTACAACGGTATACCATTTTTCATAATAGTTGAAAAGAGTTGTTACATGAAAGAAATATTGAACCACGAATTCACTTGTGGTAAATGCATTCACACTTTACAAAGATGGAATATTACTTCAAACAACAACTTAATTGATTGGTCAACAAGTTTTTTTATCGGTCTACGCACGTGATGTATACAGAATTTAATTTGCGATTTCATTATGAAAGGAGAGTACATCATGTACAATAATTACTCAGAGTGTTTAATACGGTCACTATACTTTGCACTGGTACAGATAACTCATTGCACATTTTATTGTGTATCTATGGCATAATATCGGTACTTGATTTGTGGAAAGAGTGACTGGTTTGTGAAGGATCACTGAACAGATTCCCGGATTCAAGTCCAGCCAATCAATGTAATGGCACTGTTGCTGTGACTTCAGTTGAAATTTTTTAAATCATTTGAATTATCATTTTAATTAAGCTATAGTGAATCAACGCTCCGTTGCAACAATGTACTCATACGCGCTATTGTTCTATTGACAATAATCGCTCCGTGAATTTTAATTTTTTAAATTTATTTTTGTTCTAGTGGTGACGTCCCACCTAGATTCATAACGGAAACAACATAATTATAATCTGATTTTTAAACAGAATCAAGTGCAGGGACTGCTGCATCAGACGAGACTTTCCTGCGAGAGGTAGCTCGAAAAATCAAGAAAGACTGGAAGCGACTAGCAACAATGTTGGGTTTTAAATCAACAGAGATTGGCGCATTTGAAATCAACAGTCGGAACAACCTAGAGGAACAGGCTTGTCAGATGTTAGTTACTTGGTGGAGAATGCAACCTAACAAAGATGAAGCAGGAGAATGGTCAAGAGATGTACTGACTCGATTTGGCCGTTCTGATTTAGCATCAAAGATACCAGGTATTGGTTGATGAACTTCGTCTTACATCTCTCTTATTCATATTTAAATAAATGCTCATATACTTGGTGGGAATCTAATTATATTAAGAGGATTTTGCATTCCCTTTAAAAGAAAAACAATTAACAGTGATTCTCCTACTTTTTGACACAGCCTTCTAAGCGTGCATTATATCCACATCAGAGTCCAGTAGACAAACGTAATAAGAAAGGTATACTTACATAATGTTGATGTGCACTGGTAAGGAGATATCAGTCATGATGCGACGTTTCATGTACAATATAAATATTTCATTCTCCTCCTAGACACACTGGTGATGGCATTTATGATTACACTGTTCACATAGATTACCTCACGTTTTTCTCTATTATCGCTTTTTAGAAAGAGATGTCAAACCATGTATCCTTATTATGATCACCCCCTCCAGATTATAAGCGCGTCCAGTCATGTGGTCTCACCAATCAGAATACCTTAACTATCTGGGGAAAATTTTTCTATATTATTCTATTCATTTAGCTCTGGAAAGTTCTACAGTCAAACCAGAAAATGCGGACCAGCCAACGGGAGACCAAGCAGATTCTCATACAGCAAAACAACAGCGTGGTATGTTTGCATGCTTCCATGTCACGATATTGGGATTAATGAGGAAATGTTTATAACATGATTACAAATTTACTAAATTATAATGTTGATGTGAAGTTGGTGATGATACCAAACTTCCTGAGAAATAACTACGTTTGAGATGCTGTCATTTATGAGAAAACGTGAAATGTAAATCATGTCCGTGATCAATTTCCACATTAAATTGAAAGCAAACAATCTGACAATAATTATTTTCAAACATTTTTAAGGATGATTTCTGTACATATCTCATGATTCTTATGGATGCATTGACAAACATTTTACTGATTGTCTAGAATTCCTTATGGAAGGTAAAACATTGGTATGTGGAAACGTATGTTCCGCAGTTCAACAAGTTTAAATATCACAACAACATGGGCGGATCCAGAACATTTTTAGGGGGGGCTGAGAATCAAAAACAATTATTTTTCAGTACTACAAAGGGTGCCGCCACTTCCTATGCGCAACGGTTAGTACAGTACTAAGTTTATCCCGCACACTATGGGAATGGGAATGCGTTCTCCCCTCCCCTCCCCCTTTCTCTCTCTTTTTCTCTCATTTATTATTTTACGATTTTAGGGGGGCTACAGCCCCCTTAGCCCTCCCCTGGATCCGCCAATGAACAATAATAACATGTGATCAAAGTTTCATCACAATAGATGCCCATGTTTTGAGGGAATCGACAAAAATGTTTTAAAACACAGGAAGGCACTTCAGACGGAATAATTTCTCATGATAATTTTACACCAAGTAGGTCCTAAGGTTTTTGCAAACAACTCGTATTTTGATAATCAAAATACAAACAATTTGCTATTATTGCCATCTTTTTGCCGAATGTTTTCTTTTAAAAATGTGTCCAGACTTTATGTAATGCATTTCGGTTGAAATTAAGATGGTTTATTAATATAATTCATACGCTTCTATAAAAAGGTATATTTCGTAGAGGCAATTTTTTATAACCTTACCAATTATGTAAATTGTCTTTAATTACTGACAGCTTTCATCAATAGTTGATTAAAAACGATTGTTAATTGTGGTGCTGCAATTTACATTATAATTATAGTTTTTTTGGGGGGTGTTTAGTTGTAGTCATTTGTCCCATTTGTCCCACTATTGTCCCATTGACAATAATCGCTCACTGAATACCTTTTGTTGTTTCTGTTGGTGTGGTTCCGCCTAGATTTATAAGGCACCTTCTCAAAACTATTCCGGCATAACTTGCGGGGAGATTTCCCTGCAGTTGATTTTTCAACGTGCAAAGTACCCCCAAGCAGTCAAAATATATTGCGGATAAATTATAAATATATTGCGGGTAAATGTGTGCTTTGTATCGGGGAAATCTATCTAAGAAAAGAATCCACCCGCAACGTTTCCACAAGGATATACCCTTTGCGGAAAAACTTTCCCGCAACTTATCCCAGAATAGTTTTGAGAAGGTGCGTAACAGAAACGACAAAACTATTATGTGATTCAACTGCAGGGGCTGGTGTATTAGAAGAGACTTTCCTGCGGAATGTAGCTCCAAAAATCAAGAAAGACTGGAAACGATTAGCAACCAAATTAGGCTTCAAGCCAGCAGAGATTCACGGATTTGAAATTATCAGTCCGAACAACCTGGAGGAACAGGCTTGTCAGATGTTAGTTACTTGGTGGAGAAGGCAACCTAACAAAGAAGAAGCAGGAGAATGGTTAAGAGGTGTATTGACTCGATTTGGCCGTCCTGATTTAGCATCAAAGATACCAGGTATTGGTTGATGTGCTTTGTCTTACATCTCTCTTAGGCCCCCCAAAATAGTATCCGGTTTCTGGTCATCGATCGCGCTTTTTTTCGGCCATCTTTTTTTTGCCAACAGGGAAATACGTGATACATTGTATACACGGGGACCAAATTTCCCATAAGGTATGGTGGCTAAGAGAGGCCTTACAAATCGGGCAAATGTTCATACCCCGATGTGAAAAAGTTGTTCAAAGCACAGCACGGCAGAATTAGAATCGATCCAGCAATTGTTGCTGCAATCCCCCCCCCCAAAAAAAAAATTAAAATTAAAAATGCCAGCACGCAGGTCTGCTGCGACGCGCGCGGAGACCAAAAACCGTTTTTCATTCTCCTCCCAGACACACTGATGATAGCTTTTCAGGTTAACCTTGAAACATTTTAACTTGTAGAGAATACGTACTACAGGTATATCGTTTGGTCGAGCCTATGGTGATTGTATAGACGGTCTATTTATTATCGCGTATTAGAATCCGAACAGTCATCATATTCATGATTGGCCTCCAGATTTCATTTTTACAAAATTGTGGGGATATTTTTGTACATTGGTAACCATAAAATGTCTTTGGAAACATGTGACTTACTGCCATTAGACTTGTGTATGTCCAGTCATCTGTGGTCAGATAAAGCAGATGTCATACCCACGAAAGCAGCTCTCCACCAATCAACTGTCTGGGGGAATTCACGATTGCCGTTTGATTGCTGATATGTTATGTTGTTATTATTCTATTCATTTAGCTCTGGAAAGTTCTACAGTCAAACCAGAAAGTACGGACCAGGCAACGGAATACCAAGCACATTCTCATACAGCAAAACAACAGCGTGGTAGGTTTTCATGCTTTCATGTTGAGAATTTTTGTTTATATATATATTTTGTATAATGGAATTATTTAAGTATTTTAATCGCCCGTGGAATATCGATATCGTTTCGGTTTGCGGTAACACCATATGTTTATCTCAACTAACGTGAAGCTGAGGTACAGGTTCTGAAAAGAACCGTATCGCACAACTCGTATCTCAACCTTCGTTAAGTGAGAAAGGTTCAAGGGAGAACCAATTTCGGGCAACTCGTTTTTCTCTACTGTCGCTAAGTGAGAAATATGGTTCAGGGAGAACCATGGGGACTTCACGGGTTAATATGGTTCATGGAGAACCATGGGGACTTCACGGGTTGTTCTCAACGTTTCGATTAGCCTGCTCTAATCTAATCTTAAAATGTCTTTGGAAACACGTGACTTTCTGCTTATTAGACTTGTGTATGTCTAGTCATCTGTGGTCTGATAAAGCAGATGTCTAATCATATCCACGAAAGCAGCTATCCACCCATCATAAAGCATCAACTGTCTGGGGGAATTCATGATTGCCGTTTGATTGCTGATATGTTATGTTGTTATTATTCTATTCATTTAGCTCTGGAAATTTCTACAGTCAAACCAGAAAGTGCGGACCAGCCAACGGAAGGCCAAGCAGATTCTCATACAGCAAAACAACAGCATGGTAGGTTTTCATGTTTTCATGTTGGGATAATGGGATTATTTAAAGAAAGTTCACATCAATGGTAATTAGTGTGCGCCTTTGGTTATTACATGATTACAAATTTACTAAATTATAATTTTTATGTGACGTTGGTGATTATCCCAAACATCCTGAGATGCTGTGAAATGTAAATCATGTCCGTGATCAATTTTCCACATTAAATTGAATGCAAACAATCTGACTATATTTTCAAACATTTTTGAGGATAGTTTCTGTATATATCTCATGATTCTGAATATATATATCTCATGAATGGAAACATTTACAAACATTTTACTGATAGTGTAGAATTCCTTATGGAAGGTAAAACATTGGTATGTGGAAATGTACTTTCCGCAGTTCAACCCTTTAGTTTATATATCATAACCTGTGAAAGGTTCATCATAATAGATGCCCACATTTTGAAGAATAGACAAACATTGTTACAGGTTTTAAAACATGGGAAGGCACTTCAGGTGGAATAAGTTCTCAAGATATTTCCTTCCCTTCCCTATAGGCCTAAACAAAAACACAAATAACTTACTATTGTTGCAATCTGTTTGCCGATTTTTTTTCACGATTGTTAATTGCGGTTCTTCAATTTGAATTAGTTTCCTGTATAAGCCACGGGGAATATCCGCATGCGTAGATTTAACGTGCAGTAAATGTGTGAACAGAGTGTATGAGTTGAATGTAGAGGGAGTTTGGCATTTTTGCAAGGCCTACGGAAATTCAAATGATAATAATACATTTCAAATAATTTATACAGAAGCGGAAGGTAAATTAAGTGAGAGTTTCCTTCGGGACATAGCTGAAAACATCGGGATCGACTGGAAACGACTAGCGACAAACTTAGGGTTCAAAACAGCGCAGATAACCACATTTCAGCAAGACAACCGGGACAACTTGAAGGAGCAGGCTTTTGAGATGTTCGTCGCTTGGCAAAATAAACAAACTGACATTAAAGGAACAAGACGCAGTTTGATAGAGGCTCTGGTTAAAATTGACCGGACTGATTTGGTTTCAAGAATACCAGGTATCAGTTATTATTTTGATCGGAACATTGCTATTTTATTTGACGAACTGAATACAAATGCTGTTAATGGACACATTTCTCAAAATAATCTTAAGAAACATGGTTTTACAGTAAATATGTACCAAACACTAATTTATGTTGGGTCCTAACCAACACGTTTTTGTTGAAATAGGTAATTTCTAAGTATTTGTATTGTTTTTAGGAAATAGGAAATTATCAATGTTCCAATGAAAAACAAAATCAGAAACTGCCGGTAAATCACGGGTGTTACATCATTAATGAAATGGAACATCATCGGTCATTAGTGTACACCTTTGGTTATTTACCTGATTACAAATTTACTGAATTATAATCTTGATGTGAAGTTGGTGATGATACTATATACTACTGGAATAAAGTAACTGTGCATCATTTGAAGTTATGCTATTTTTTAATGAAAAAAGATAATACAATGATTTGTGGTGTTCTGTTAAATCACTGTTTAACTGTTAACAGGATAATCTCTAAATCTGTATGCTTGGACACTAGGCTTCGTGACACGTCCTTGAAGAGATGTGGTCTCAAAAGTCAGTTCACAAACTCAGTATCGTGTGTGTCCACCATTGGCGTTGATGCAGGTCTGAGATACAGGGACGAGATCATTGGGCCTCATGTGCAAGCGTTCATTCAAAGACAAGGACGTAACATCACGCTTCAGCAAGATAATGCCCGTCCACATGTCGCTCGTGTTGTGACAGATTTCCTGAGACAGCAGAACATTCCGGTACTCCCTGGCCAGCTGTTTCTCTCGGACCTGTCCCCTATCGAGCACGCTTGGGATGAAATGGAGCGACGTTTACGTCAAGCCCAGAATCAGCCATTGACGTTAGCTGAATTGGGACAAGCGTTGGTTCAGACATGGAACAACATTCCCAAGCTTTCTTCAATCGCTTAGTGTCGTCTATGCGTCGTCGTTGTCAAGCCTGCATCAACGCCAATGGTGGACACACACGATACTGAGTTTGTGAACTGACTTTTGACACCACATCTCTTCAAGGACGTGTCACGAAGCCTAGTGTCCAAGCATACAGATTTCGAGATTATCCTGTTAACAGTTAAACAGTGATTTAACAGAACACCACAAATCATTGTATTATCTTTTTTCATTAAAAAATAGCATAACTTCAAATGATGCACAGTTACTTTATTCCAGTAGTATATAAAACATACTAATACCAATTGATTACGTTTGAGATGCTGTCATTCTTTTTGAAAACGTGAAATAAATTTCAAATTTGAAATGGATTACGGCGGAGATCCATTACACATTGAAATGAATGCAATAAATGTGAACACATTTTCATGATTCACAATTTACTGAGCTGAAACTTGCATATGTTGGTTTCTGTACATATAAATCATAATTCTTTGGATGTATTTACGAACATTTTACTAATGATGTAAAACATTTGTGATGTGGAAGCGTTTTCAGGAAACGACGAAAACCTCTTACAGGTTTTAAAACATGAACACACTTCAGACGGAATAATTTCTCTTTATGATTGATAATTGTTCCAACTTTACACAAAGTAGTTGATTTGATAATCAATTACCAAAATTCTACCAATTCCCTTTAAGCGAAAACACGAACAATATGCTTTTGTTGCAGTCATTTTGCCGAGTGTTTTGTCAAAATGTTACAAACGTTGTTTTGTCTCAAGACTTTATTTTTGCAAGGCCTTAGGAAATTCAATTTATTTCAAATAATTTATACAGCAGCGGAAGGTCAAATAAAAGAGGCTTTTCTGCGAGACATAGCTGAAAACATCGGGATCGACTGGAAACGACTCGCAAGAAACTTAGGGTTCAAAGCAGCACAGATTACCGCATTTGAGCACGACAACCGGGACAACTTGAAGAAGCAGGCTTTTAAGATGTTCGTCGCTTGGCAAAATAAACAAACTGACATTGAAGGAACAAGATGCAGTTTGATAGAGGCCCTGGTTAAAATTGAACGGACTGATTTGGCTTCAACAATACTAGGTATCAGTTATTATGATTATTAATATCTCTTAGATTAATATCTTAATTCGGGTCAGAAAATTCTGACATGGATTCGTTCTGGCCAAGTTCCGGGTTGTTTTTGACCCACTGTACCCCAGGACATCGGCTTCTACCTCAGCGACATTTAGCCGAGCGGTCTAGCGCACCGAACTCAAGTTCTGGTGTTGCCAGCAGCAGGGTGTGGGTTCGAGCCCCGGTCGTGACACTTGTATCCTTGAGCAAGGTACTTAACCATAATTGCTTCGTCCTTCGGATGGGACGTAAAGCCGTAGGTCCCGTGTGTTGTATAATGCACGAAAAGTGGATTGTCGTGGCCGAGTGGTCTAGCGCACTGAACTCAAGTTCTGGTGTTGCCAGCAGCAGAGTGTGGGTTCGAGCCCCGGGCCGTGACACCTGTGTCCTTGAGCAAGACACTTAACCATAATTGCTTCTCTCCACCCAGGGGTTAAATGGGTACCTGTGAAGGCAGAGATGGTTTGCTCTCTATGCGCTAGAAATGGCAGCAATTGAGCTGTATACTCCCCAGGGAGCTGAGATGGTTTCAGGAATGATTTATGAGCCTTATGAGCCTTATGAGCAGGGATAATAATATAATGCGCCTTGAGCGCCACTTAGTTGGTGGATACGTGCGCTATATAAATCTATACATTATTATTATTATTATTACTACGGACTGAAGGATCTTCTGTATCCAAAGTCAACATCGCACCCTAGACTGAGGGAACTCCTACATCCTAAATCATCCACCCTCCCACCCATTGCTTTATTACTAACTGATTAAGTTCAGTGAGCAAACGCTCCTCTCCCCAACACTCTAAGGATTGTAGTTTCTGAAGTTCCAACAACGCATTAATCCCCCAGCATCCAGCGTTAGCACTAATCTCCCAGCATTAGCACAAATCCCCCAGCATCCAGCATTATCACTAATCCCCCAGCATCCGGTGTTAGCACAAATCCCCCAGCAGTCTACTTAAGCAGCAGCGTATCACAGAGTCCGGCATTCTCATGCAGTAGATCAGAGCATACTGATCAAAACGTGGAGTTGTAACCTCCAGTTCTTTTCAGAATTAATCACTACTCAGAAGAGAATTTTTTTACAGTCTTGATTAATCGTACTTATGTTGTTATTATTCTATTCATTTAGCTCTGGAAAGTTCTAAACCAGAAAGTGCGGACCAGGCAACGGAATACCAAGCACATTCTCATACAGTAAAACAACAGCGTGGTAGGTTTTCATGCTTTCATGTTGACATTTGTTTATAATGGGAATGTTTAAAGTTGTATCGCCCGTCTTTTTGCTATTTTCACGGCAACTCTCGTACTCAACGGACATTTTATTTTTCATGGGAACATTGCTATTTTACTTGAGGAAGTGAATACAAATGACGTATCCCGGTTGTAATGAAGATGTATAATTTGTTTAATTTATATGCCTCTTGTTAAAAAGGATAATTTGTATAGATAATTTTACAACATCAATATTTTTTACTTGTTTTTTCTTTTATTTCTTAAAAAGAAAACGTGAAAAAGGTTCGTGTTATTTCATTTTAGGTTCTGAACATGTTTCCTTGGGAGCAGAAGACCAGCCAATATCTGCTACAGCAAAACAACGCATTGATTTGGATGAGAAGTTGTTACGCTCTCTAGCTGAAAACATCGGGAAAGACTGGAAGCGACTCGGGACCGAGTTGGGTTTTAAGGCAGCACAGATTGAAGCGTTTGAATACAACAACAAGGACAGCCTCAAGGAACAAGCTTTTCAGATGTTTGATGCTTGGGGAAGGAAGCAAACGAACGACAATGAAGCGAGAGACAAGTTGGCAAAAGCTCTGGATACAATAGGCCGTGCCGATATGGTATCAGAAATATCAGGTAAGACCACCAAATAATTATTTCATTTCTTGAAGTTACTCCATATTCTTTCGTGACGTGGTGTCTATCTTAGGTGAAATTTAGCATTCAACGGTTATTCTATTAATAAAGCATTTGATTTATTACAGATGTCATCGGTGGCTCATTCGACGTCGATGCTTGTAGCAAAGACATAGTGAATCATTACATGGAAACGATTAAACTGAGCACATATCCTATGTGTAAGGAAACAGCCATGGAAATGGACAACCTTTATGTAAGTTCACAGCTTCTGATGGAAACCAACCGACCACAAAAACATTGTCTAGCCAACTCATCATTACAGTCAGGCAACAAACAGCATCAGGATATCAATCCAATGACATCGGAAATCCGTGGTCTTGGTAGCTTAACACAGTCTGGTATCAAAGACAAGCAGCAGGTTGATCAAATAGAAACAGAAAAACTTCCCCTGCAGTCATACAAGGAAATGTTAGGGCTTGATAAAAAGCGAATCTTAATCACAGCTGAAAGTGGGTATGGTAAATCGACACTTTTCAAAAAGATAGCTCACGACTGGGCTGTTTTACAGAAAACAACATCCAAGTCGACTGATCCACAAGCTGAGCCGTCCCCTCTATCAAAGTATAAGCTCATCTTTGTCCTGAATATCAACAAAATGGGGACCAATTTCAACATCATTGATGCAATGTTTTCTCAGATATGTTCTGATTCAAATGATTTTACAAAACAAGACCTCGTAAAGTACATAAATAAACATCCCAATGAAGTTCTGATTCTCCTGGATGGAGCAGATGAGATTTCCTTTCAGTCATTAGATAGTGCCAAACAAAGCTATGAATACAGCGTTAAGGATGTCCTTTCATTCAAATCACTTAAATCGTGTGAGGTTATTGTAACAAGTCGACCATCTACAGCAATTAAGTTGCTGAATTGGAATCCCAACTTCACAAGAATTTATATGAGCGGATTTGATGACAAGAATAAGCAGGATTATGTTAGTAAATATTTCGACTCACAACACATAGAAAATGTTCTTGCAGAATTACAGAAGAACGAAACCTTTCGCAGTTTAGGGGAGATACCTTTATTCCTTTGGCTTATGTGTACATTAATGGTCGAACGCCGTAATCTACCTGAAAGGATCACAGTACTTTTTCATGATGTAATCGAGGTACTGTATCAGCAAAAGAGAAGCAAAGACCAACCGTCAAGTTCTCCTGATACAAGGACTAGAGATTTATTTGACAAACTTATGCTAGAACTTGGGCAGGCTGCTCTTAAAGGTTTGATGAATCAGAGTGGTGAAAAGCTTTATTTTGATATATCAGAATTCGATTCAAAAGACCTTGTCAGTTTTGGATGCGAAGTCGGCTTGCTGACTAAAACGCAAATCACACGTCGTTTAAAACAAGTTGAGTATGTGACATTTGCCCACAAGACTTTCATTGAGTACTGTGCTGCAACTCACCTTGCGGGTTTGGCAACGTCTGATCCTGATCAATTTAATGAGTTCCTGTCACAAATATTAGAAGGTGACGTAGAAAGCATGGAGTACTTACTCCGTTTCTGTTGTGGGATTGATAAAAAGGCTGCTAAACTGATTATAAGACTAACACATGAACAACTTTTGAAACACAATCCAAAGACTTCTGACATTGATAATGAGAAATGTCAAAGGTATATTTATTTACACAAAATGATGATGTTGGTTTTATTCGAGGCTGAAATGGGTTCGTTGGTGAAAACATTTCCAGTAGAAGAATGGGTAAAGTTCCCATATGAATTAAAAGGCGAGGACCTCTTGGCTGCACACTATTTCATTCAAAATTTACCGAAGCATTCCAGGCTTCAATATGTATCGGATATCAATGTGACGTGTGGATCTGTGGACGATTTGAAACTCGTTAAACAAATAATATCCCATAGACCATGTAAGATATCACTGAAACTCCTCAAAACCAACATGAATGGTAAGTTGGATAATCTCAGAAGCATGTCACGTTGTTTGACATCTCTATGTATGAGGGACTGTCAGTTAAACAACAGTGACATCAATCAACTATTGCGGATGTTTAAAGGTTCGTGCAGTATAAAGAGAATTGATCTCAATAAAAACAATTTCCATGGATTACAGCCAGTCCAGATATCTCCTGTTCCTTCTTTGGAGGTATTGAGTCTACAGGAGTGCAGTCTGATGAGTGATGATATTGAGACAGTTTTCTCTATCATAGCATCCACAGGCAGTGTAAAGACGGTTTTGCTGGATAAAAACAATATCCATGGATTACAGCCAGTCCAGATATCTCCTGTTCCTTCTTTGGAGGTATTGAGTCTACAGGAGTGCAGTCTGATGAGTGATGATATTGAGACAGTTTTCTCTATCATAGCATCCACAGGCAGTGTAAAGACGGTTTGGCTGGATAAAAACAATATCCATGGATTACAGCCAGTCCAGATATCTCCTGTTCCTTCTTTGGAGAAATTGAGTTTAGAAGAGTGCAGTCTGATGAGTGATGATATTGAGGCAGTTTTATCTATCATAGCATCCGCAGGCAGTGTAAAGACGGTTTTGCTGGATAAAAACAACATCCATGGATTACAGCCAGTCCAGATATCTCCTGTTCCTTCTTTGGAGGAATTGAGTCTAGAAGAGTCCAGTCTGATGAGTGATGATGTTGAGGCACTTTTTTCAATCATAGCATCCGCAGGTAGCATAAAGACGGTATATCTCTGTGGCAACAATTTCCGTGGTTTACAGCCAGTCCAGATATCTGCTATTCCTTCTTTGGAGATATTGAAACTAAATGAGTGCTGTCTGACGCGTGATGATATTGAGGCAGTTTTCTCTATCATAGCATCTGCAGGCAGTATAACGCAGGTTTGGCTGAGAAAAAATAATTTCCGTGGTTTACAGCCAGTCCAGATATCTCCTGTTCCTTCTTTGGAGGTATTGAGTCTAGAAGAGTGCAGTCTGATGAGTGATGATATTGAGGCAGTTTTATCTATCATAGCATCCGCAGGCAGTGTAAAGACGGTTTTGCTGGATAAAAACAATATCCATGGATTACAGCCAGTCCAGATATCTCCTGTTCCTTCTTTGGAGGTATTGAGTCTACAGGAGTGCAGTCTGATGAGTGATGATATTGAGACAGTTTTCTCTATCATAGCATCCACAGGCAGTGTAAAGACGGTTTGGCTGGATAAAAACAATATCCATGGATTACAGCCAGTCCAGATATCTCCTGTTCCTTCTTTGGAGGTATTGAGTCTACAGGAGTGCAGTCTGATGAGTGATGATATTGAGGCAGTTTTATCTATCATAGCATCCACAGGCAGTGTAAAGACGGTGTGGCTGGATAAAAACAATATCCATGGATTACAGCCAGTCCAGATATCTCCTGTTCCTTCTTTGGAGGAATTGAGTCTAGAAGAGTGCAGTCTGATGAGTGATGATATTGAGGCAGTTTTCTCTATCATAGCATCCGCAGGCAGTGTAAAGACGGTTTGGCTGGATAAAAACAATTTCCATGGATTACAGCCAGTCCAGATATCTCCTGTTCCTTCTTTGGAGGTATTGAGTCTACAGGAGTGCAGTCTGATGAGTGATGATATTGAGGCAGTTTTCTCTATCATAGCATCCGCAGGCAGCATAAAGACGGTATGTCTGGATAAAAACAATTTCCATGGTTTACAGCCAGTCCAGATATCTCCTGTTCCTTCTTTGGAGGAATTGATTCTACAGAAGTGCAGTCTGATGAGTGATGATGTTGAGGCACTTTTCTCAATCATAGCATCCGCAGGTAGCATAAAGGCGGTATATCTCAGTGGCAACAATTTCCATGGTTTACAGCCAGTCCAGATATCTGCTATTCCTTCTTTGGAGATATTGAAACTAAATGAGTGCTGTCTGACGCGTGATGATATTGAGGCAGTTTTCTCTATCATAGCATCTGCAGGCAGTATAAAGCAGGTTTGGCTGAGAACAAATAATTTCCGTGGTTTACAGCCAGTCCAGATATCTCCTGTTCCTTCGTTGGAGCTATTGATTGTACAGGAGTGCAGTCTGATGAGTGATGATATTGAGGCAGTTTTCTCTATCATGGCATCCGCAGGCAGTGTAAAGACGGTTTGGCTGGATAAAAACAATTTCCATGGATTACAGTCAGTCCAGATATCTCCTGTTCCTTCTTTGGAGGTATTGATTCTACATGAGTGCAGTCTGATGAGTGATGATATTGAGGCAGTTTTCTCTATCATGGCATCCGCAGGCAGTGTAAAGACGGTTTGGCTGACGGTTTGTAAAGACGGTTTGGCTGGATAAAAACAATTTCCATGGATTACAGTCTGTCCAGATATCTCCTGTTCCTTCTTTGGAGGTATTGATTCTACATGAGTGCAGTCTGATGAGTGATGATATTGAGGCAGTTTTCTCTATCATGGCATCCGCAGGCAGTGTAAAGACGGTTTGGCTGCATAAAAACAATTTCCATGGATTACAGCCTGTCCAGATATCTCCTGTTCCTTCTTTGGAGGTATTGAGTCTACAGGAGTGCAGTCTGATGAGTGATGATATTGAGGCAGTTTTATCTATCATAGCATCCACAGGCAGTGTAACGACGGTTTGGCTGGATAAAAACAATATCCATGGATTACAGCCAGTCCAGATATCTCCTGTTCCTTCTTTGGAGGAATTGATTCTAGAGGAGTGCAGTCTGATGAGTAATGATATTGAGGCAGTTTTCTCTATCATAGCATCCGCAGGCAGTGTAAAGACGGTTTGGCTGGATAAAAACAATTTCCATGGATTACAGTCAGTCCAGATATCTCCTGTTCCTTCTTTGGAGGTATTGAGTCTACAGGAGTGCAGTCTGATGAGTGATGATATTGAGGCAGTTTTCTCTATCATGGCATCCGCAGGCAGTGTAAAGACGGTTTGGCTGCATAAAAACAATTTCCATGGATTACAGTCAGTCCAGATATCTCCTGTTCCTTCTTTGGAGGAATTGAATCTAAAGGAGTGCAGTCTGATGAGTGATGACATTGAGGCAGTTTTCTCTATCATAGCATCTGCAGGCAGTATAAAGACGGTTTGGCTGGATAAAAACAATTTCCATGGATTACAGTCATTCCAGATATCTCCTGTTCCTTCTTTGGAGGTATTGAGTCTAGAGGAGTGCAGTCTGATGAGTGATGATATTGAGGCAGTTTTCTCTATCATGGCATCCGCAGGCAGCATAAAGAAGGTTTGGCTGGATAAAAACAATTTCCATGGATTACAGTCATTCCAGATATCTCCTGTTCCTTCTTTGGAGGTATTGAGTCTACAGGAGTGCAGTCTGATGAGTAGTGATATTGAGGCACTTTTTTTCAATCATAGCATCCGCAGGTAGCATAAAGACGGTATATCTCTGTGGCAACAATTTCCATGGTTTACAGCCAGTCCAGATATCTGCTATTCCTTCTTTGGAGATATTGAAACTAAATGAGTGCTGTCTGACGCGTGATGATATTGAGGCAGTTTTCTCTATCATAGCATCTGCAGGCAGTATAAAGCAGGTTTGGCTGAGAAAAAATAATTTCCGAGGTTCAAAGCCAGTCCAGATATCTCCTGTTCCTTCTTTGGAGGTATTGAGTCTACAGGAGTGCAGTCTGATGAGTGATGACATTGAGGCAGTTTTCTCTATCATGGCATCCGCAGGCAGTGTAAAGACGGTTTGGCTGGATAAAAACAATTTCCATGGATTACAGTCAGTCCAGATATCTCCTGTTCCTTCTTTGGAGGTATTGATTCTACATGAGTGCAGTCTGATGAGTGATGATATTGAGGCAGTTTTCTCTATCATGGCATCCGCAGGCAGTGTAAAGACGGTTTGGCTGCATAAAAACAATTTCCATGGATTACAGCCTGTCCAGATATCTCCTGTTCCTTCTTTGGAGGTATTGAGTCTACAGGAGTGCAGTCTGATGAGTGATGATATTGAGGCAGTTTTCTCTATCATTGCATCCGCAGGCAGTGTAATGACGGTTTGGCTGCATAAAAACAATTTCCATGGATTACAGTCAGTCCAGATATCTCCTGTTCCTTCTTTGGAGGAATTGAATCTAGAGGAGTGCAGTCTGATGAGTGATGACATTGAGGCAGTTTTCTCTATCATAGCATCTGCAGGCAGTATAAAGACGGTTTGGCTGGATAAAAACAATTTCCATGGATTACAGCCTGTCCAGATATCTCATGTTCCTTCTTTGGAGGAATTGATTCTAGAGGAGTGCAGTCTGATGAGTAATGATATTGAGGCAGTTTTCTCTATCATAGCATCTGCAGGCAGCATAAAGACGGTTCGGCTGGATACAAACAATTTCCATGGATTACAGCCAGTCCAGATATCTCCTGTTCCTTCGTTGGAGCTATTGATTCTACAGGAGTGCAGTCTGATGAGTGATGATATTGAAGCAGTTTTCTCTATCATGGCATCCGCAGGCAGTGTAAAGACGGTTTGGCTGGATAAAAACAATTTCCATGGATTACAGTCAGTCCAGATATCTCCTGTTCCTTCTTTGGAGGTATTGATTCTACATGAGTGCAGTCTGATGAGTGATGATATTGAGGCAGTTTTCTCTATCATGGCATCCGCAGGCAGTGTAAAGACGGTTTGGCTGCATAAAAACAATTTCCATGGATTACAGCCAGTCCAGATATCTCCTGTTCCTTCTTTGGAGGTATTGAGTCTACAGGAGTGCAGTCTGATGAGTGATGATATTGAGGCAGTTTTCTCTATCATGGCATCCGCAGGCAGTGTAAAGACGGTTTGGCTGCATAAAAACAATTTCCATGGATTACAGCCTGTCCAGATATCTCCTGTTCCTTCTTTGGAGGTATTGAGTCTACAGGAGTGCAGTCTGATGAGTGATGATATTGGGGCAGTTTTCTCTATCATGGCAACCGCAGGCAGTGTAAAGACGGTTTGGCTGCATAAAAACAATATCCATGGATTACAGCCTGTCCAGATATCTCATGTTCCTTCTTTGGAGGTATTGATTCTAGAGGAGTGCAGTCTGATGAGTAATGATATTGAGGCAGTTTTCTCTATCATAGCATCTGCAGGCAGCATAAAGACGGTTCGGCTGGATACAAACAATTTCCATGGATTACAGCCAGTCCAGATATCTCCTGTTCCTTCGTTGGAGCTATTGATTCTACAGGAGTGCAGTCTGATGAGTGATGATATTGAGGCAGTTTTCTCTATCATAGCATCTGCAGGCAGTATAAAGACGATTTGGCTGGATAAAAACAATTTCCATGGATTACAGCCTGTCCAGATATCTCATGTTCCTTCTTTGGAGGAATTGATTCTAGAGGAGTGCAGTCTGATGAGTAATGATATTGAGGCAGTTTTCTCTATCATAGCATCTGCATGCTGCATAAAGACGGTTCGGCTGGATACAAACAATTTCCATGGATTACAGCCAGTCCAGATATCTCCTGTTCCTTCGTTGGAGCTATTGATTCTACAGGAGTGCAGTCTGATGAGTGATGATATTGAGGCAGTTTTCTCTATCATGGCATCCGCAGGCAGTGTAAAGACGGTTTGGCTGGATAAAAACAATTTCCATGGATTACAGTCTGTCCAGATATCTCCTGTTCCTTCTTTGGAGGTATTGATTCTACATGAGTGCAGTCTGATGAGTGATGATATTGAGGCAGTTTTCTCTATCATGGCATCCGCAGGCAGTGTAAAGACGGTTTGGCTGCATAAAAACAATTTCCATGGATTACAGCCTGTCCAGATAACTCCTGTTCCTTCTTTGGAGGTATTGAGTCTACAGGAGTGCAGTCTGATGAGTGATGATATTGAGGCAGTTTTCTCTATCATGGCATTCGCAGGCAGTGTAAAGACGGTTTGGCTGCATAAAAACAATTTCCATGGATTACAGCCTGTCCAGATATCTCCTGTTCCTTCTTTGGAGGTATTGAGTCTACAGGAGTGCAGTCTGATGAGTGATGATATTGAGGCAGTTTTCTGTATCATGGCATCCGCAGGCAGTGTAAAGACGGTTTGGCTGCATAAAAACAATTTCCATGGATTACAGTCAGTCCAGATATCTCCTGTTCCTTCTTTGGAGGAATTGAATCTAGAGGAGTGCAGTCTGATGAGTGATGATATTGAGGCAGTTTTCTCTATCATGGCATCCGCAGGCAGCATAAAGAATGTTTGGCTGCATAAAAACAATTTCCATGGTTTACAGCCAGTCCAGATATCTCCTGTTCCTTCGTTGGAGCTATTGATTCTACAGGAGTGCAGTCTGATGAGTGATGATATTGAGGCAGTTTTCTCTATCATGGCATTCGCAGGCAGCATAAAGAATGTTTGGCTGCATAAAAACAATTTCCATGGTTTACAGCCAGTCCAGATATCTCCTGTTCCTTCGTTGGAGCTATTGATTCTACAGGAGTGCAGTCTGATGAGTGATGCTATTGAGGCAGTTTTTTCTATCATAGCATCCGCAGGCAGTGTAAAGGCGGTTTGGCTGGATAAAAACAATTTCCATGGATTACAGTCAGTCCAGATATCTCCTGTTCCTTCTTTGGAGGTATTGAGTCTACAGGAGTGCAGTCTGATGAGTGATGATATTGAGGCAGTTTTCTCTATCATGGCATCCGCAGGCAGCATAAAGAAGGTTTGGCTGGATAAAAACAATTTCCATGGATTACAGTCAGTCCAGATATCTCCTGTTCCTTCTTTGGAGGTATTGATGCTACAGGGGTGCAGTCTGATGAGTGATGATATTGAGGCAGTTTTTTCTATCATAGCATCTGCAGGCAGTGTAAAGACGGTTTGGCTGGATAAAAACAATGTCCATGGATTACATTCAGTCCAGATATCTCCTGTTCCTTCTTTGGAGCTATTGATGCTACAGGGGTGCAGTCTGATGAGTGATGATATTGAGCCACTTTTTTCTATCATAGCATCTGCAGGCAGTATAAAGAAGGTTTTACTGAATATGAAGTGACAGGGGCGTAGCGAAGGCATTTTCTTTGGGGGTGTGGAAGCTTGTTTTACCGACATACAGAGCCAGGATTTTGCAAGTGGGTAAATTTCAAAATACCCAAGACACCCCAAAGACACACCCCCGCCGCCCTGGATCCTTCAGTAAAAATTGTGTTATTTGTAGCCGAAAGTCATCGTTTTTAATTTTTTATTCTATTGTTTTATTCTCTTAATAGTTTTTAAACATACATATAATGTATGTTTTAGTAATTATGTTATATTCACTTGTTTATACTAATTGTACACGAAGCATTTATTAATGTTAAAGTATACAGTTTGTACATCAAAAACCAAAATGGCCGAATTGTAATTTTAAACTCAATACTTGTTATAAGCCCTGGATCCTTCAGTAAAAATTATGTTATTTGTAGCCGAAAGCCACCGTTTTTTATTTTTTTTTCTATTGTTTTATTCTCTTAAGTTTTTAAACATACATATAATGTATGTTTTAGTAATTATGTTATATTCACTTGTTTATACTAATTGTACACGAAGCATTTATTTATGTTAAAGTATACAGTTTGTACATCAAAAACCAAAACGGCCGAATTGTAATTTTAAACTCAATACTTGTTATAAGCCTAAATCTGTCTGCGGTTATGTGATACAACCTAGACATTCACAGTTTGGTTTATATAACACCATTAAGGTAGAAACTAACAAACTTGAGACAAACCTTCTCTCAAAGTGGGTTATTTGAATTTTATAAAATTAAACTTTGTTAAAGAATATGTGGCGTCAAATTCTGGAATAATCTTATAGTCTGTGGGCTTATCGTCGAAAAAAGTCCCCCATATGCAACTTCGGGTACAATCTTTGAAAATTTCAGGAGTTATTCTTCAAACCATAAAAAATCAAAATCAACTTGATGCCATCTTTTTTTCTACCACCGGAATGATGTTTTTTTCGAAGTAAAACGCAGACGACGAAACGAAAATTAACGAAAAGCCTACACTTTTTCCCAAGTGACGCACTACGCATTTTTCGGAATCCTTCCTTTTACCACTGAATTAAAAGGATGGTTTCTTGTGTAATAACTTGATCGAACTGTGTGTAGTGCTCAGATTGGAGATGTTTGTATCTACCTGTAGGTAGTCGGAGCGGTTCATAACGCAAATTCCTCTTCCTTTATCGTATGGTTTGATCACGATTTCAGTGTTGTTCCTCAGATATTTGAGGGCTGATATTGATGGTGGAATTGATGATGGCGTAGATTAGTTTGGATGGTGCGGAGAGTCCTTTGATGTTTGATGAAATCTTGATGTTTAGGGGCAGATCTGGCTGGTGACAGATGCGAAGAAGAAGAGCTGGAGCGTGACGAAAACCTTTGGAGTTGAAGAACGAAGGAAACATGCGGACGAGAACAGAGTGCAAACGTTGAAGATTGGAGTTGAGAAGACGACGGGAGAGTGGGCGTGCTCTGGGTATTATTTTCTTGTGAAAGGTCGTTGACCGCGATCCATTCTCCGGTGGTGGGGTTGATGACGTGGCGCACTAATTTAAATGGGGACTGACATCCTTTATTGTGTGTGTACTTAAGGCGTTTTGTAATAAAATATTGTTTTTGAGACCCACCTGTGTCTATTTAATCATTGATTTATGAGTACAAGTATTTTAAAACAATGTTTGAAGTGTTTGGTGGAAGCTTCATTTGCATAAGATATGTGACGTAAGGTCGGGAAGATCCGATGTGTACATGATGTACATATACATACAAACGTTTCACACACGTAGCGTCGATTTCATTTCTTCCGTGATTTTTGTTTCCGGAACTAATAAAATGCCGGGAAGATGTGTTTCTGCAGGATGCAGCAACACCACCAAAGACGGTGTTAGCCTTCATCTGTTCCCAAATGACCCCAAAATCGCCGTATTTGGACGAGCAAAGTTCGACTGGCAAGAGTAAAGTGGTCAGGTCCATCGGCTCACATAGTTTTGTGCAGCGATCATTTTGAGCCGAGTTTTGAGCCGAATTTCTCTTCCCGACATGACGTCACGAACAGCTCCTCCGTGCAGGGCGTAAAAGTGGGGGGCATTTTTACAATGGAAAATAACACTCTCAAAAACAATAAAAACACAAAACAAAAATTGTATTGATCTCTTACTGATATAAAAGAATAAAACGATCACATATTTAACTGTTTGATTTAA
The DNA here is from genome assembly GCA_029582265.1 of Zoroaster sp. YZ-2022. Taxonomy (NCBI): domain Eukaryota; kingdom Metazoa; phylum Echinodermata; class Asteroidea; order Forcipulatida; family Zoroasteridae; genus Zoroaster; species Zoroaster sp. YZ-2022. The sequence goes on along the minus strand of CM055818.1, from coordinate 22,651,485 downwards.
ATCCATGTCAGTCCCCCTTTAATTCCACATGCTAGGAGCCGAGCAGAGAACGGCACGACCTCAGCAAACGCCTCATCGTCAGCTGCAAGACTAAGAATAGAACTGTTAATGGGGAGGTTGAACACATGGCTAGGACAGTTGTGTGTTATTTGAAGTTGAGCTGCGGTAGCCATCCAAGCACGCATTATTTCAGTATAATATTCAGGGAGAGCAGGAAAAAAAATTGGATTTAGTTTGGTAAAGAAAAGATGATAGTCTAGATTTAACTTTTGATAATTATGGAGATAGTGTTTGAAAAAAAAGAAGGCAGGATGCGAGGAATTTTGTAAGAAGCGTTGTATTTGGGTAAAACGAAAAGTGAAGACGCGTGCTTGGAGGCAGGCAAGGCCGAGTCCCCCTCTGTCAGTTTTTTGAAAGAGAATTTCTTTTTTAAGGTGGTGTTTTCTTGTGGGCCAGACGAAATCGATGAACATTTCCTGGAGTTCACTTAGTACAGAGGGAGGAGGTGCAATTGTGGCCAAACAGTGAAAAATTTTGGAAGGTGCTAACTGATTGGCCACAAGTATGCGACCTTTGAAAGAAAGAGCAAAAGAAAGAATTTTCCAAGAATTTTTCTTTACATTTGGTCCAGTTTTGTTTTTCATATGTGTATGTATTTCCTAAGTGAACTCCAAGAAATGGTAGCCCCTCGCTGTTCCATTGGAATCCGAGGGGCCTGTCATTTTGTCCGACCCACGATCCAACCCATAACCCCTGGGACTTTTTATAGTTAAGACGAGCAGCAGAGGCGCGACTGAAAAGGCTATACGCCTTTTCGATCGCGCTGAAACCCACATCGGAGGCGACAAAAACTGTTATATCGTCCGCGTACGCCGACACGCAACAGAAAGTATCCGTTTCGGGGAGCAATGTACTATTTTTATTTAATTTAGAACGTAAATTATTGAGGAAAGGTTCAATTGTGATAGAATAAAGCAGTCCCGAGAGCGGGCATCCCTGACGAATTCCCTTCTCGAAGGGGAAGGGAGCAGTCAGGGAACCACAGACTTTAATGAGGCTCTCGGAACCGCTGTATAGTAGAAAAATATGGCGCAGAAAACGCTCCCCAAAGCCCATGGCCCTCATTGTTCCGAAAAGGTAGTCGTGGTCAACGTTGTCGAAAGCTTTTTCTTGGTCTAAGTTGACCACAGCTAAGGGAGAGTTATTGAAATTAGAGAAGGAAATAATGTCACGAATGAGTGAAATGTTATCGAAAATGGATCTTTCCGGAACACAGTAAGTTTGATCTTGTTTAATGATGCCGTGAACACACTGCTTGAATCTGCCGGCGAGCAGCTTGGCGTAGATTTTGTAGTCGGAGTTGAGAAGCGAGACCGGACGCCAGTTTACAATATTGGACAGATCTCCCTTTTTCGGGATAAGAGTGATGACAGCACGGGAGAAAGAGCGAGGAAGAGAACCGGAAATGAATGAAGAATTTAAAACATCGAGATTTTTAGAATGGGCCAGAAAAGTTGGAAAAATTCAGAGCTGAGTCCGTCTAGACCGGGGGTTTTGTTTTTGCCAAGCTGCTCGACGGCGAGATCTAGTTCCTCAAGAGAAAGAGGACAATCGAGGTCCTCCGCCTCTTGAGTTTCAAGTCTATCGAGGCCCTCAGTGATTTCATTGAATGCGCTCTCGTCAGTCGGGACACGTGCATAAAGTTTTTTATAAAAGTTTTGTATGTGTGTTTTAATTTCGGTGGGGTTTTCTGTAATTTGGCCGGATTCGAGACGTATATGCGAAAAGGATTTAGAAATAGAGTGCGATTTTTCGAGATTGAAGAAATAAGAAGAGCACGTGTCAACTTCATTGAGGTGTTGAAAACGCGATCTGACGAGAGCGCCCTGAGCCCAATTTTTTAAAAGCAAGTTAATTTCATTTCTTTGCTCTTTGAGGACCTCTCTAGCTTGAGGCGTGAGGTCTGGCGCGGACTGTAAATCGTCTATAATTAAATTCAATTTGTGAAGAGTTTCGCGTTTTTCTTGCGCAATTTTGCGGCTATACATTTGTGAAATGGATTTGATGTGGGATTTACCAAAATCCCACCACGAATTTAAAGAAGGAAAATAATTGTTTTGGGTTTGCCAATTAGACCAGAAGGAACGTATAATTTCTAAGTAATTTTTGTCGGAAAGGAGTGTATTATTGAAGTGCCAGTAGGCGCTGCCTTTCTGTTGAGCGGAGGGGAGTTTGATAGAGAGAGAAACGGCAGAATGATCGGAGAGGGAACAGGGTGTAATTTTACAGTGTGTGATAGAAGGAAGAAAGTCCGAGTGAGAGTAAAAACGATCGAGTCTAGCTTTAGATGAGCCAGACTCAGAAGACGGATTGTTTCGATGCCAAGTAAATTTTTGTTCAGTGGGATTGAGTCCGCGCCAGACATCATGCAAGGACAGTGCTTTCACGGCATCTTTGAGGGCCATGGAAATTTTGTTTCTACGCTCGATCGGCGCACGCAGACGATCTAGAAGGGGGTTATCCGTACAGTTGATGTCGCCTCCGATGACGATGACACCGTCACTGTCACGCTGATCGCAATGATCGCGAAAAGAAAGTATTGATTTTAGGGCAAGTTTATCATCTTGGGGGATTAAAAAATTGTACAGGTGAAAAAAAGTGTTATTGTGGAAATTTTTTGTATACAGGATGTGACCATCGGATATAATTTCAGAAAGTAAAATATCAATCGTTTTGTTTTTTATAAGGGTAGTGATTCCGGATCCAGTATTGGGGCTTGGGGCGCAGATGGGGGTGTAGGGCCATATGTTCCAAAGTGGACTATTTTCGGTTAAATGATAAGTTTCTTGAAGAAAAATTATATCGGGGCTATTGTGCAAATCGGAAATATAAGTGTGGATGGAGGCATTTTTTAGGGCAGAACTACAACCTCCAGTGTTTAGGGAGAGGAGTGACAGTGTCATCGCAAGAAAGGGAAGCAAAAGTATCCATTGAGAAGGTTTAAATAAAGAAGTTATTTGTCTAAAGTTCTTATGAGTTTCGTGAGTCTCTGCTGCAATCTTTCAGTGAGGTTGGGGGTGGTTCGTAGTTGTTCGAGTTGTTTGACAAGGCTAGGGATATTGGACATGAACGTTTTTGCTATTATGGCGGGTTTCTTTTTGGTCTTAACAGCAGACAGGAAACGCTGCAGTTCGCGCAGGGAGAGAGTGCCTTGTGGAGCGGGAAGACCCTCGAGGGCGAGGTCGTCGCCCTGAGAGTCTTCCCACATGTCTGTGTCAGTGTCCTGGTCAGTAGTCTGGGATAACGGTGTGGAGGGTGTGGAGGATATATGTCTTGGTGTGTTGGGGGTGGAGGTCGTAGGTTTGGAAGGTGTAGGGGTAGACGTTAAGGGAGTGGATGGGGTGGGTGTTTTGGTTGTGGGGGTGTCAAGGATGGAGGTATGGTGTAGTGTGGGCGTGGCGGGGTTTCGGGTAGGGGTGGCGGGGATTTGGGCAGGGGAAGCGGGGGTTCGGGCAGGAGTAGTGGGTTTGGGGTCGGTGGGCTTGGGGTCGGTGGGCTTGGGGTCGGTGGGTTTGGGGTCGGTGGGTTTGGGGTCGGTGGGTTTGGGGTCGGTGGGTTTGGGGTCGGTGGGTTTGGGGTCGGTGGGTTTGGGGTCGGAGGGTTTGGGGTCGGAGGGTTTGGGGTCGGAGGGTTTGGGGTCGGAGGGTTTGGGGTCGGAGGGTTTGGGGTCGGAGGGTTTGGGGTTGGGATTGGAAGGCGTTTGGGTGGGGGAGGGAGGGTCAACCGACATAGGTTTTGTGACTCGCTTGAGTTTCCTTGGCGGGGGGGAAGGGGATTGGAGGAGAGTGAATTTGTTGGAGAGGGTCAGAGGTGTTGGGGGAGGTGTTAATTTCCTTTTTTGTACTGCATCAGAGAAGGTGCGGGCGGGACGAGGGGGCGTACCCCAGATATGATTAGAGGTTGATGGGCGGTGAGAGGGGGTTACGTCTCCGCGAGGAGACGCCTCGAGCGAAGACCACAATGGGTTGCGGTCGGGCTTCGAGGTCGGTGATGCCACCGGATCCGCCGGCGCCGGTAGCTCGACCGGGGCAACACCAAAGGGGGTCGCTCCCCGAGGAAGCGTTATCGGTATCAGACGGGGCAGTCAAATTAGTGGGGACAGGTTTGGATGGTTTGGATTGTTTGGGAGGGTGTTTGGGATCAGACTTAAGCTACAGTCCCACCACCCCGCTAATATGCCGCAGAGAGGCGTTAGATGCCGGCATCAAGAAATAAAATGACCGTGGTGTAGCGTCTGTTAACGTCTATTAACGTCTCTTAACGCCCTGATTTGTCATTGCAGTCCCACATACACGGCATACAAACGGTATACAGCCGGCTTACAAGCACGTTAGAGGGAGGCAGACCAACGCTAGCGGGCGGCAGAGAGACGCTAATTGGCGTTGGCACTGCGCAGAGGGAGGCAACAGAAGCTAACAGCCCGCGCACGCGCGTTAGAGGCCGGCAGACCTACGCTAGAGGGCGGCATACCCTCGTTAGGGGGCGGCAGACCTACGGAACAGCCCCGCTAGATGCCGTCCCATAGCGTCGGTCTGCCGTCCCATAGCGCAGTAATGCCTCCCTGATGCCATCTCTTTCGAGTTCCGCGCCATACCACGCAACAAGGCGGCAACAACACGCTGGAAGGCGGTGGACCCTCGCACGATAACGGCAGACCCTCGCTAGATGGGGGCAGACCTGCGTTAATAGGCGTTAATAGGCGGCAAGCAAAAGTTCGCCGTTCACCCCCGCAATTATAAAACATTTTTATAATTTCGGGGACGGTTGCCGGCATGTGGCGTTACATGGCGGCGACCTACGTTGACCTGCGTTAAGAGCCGCAGCTACACGGTGGTCCTGCGCTGATACACGGTGACCAGGCCGGCAACAAATATTTGCTCTGCCGGCATCTAACGGGCTCGCTAACGGGGTGGTGGGACTGTAGCTTTACCATGAATGAAAACTGGACGTGGATTTAGTGGGTTGTTGTCGTTGTCGTCGTTGTCATTAGTCGGGTTTCCATTCCTGCACGAACGCGCGACGTGGCCGAGTCCACCACACTGGAAACACCGGGTGGATTCTGTTGAAATGAAAACCCGGTAGTTTTCGCCGGCATGTGTAAAACTGATGTAAGCCGGCGGTGCGATGTTCTTGTCCAATAACACGCTAACCTGTCTCCTGAAGGACCGGATATGAGCTAGTTGTTTTTGTTGAAAACCCAGGGGAACGGAGCGAATTTGTGACACCACCTTACAAAAAGTTGAGAGATTGTTAATTAACACCATGTTTGGTATTTCTGGGAATACATTTGATAAAGTCATGCGAGTGGTGGGGCGGACAAGCGGCATGACCTCGAGAAAGGAGCCGTCGTATTCCGAACCATTTTCTACGACGTCGAAGGCTGCCGTTCCCGAGGACATGTAGAGCGCAATACGGCCATTTCTAATTCGTGATGCGTCGGTTATATGTGCGGGAGAAACGTTGTCCTGTGCGTAGAAGACAACCCCATTGTTCCTGGAGACGGGCCCAGGAAAGCTACCACCAGGAACAATAGGGTCTTATCTTTACTCCACTTATACCAAAAATCACACACAACAATACTTATTGGTGATAGCTAAGCACAGGAGACACGAAGTCGCCTTTATTAGAGTCTGTACATGTTTACATAATTATAAACAAACGCCTGGACTTTCAGGCAATATTGTTAACAAATTATTGTTAACTCAGAACAATATTTACTGAACTTAGATAACCGAATTACGAAATTATAAATAACAGTTTCTTACTACTGTATACCAACGCATCATCGGAGAAAACGACGTCCAGGAAAAAACAGAGATAAAATATAAATGCTCTGAAAACCTGTGCCCAAAAACTGTACAGAATTCTCCTCAGCGAGAGTGTCGAGCTTCACTTTAAATCAATTTCAATATTAAACAAATGAAAATTACGTGTCTGCATATGGAGTGCTTGCTAGAACTAATCCCAATTCTTTCCCTTCACTATTTATACCGTTCATCACAACATGCGTTATGTAACACTTAACCCGCTATGCGTGTCTCGCATTCCTAAGACAATTATTTACCGCTATACTACGAAACGCGGGAAATGAATAGTCTTATCTTTACTCCACTTATACCAAAAATCACACACAACAATACTTATTGGTGATAGCTAAGCACAGGAGACACTAAAATTATGCCAAAGCAAGGGAATACTCAGGTTATTAATTTTCTGGAATTTTGAAAACCCCGAAAGCCTGTTTTTATGTGATTTTTTAAAGTAATTAATTATAGACCCAATTGCTTTGTTACCTCTAGCCTCTTTTCAAGAGAATCTTCGACATACCCATCTTTACTCACATCCCCTTTCCAGCGTCCGTGTCTCTTCAGACAGCGCTCCCCAACTTCCTTATTAGCTGCTGCTGTGACTCCTCCTGCTCTCAATGAATGTAAACCGAGGTTTAAATCTGGTGCAACAGATAACAGCATCTTAATTATGCATTCTCTTGCTCTCGTGTAGCTCAATTTTTTATCTTTGTGAATTAATTTGCATACACTCTTAGATCTGTATGCAGGTCTAAATAAATATGATGATGTGTTGGTATTAATACCCGCCACTGACATGTATCTTGAAAGCATGGCGTAGGGACACGCCGTAGTGCATCCTTTTGAAATCACTACTTCTTTGCCAAAACGATACTGATCGGTTTTACTTTTCCTTATTGCGATCGTGAAATGATCCTCGGCAAAGGAAATGTCAGTACCGCGTAAGGAGCTCAACTCATCAAATCTCCAAAAAAAAACGAGTATGCCAATGTTATCATGCAAAGATCTCTTATTACTAGTAAATCTATCTCATTAACATATTTATCACAAAGCTGAATAATCATATGTGACGTAACTACATCTTTCTTTTGGGTAGAGTGTCCCGTTGTGCGTTTAGCGGATTCATGCAGATTTTTAACGAAAGAATTATCTGTTGGATCTGCCAAATCGTTCATCTCATGTGACCATTTTATGCCATATACTGCCGATGATATGACGTGATGCGACGAGCCTGCATCAAGGAGCTCTGTCAAGTATATGGCCACGTGAATAGGCTGAGCTAGTAGTGGACTGTAGCCATTCTTGCTGCAAAAGGTCTTCCATCTTGTGAAGCTCCCGAAATACTTCTTGACAGTGCTGTCACTTTTCGAGTGCATCAGGTGTCTACACATCCTGTCCGCGAGATTGGCGCTCTGTACTCCTGCCTTCTCCATGGCGTCGGCCACGGTATTCTTTAAACCTATCGCTGTTGATAGAATCAAAATCGTCATTAAAACTTTCTTTCAATCAATTACAAAGGGTTTTGAAAGACTTTCCCTTAGAAGACCAACTTCAATGCAATAATTTTAAATTTCAGTGGTTCTTCAGCAAATATACCGTTATTACCTTGACCTTTCGTAATAACCCGATGTTGAGGTAGCACTTTATGCTTTTTTATGAAGTTACTAAACTCTCCCCTTTCATTTACAAGAACCGGCCAAAATGGTGCAGATTTCCACATGGGAATGACCAAAGTCCCCGCGGCTTTTTCCGCTTTCATTTTCGAAATAACTCGAAGGATTAATCTTGGCGGAGGCACAAACCAGTTTATCTGATTTGCCCAGTTTTGACCAAATGCATCAACCCCTTCCGTACCTGGGCACCACCACCTTGAATTGAACCTTTCACATTGTTTATTTAAATTAGATGCAAATCTATCCACAGAATGTGGGCCCCATTCAGAGTCAAAGAGCTTAAAAAACCCTTCCTGAATTTTCCAGTCATCATTGTCTGTAGATCTGCTAAGCAAATCTGCTTTAGTGTTATCTTCACGCTTAATCCATTCAGTCTCCAGTGAAATAAAGTTTTGTTCACAAAAACTATTAACACTCAAAGATATTGCCTGCAAGCCAGCATTCTTGCTTCCATTGCTCAGAATCTTTTTTACGTTCTTGTTATCAGAAAAACATTTCACTCTTTTGTTTTTCAATACATTGACACTGCTTCTAAGCGTTCTATCTACTGCCTCTACTTCCCTCCACGTAGAACTCTTGTTTGATTCATCTGTGTCCCATGTCCCAATTACTTCACTACCTTCAAGTAAGGATCCCGCACAAAGGGAAACATGATCACATCCATCAATGGATGCATAACTGCCTTCAGTTAAGGCTCCCGCACGAAGGGAACTACGTTGATCACACCCAACCATGGATGTTAAACCTTCAGTATAGGGTCCTACACAAAAGGAATTACACTGCTCGCATCCAACAATGGATGCCCCAATCATGGCTCCCGCACAAAGGGAACTGCTTTGTTCGCATTCCGAAGTGGGTGAATGAATACCTTTGTCTAAAGTTCCCACACAAAGGGATTCGCATTGCTCAAGCCCAACAATAGATGGGTTCTGTTTAAATGGAGTTTTTGTACAAAAAGATACATATCCACCATAACCTATGGCCGATGCATCGGTAAATACTTGCATTTCGTAGGTATCTTTGCTTTTAATGGGCAAGCCTTTGTCATTCAAATTTTGCACACATTTTTTCCAAAATGCTATTTCTTCCATTGCTTCTTTGTTCACAATAACTGGTGCGTTCCAACTTGCGCGTGTGTCAATGCAACGGTACAGTGCTCTTGTTTTCAGTCTTACTCTCCCAATAGCGTTACTGAGAGAAATAATCTGCCCAACAATAGCGGCTAGAAACCTTACTGGAAACAGTTTGTTACTGCTTGAATCAAGTTGATACAACAACGAATTCAAAGCAAGTGTAACTCTTTGTATCCTTGCTGCAGTTGCATGAAGAACACCTGTGTGCATGTGCCAATCAAATCCCAACCATGTCGCTTTCTGTGAAGCTTTCCATTCACATTTTTCGTGGGCAATTAAAAAACCCAAATTTTGCAAAGTCGATCTGACAAAAATACTCAAGTGATCCGCCTTTTGGGGATCTTTACATCCTCCGATGCCATCATCTAAAAACATGATCACTCTGTGTCCTTGTGACCTCAAATGAGTAACAAAGACTCTTGTTAATTTTGTAAAAATAAATGGTGCTGTGGCTAATCCAAAGGGGAGGACATTAAACTTGTAAAATGTCACTTTTTCCCCTCTGTTCCATGCAAATCCCAGAAACTTTCTATGTTCCTCAAAAATTTCAATGTGATGATATGCAGATTTCAAATCAAACGTAAACAGAAAGTAACCTGTATCAAACATTTGCTTTGCGACAGAAACGGCTTCATATTTAAATTTGAACTTCATTAAATGATGATTGATGTGCCTACAATCCAGAACAAGTCTAGCTTTCCCGTTCTTGTTATACGCTACTGTTAAAGGGTTTACAATAAAAGGTTCAGAAGGAATTTCGGTAATACATCCTTTAATAAGCAATTTCTGAATTTCATCCGTCACAAAAGCAATATTATTCCTCGCGGACAAATTGTTTTTCAACTTGATGGATTGTGGCAAAACTCTAAATGGGATTTTGTATCCTTCAGTTATCACACCTTTAATAAAGGGGTTTACGTTTAACTTTTCCCATTGACCAATCGCTTTCCGCAACCCACCAAAGGGGGATGTTTCAACAAGTTTCCAGGAATTGTCAGATATTACCACTTTAAGTGGATCTTTTACAAGGACTTTTTCAGCATTTTCAAACTTTACATTACCAATCGCTGTTGGAATAATTTCAGAAACTTCATAAATCAAATCAACAGAAACACTCATCTTATCAGTCTTGGCTGCATCGTACTTGTGCGCCATACACTCGTACTTCCAGTGTCCCGGTTGTCCACAACCGAAGCAAAGTCCGGGCTTGCCCTTAATCGTGCCTGTCGTGGCTGGGCGACTTGTCCCTGTCGAAGCCGCTGATGAAGTGGCTTGCGTTGACCATGTTCCGAATCTGGTGTTCTTTCTTGTTTTCTTTGCTTGTTCAGTTCTCAGTTTCTTTGTAGCTCTGGCCTCAGCCCTGTACATTTTCTTTTCATCTTCGGAATCTGAAGCAAGTGGATTAGCTTCGTACTCCTTCACGACCCTCCATCCTAGTTCAGACGTGTCGGCCATTCTGATCAGCTTTTGTCTGTGATTGACTAATTCAATACCTTCAGCTATGTTCTTTGTTGCTTGCTGAATGTCGGGCATTCCTTCCAGGTTGCACTGGACGTCTTTTAGCTTGGTCGCTACTTTCGTGTTAAACTTGAACTGGTCTTCGCAACTCTTTCTCTTGAAAATGTAACTATCGTTGGCAAGAATGCTGCTCTGTATTTTTGTGAGTTGGCTGTCCGAGATATCCTTTTGGCTTGTGTTCAACTTTGCTTCAAATTGTGAAAGCTTGGAAGAGATGAGACAGTCTAACTTCTCCATCAGCGAGGCCTGTGAACCGGACACAGCCTGCCTGACTCGCTCGTCAACGAAGCTGGCACTGGCCTGCAGCTGCTGTTGTTGTTGTTGTTGCTGATCCATCACGTAGAGAAAATGAAAATTACGTGTCTGCATATGGAGTGCTTGCTAAACTAATCCCAATTCTTTCCCTTCACTATTTATACCGTTCATCACAACATGCGTTATGTAACACTTAACCCGCTATGCGTGTCTCGCATTCCTAAGACAATTATTTACCGCTATACTACGAAACGCGGGAAATGAATAGTCTTTATTGGTGTTAGCTGTCCCGCTTGACCGCCCCTTTTGTAATGGTTCTGCTTGGTTGGCCATGGTGGCCGTCCACAGTACCAAAACCAACCCGAAAAACCAAACCAAAAACCTCCCAAAAACCATAAAAAATACCGATAATCTGACAGAGAAGGACGAAAAATAAATCTATAGATAATAAGAAATACAATTATATAAAAAAAAAAAAGTAAACTTGTAAGTATAAACGGCCAATAACAGTGATTTTACCGGAGCTCAAATAACACACATCTTACCGCCTCGAGAGAGAGAGAGAGAGAGAGAGAGACTTTTTTTGACTTTTCAATGAATATCTTTTTTACAATTTCAAAAATTCAAATTACAAAGTCAAAATATACAATAAAAGAATTGTAAATAAATACAGATAATTATTAGATAATCAAGGAATATTTAACAAATTGGGAAACATAATAACATTTTTAAGTTAACAGAAAAGGCAAATATGCCTTACTTGAAAAAAATAGTGTACAGATACAGATTTGACAAAACAGTATTACAGTGAATAATTAAACCATTGTGTGTTTGGCTCCTCAGAAAAAGGGGAAAAAACAAGGAAAAGAGAAGAAAAAAAAGGAGGAAAGGGGTTCCAGTACGGTGGGTGTGGCAACACGTTTTTTGGCGTGTGCCGAACCCACCGTGGTTCCCCTGGGTTGGTGAAGCCACTGGCATTACTGGTGTGGGCCTTATATCCCACTCCAGTGGCTTCCAAAGAAAAGAGTTAGAGCGGAGAAAAAGGAGCAAATTTAGTAATTCTAACCGGGTTTAAATCAGCCATGTCAGCTTGTCATTAATGATGATGAACAAAGTATTATTTATATTCCATTTTTTAAGAAATTCATCATCATTATTGACAAGCTTATAGTAATTATATTCAAACATTATTTTATTTTTAATTCGGAGAGTAAAGATTAATAGGGGATCAACGAAATTAATATTACGGTAAAGATTATAAATGACATATTTGCAACTGACGATAAGGTAGTTTGCTAAGCGCACCGCCTCTCTATTGCGGCCCCTACCACCCGGGATCAAGGCCCAGTAGAGGTCGAAGTTTATAAGCAGTTCTGGAAGAAGGCGGTGTAGAAGACTGTGAAGACAGTTGAGGAGCGGTTGGATAGATGGGCAGGTGATGAACAGATGGCAGATCGTCCCCTGGTCTCCGCACCATCCACACGTTGACGAGATGGCTGGGTTTAGATGATGTAGAACTCGAAGCGATGGGATGATGTGTAGAAGTTTAAACTGGAAGTCTCCCTCTTTTTTAGAAGTTGGGGGACTGTATATATTGTTCCATTGAATGTTTGTGTTGTTTTTCAGTACTCCATTACTGTGCCAGTGAGATGTCTCTTGTGAAGGATCCGGGTTGAGGTTTGTATTAATGATGTTGTAGAGAGCTTTGGATGGTGCGGAGATGGCATTGTCCAAGTTGTTGATGATGACGTTCAGGGAACGATCTGGTTTTGAAGAAAGATTTTCGAGTGTAGAGACAGGCAGGAGAAATCCCCTTTGGTTGAAACAGAAAGGGAACAATCCGATGAGAGTAGTGTGTTGAAGAAAGCTGTTTTTGAAGTAGTCGCGAAGATGGAGGACGAGAAGTGCTGGAAGAAGAGATGATGTCATTTGGCTGTTTCCAAGATCCGGTAGTGAAGTTAAGAAGATCCCTCACCAGGCCGACCCCATGTGTCCGGAGCCGCTTAGAGAGGAATGCACCATCGTCAGTTGCATTTTGAATTGAGGGAATATTTATGGGTAAATTAAGAACATGGCTGATTGAGTCGTGTATAATTTTTAATCGAGCTCCAGATAACCTCCAGGCACGCATTAACTCACCGTAAAAGGATAGCATTCCAATGTCAAATTGAGGATCAGTATTTAGGTAGAAGAGATGATAGTCATAGTTAAATTTTTTGAAGCGATGTAGGTTGCATTGAAGAAGCGCCTTTTAAGATAACGAAAAATATGAGAGAGTCTGAAGGTGAGAACACGTGCCTGGAGGTTGACAAGGCCGAACCCCCCTCCGTTAGGTTTCTGATACAAAATTTGTTCTTTAAGATAGTGTCTCTTGTTGGACTAGACGAAGTCAACCAGCCGCCGTTGGAGTTCACTTAGGAAATTGTCTGGCGGAGTGAGTACCGCCAGACAATGAAAAATGTTTGATGCGGCTAGCTGGTTGGCAATCAAGACTCTCCCTTTAAATGAAAGGGAGGTCGAGATGCCAGACCAGCTAGCGAGGGTTTCAGTTAAGCGTTTTTTGCAAAGTGTCCAATTTTCGTTATTGTAGGTTTTTGTATTTCCTGAGTGAACTCCGAGGAAAGACAGGCCGTCGTTATTCCACGAAAAATTAAGCGGCTGATCGCTTCGTCCGATCCACGATCCTGCCCACAACCCCTGGGTTTTTCTCGCATTTAGGCGCGCGGCAGAGGCGCGACCAAAGAGATTGTATGCGTCTCTGATCGCGTCAATAGAAATTGCAGAATGGTCAGAAAGAGAACAGAGGGTGTTATTTCGCAAGAGTGAATGGATGATAAAAATATCAGGATGAAGATACAAGCGATCTAACCTGGCTTTGGAAACACCACAATCTCTGGAGGGGTTGTTCCGCAGCCAGTTGAATTGTTGTTTCTGGGGATTCAGTCTACGCCAAACATCACACAGAGAGAGTGCACCTACAGTTTCCATGAGAGCTGCAGCGACTCCGGATCTTCGCTCGGTGGGCGTGTGCAGACGGTCTAGCGCAGGATTTTCCGTGCAGTTGAAGTCACCTCCGACCACAACGACACCGTCACTGTCACAAGAGGATAAATGTTTAGAGAAAGAATTAAAGACTTTAAAAGCAAGAGAGTCGCTCTGGGGTACTAAAAAATTATAAATGTGGAAAAGAGTTTCATTGGATTTAGTTTTTGTATAAAGAAGATGTCCTGGAAAAATGTTAAGATTTGAAATAATTTCTAAATTTTTATTATTAACGAGTGTAGTTACCCCAGAGCCAAAAGAGTTGGAAGGGGAAGAGATAGGAGTAAAGGGCCATAGGCTCCAGCAGGAGCTTATTTCCGTAAGGTTATAAGTCTCCTGCAGGAGCACTATATCGGAAAAGGGAAAGAAATTTTCAAAATAAGCATGTATGGCGGTATTTTTGGTTGGCATTGAACAGCCGCCTGTGTTCAGGGAAATCAGTGACAGTGTCATTGCGACCAAACTAACCAAGACCCTCATAAAGAAAAAGCAAAATAAATTACTTATCTAAGGTCCTGATCAGCTTGGCTACGCGTTGTTGTAAGCCTCTGTTGATGAGTGGGTTGTTGTGTAGCGGCTTCAGTTGTTTGACGAGCCCGGGCACATTAGCGGTGAATCTCTTGGCCACCTCAGCAGGCTTTCTTCGTGCTTTAACGGAGGCCAAGAAATTCATGAGCTCTTTAGAGGACAGGGGACCTTTTGTGTTGGAAATGCACTCAGGCACCGACTCGTCTTCGGTAGTCTGAGTGTCTTCCCACATGTCATCTTGGTCGTTCGTCGACGAGGCCGGGGTAGAGACAAAGGAGGATTGTGAGTTAAGGACTTGGTCAAGGACTTGGGTGATGGAAGGGGAGTCGACTGTCATCGGCATCGCCACCTTCTTTGCTATTTTACGAGGGGGAGAGGGTGTCTTTAGAGGAGTGAAAACCGGTGTATCCTTAGAGGGGGCTTGAGGGGAGGATTTTCTCTTAGATACAACATCCGAAAAAAGTTTGGACGGTGGTGGTGGCGATCCCCAGACAGAGCAACCGGGTTTGGATGGGGTGTGGGTAGGTTGACGGGGGAATGAAGGTTGGGAAGGAGGAGGGGAGTGGTGGGAGGGGAGTGGTGGGAGGGGGTAGGGGAAGGATGGGAGGTGGAGGGGGAGGAAGGGGTTGCAGATGACGCTGGGGCTACGGACGACGCAGGGACCCCGGACGCCAGAGAAGCCGCAGGAGGCGAAGGCCCGACAGACCCCGCCGAGCCGCCCGCACCAGCCGAGCCGCTCGCCCCCGTGCTCTCACGGGGACCAGCGGCATCTCCAGGCTTGGCACAGGCGGCCCCGACAGGACCCGAGGGGCCCCCACCGCCCGCGGAAGTCCGGACACCCGAGGACCCCGGACGATCCGCATCCCCAACGGGATCCAAGGGAGCAGGTTTTTTGGAGACTTTAGGTGGGTGCTTAGGATCGGATTTTTTTCTGTTAGAGGGGTTATGGACGAAGGTGGGTGGTGGGTTTAAGGGATTGGTCTCGTTTTTGTCAATGTCATCGGTCCCCTGTTTCTTGCAAGCCCGACTAATGTGGCCGTAATCACCGCAGGAGAAGCAGCGTACCGACTCAGTCGAGAGAAATACACGGTAGTTAGTGCCTAAATACGAGTTTATGTGTTCAGGCGGAGTGACGTTCGGTTTAAGAAGAACATGCACTTGCCGCCTGAACGACATAATATGTGACAAATGTTTTTCCTTGAAACCCAGGGGAATTGACCTTACCTGAGACACCACTTTACAGAAGGATGACATATTGTGTATCAGTACCGTGTTCGGGATCTCTGGGTAAACATTGGAAATCGTGAACCGGGTGGTTGGCTGGACCAGTGGCGTGAGCTCGATGAAGCTGCCGTCGTAGGTCAGTCCGTTTTCGACTGCCTCGACGACAGCCTCCCTCGAGCTCAAATATGCTGCTATACGACCGTTAGAAATTCTGGAAGCAGATAGAACCTGTGCGTTTGAAATTTGGTTAACCAGTGAGATGAGATATTGACGAACTGATATTGTGTCCAGCGCTTTGAACACAATTCCATTGTCCCTGGTAAGTGGGCTGTTGCCAGGAACAATGGAACCGCGTTCACCACCCTTGTTCACGCTTGAGTTAAGCTGAATAGGCTGCTGCGCCTGACTGGTCATGGTGGCCAGCCAAAGCACAAAAAACGACCAACAAATAGAGAAAAATAACCCAGAAATACTCGAAAACAGTTAAACCTAACAAACAGAAATTCGCCCTGTATGATGTAGAATCAAAAAGGGTGAGATTAATATAAAATTTGTAACCATAAAATGCAAAAATCTCACAAAAATCTACTTTTTCCTGGAGCTCGAAATATACACGACCTACCCAGAGAGAGACTTTTTGACTTTTCAATGACAAACTTTATTTACAATTTCAAAACAAAGTCAAAATATACAATAAAAGAATAGTGGATTGATAGAGAGAGAGGGAACGCACTCCCATTTCCACAGTGTGCTTTGTTTTTCTCTCCCTTTGATTATTTCTTTGTAATTTTTGTAGTACTGACAAATAATTGTTTATGATTCTCAGCCCCCCCCCCCCCCTAAAAATATTCTGGATCCGCCCATGGGTTTGAACGGATGGGTTTTGGAAGGTTTGTTATGTATAAGGAATTCAATTCTTATTCTCCTTTGGAAGACGTTAATTTCACTCAAAAGAGTTGAAAGGGTTGGTTTAGCAGGAGTTGGAACAAAGTTTAAACCTTTACCCAGAGCATTTTTTCAATTTGAGTTTTGCTTTGGAAAGGTTTGTGATGAATTGTTCACTTTGTTCTACTAGTGTAGTCAGTAGACTATTGTTGTATTGTTTGGTTTTAGTCGAGCGTTCAAGTGAAAATTCTTTCATTTTCTGTTTTGATTGTGAACGTTTTGCCATAGTCGGTAGATAATTTAGTTATAAATAACATATACTTATGTATTTGTATTATATTATTAATAAGATAGTTGGGTTGACAAGTGGCACTTGTGTAAGTGTTCAGGGTTTTTGTTCCTTTTTATATATGTATTTATATGTATATATTTCAAAACAAAATGCTTAAAGGTAACAGTCTTACCTTAATGGTTATTTGGTTAATCCTTGTTACAAATATAAATCCACCATATGCTAATCAGTCAATGATTTGTACTGTAATATTCATTTACAATTATTTTAACTCATGATCAGGGCTTGATAGCCCCTGTTGACTGAAACGATACAAAAAGTATCTTTAATATGCCTTAAATGGTGACAAATTTGAATTTTCAAATGCCTGCAACACCTTTAATATCATATGAAATAATTTTATAGTGTTACTAGAGTTAATAAATGTAGAAAAAATGAAGATCCATATCAGTTTTGTAATATTGTGGCCTTTTCCATGGATACAGTATATTAAGGGGGCATAGGAAAAAATAGCATCAAGCAGTTTTGTATTTGACATATTTATAGGAGATCCTGAAAGTTTCATAGATTGTACCCGAAAATGCATATGGACTTCAAAAGCTCACAGACTATTACCGATGAAATACAAATTATGTTAATCAGGGACAGATTTTTGAAGGGGGTCCATATTGTTGGAAACTATTGTTACAGGCAGCGTCGTAGCCACGGGGGGGGGGGGGCTGATGGCACGAGACCCCACAAACTTCCAGTACCCCCTGGTGCCCCCCACGAAAAAGATCCCAATAGATCCACAAAAAAGAAAAGAAAGGGAAAAATCCATACCCCTTGGCTTCCCCACCGAAAAGCAATGCACCCCTGTGCCCCCTACTGAATCCTGGCTACGCCGCTGTCTACAGGACAACATTGTTCCAATGTACTCTAAACCGTAGTTTTTCGAGAACATTATCAAAACCTCTGGATCTTATACAAACTGTCGCATTTGTTTAAATCCATTGGTCTCCATGGCCACAAACATAGTATACAATTAATATTTAGTGCCTCCGAGTAAAATGGACAGAATTATAATCACGAGGTAACATCTGAACAGATTTATTGCACTATAGGCGAAGCCGAGTGCAATGCATTATTTTAGATGTTATCAAGTGATACCATTCTTCGCAGTTTAGGGGGAAAATAAACTTAAGACACTGAACATTTTTGTTTTATTGAACTCACTTCAGTAGACTTTAATTTTGATGTTCAAAAGTGACACGAACGCCACTTAAATTTTACAAAATAATCGGTCTCTATGGTCTCTTAAATAATAATTAAATGTTAATCGAGAACCAGAAATGCTTCTTGCTTCATCCCAGTCTCTCACTCATCCCCTTCCGAATAAAATAATATTCATAATGTATAAAGAGCTTTCTGGTCCTAGAGTATGAGTAGATATTCGACTTGAAAAATTAGGGTTTTTGTCAGCCATTTTGTTTATAGCAATTTTTGCCTATACCGATTTTGGGATCGATGTTACTACGTAACTATTTGGGAAGAGGTTGATCCGATGATCCGACCTATAAAGGTAATAGCAAATCACGTGATAAGAGAATGTTCTATTGGACTAATTTTGGAGCGAAAGCGAGATTGCAAAATTAGTGTATGACACGTATGTGACATATGTTTCTACTTGGGGTTCCAAGGCAAGACTGATTCACTGAATAGGCTAACATAGATTGATGAGAACCTTTATATACCCTTTTTCACACTTTCAATGCGATTCTATCGCTCAAATGAGAACCATTAGTAATTTTTAAACAAAATCGTTGTCTTTTAACAAAAAGTTACGTTCCTTCTAGATAAAAATACCCTCTCGGTTCTACCAATTCCTGCCTACACGCAACAACACACTAATCCACCAGTATCCAGTGTTATCTCAAATCCCCCAACAGTCTACTTAAGCAGCAGTCCGGCATTCTCTTGAAGATGATCATAGCAGACTGATCGAAACGTCGAGTTGTAACCACCAGTGATAACAATATGAATATTGATTTATTTATTTGGTTTTCACAAAGTTATTTAAACTGATGTTATGTGATTAGGCCATATACAATTTTGTTTATCTGGGAATGTGGGCCACACAAGGGACTAATAAACAAATAATAATTCGCCTAAAACATATTTTGAGGAAATGTTAAACCAGGTGGTCTTTTTTTCTCAAACTAAGTAAATGACCTTGCCATTGTTGCATCGTTTGTTATTTTCCACCGAAAGGAAAGAACAAACGAACAAACATGTAATGATCTTTGACTTTGATCCAACGTGTTGGTTCTCACATCGAGTTTATCAACAATTATCAACAATTATCAACAATTATAAACAATTATAAATAGTGGTCAAAGAAGTCTCCAGTTTCTGGTCTAGGCCGGCCTCAAATTCGGGGCGGTAACGCGCTTTATATATATATATATATATATATATATATATATATATATATATATATATAATTAATGGGAATCATTTTAGTATACGCGGTTATTGGAACCAGACCAAATTTCCCATAGTACGGTGGCTTAGAGAGGACACACAAATCGAGAAAATGTTCATACGCGGCAGAATTGCAATCGATCCAGCAATTTTGGCTGCAATTTGGGCATAGTTTCACGGAAGAATAAAGTTGACAACACTAGTGTTATTTTAAAGCCCCTATTCGTACAGTGCATGAGCTGTTGAGGGCACATGTTGTTAGATCACTGTTGCCTGAAGATCTGACGTCACGCTTTGAGGATCGTAAATTAGAGTGGGACTGCCGTATTTGTAAATGAGTGTTCTACACTAATAAAAGAAGATAATATTTTCAAAACTGTTTGGTTTATTTTCGTTTATAAGGCTGTACGTCTCGGTTATTTTGGGAACCGGATACCTGAAATTGGAAATCTTCAGATACCCGGGTATCCGTTAACATTTGTAAAAACACATAAATACTCCCGAATGTATAAAATAACCAATATGACCACAGGTTTCTCATGTTTTATTTAGAGTCATAATAAATGTTGACTCACTGTAATAATTTCCCGCCTCTATATTAAAAACGGCTAGTATAGCATCCACATTCCCCACAGAAAAATGTTAACAAAAATCGGAGACTTCCATTTGTGTGGCTTATATGTTCAGTCTTTTACGGGTAATTGGAACAGAAATTGGAACCGGGTAATAACACTTTCGGATGGGTATCGTTTAAGGACATTCAAATTCACGCCGTTTTTACTGATCCGATCAAATTAGGTTCATTTTATTTTATTTTTAATTTGTTTTTCTATTGTTGCGTTCAAATTTTTTTTCAAGCGGTTTCGTTCGGGTCATTAACAGCTTTGTTTATTTAGTTAAAATCTATTTCGTTTTTTGGCATTCATGGCTTCAATTATCTCATCCCGAAATTCGCGATTGAATGCCGTCAAATTAGCAATCATCGATGCATAGAGGATTTTGTAGAAGTTTGTACTTTCGCTTTCGTTTATGAGCGATCAATTTCATCTTAAGAGTATATTCAAGTAAGTTTTCAGATGGCTGTTTTTGTTGTGAGTTCTGAAAGTCACCAAGGCTACATCTTTTTTCGAAACTTCTTCTTTTGTGTCTCTATCCAATTTATTGATTTGTATTCTGTCACAAGTACTGTACTCATATCCATTGTATGCATATACAAAAGTACAATTCTAGTGAAAAGTGAATCCGTATTGACAGCCATTATTGTACTGTAGCATGTCCAGTGCCACTCTCTCCTTTATCCCTTTCAGTACCAGCCCATTTTTCACAGTGTGACCTTCCATACCAGGTAAATACTGGTGCAGATAATCCCTTGTGTACCATAGCAATTTTGGTGGCTTCTAATGAAGAGCGCCACCACTCTACACTCTGTAGTTAATGTACATGCACATGTGTGCAATTCCACTGTACAGCATGCAGCTTTAAGTATTACAAATAACATTTGGAAGATTTGAAACTTTGCATGATTACATTCATTCATTCATTCATTGATGGTTTATTACACTAAAAATGTCACATGGCAGCCAAAGGCTGAATTGCGTGCACCTTTTACAATGTGTTACAATTAATACAATTAAAATAAAACAATTACAATTTCAGAATTTAAAATGTATATACATACAAACACGCTAAAACAGCTGTAATAAAATAATTAAGAAATTAAAAATATGGCTAAATAATGTAATAATTTATATGTGTGTTGTAGTGTTAAGTAGATTAATAAAATACGGAATGGCACTGTTACGAAATCTCTGAGTTTTACAGAAATACTGTTGATATTTAACCTTTTGTCTCAAAAACAGTCAACAGGATTTTTCAAAGGGAGCCAATTTAATACTGAGGATGGCTAGCTAAAGCAGTGGCAAAATCAACACAGATATTGTGTCTTCTCACTTCCAGGGTTTGAAATTTACATACTGATAGGGCCAGGTTGTAAGATACATAATCAACACCAAGGATAATTCTACAGGCTCTTTTGGATACTTTCTATCAGATTAATCTGTTTCTGAGTAAGTGCATTATTGAAAAATGGGACAAATTTAAAATTTCTAACATAAAGTATACGCAATTCTGAAATATCTCTCTATTGATTGAAAGAAATTCAATCAAATGACCCCCATTCAATGTTGGTTGGGATTGTGGGCACACGAACACAGTTGTTGACCAACATTGAATAGGGGGGGGAGGGGGGAGGGGGGAGGGGAGCCAAGAGTGATGGAGATTCGAATGTGTACAAAGAGTGGCCAAAAAAACTGATTAATTTACAATAACAAATGCACTTTTTGGTTATAATTTTTATGAAAATACATTCATCGGCGATTGCACTCTATTTTGAACAGTAAGGTTGAATAATTATGCTCGTTAATATAGTTTACACATAAATCTAAGGTGTCTGCTTACCACAACAATAATCAGTTGTTGGCAAGTCGGTTATCTCAAAATAGGTTGTTTGCAATTTATGCAAAGTGCAAAGTATGGTATTCCTCAAAGCAAGGAACTACGCACATCGGATATGTACATTGTTTACATATCATCCTCGTTTGTTTTCTATTGTGTAATCGCCGGTTGCTACAAACAATGCAGTCACGTTTTCTTCCGGAAGGGTTTTTTGCCAGGATAATGCATTTTCTCCATCAGCCGAACAGGAAGGTTATTCGCATTGGATCGTGTAAAACGCAGCATTGTATTACGTTCCCAACCTGTGAGTAGGCCGTCTATGACTTGAAGACGGAAGTCAAGATTACTGACATGCTTGTTTGTTGGTATGCTGTTGAAAATTACCGTGGCATTGAGCATGGATATGTTCAACATACTGAAAAACACTCGTTTCCACCATTTCAAACTTCTGTGTGTATGTGTGTAGTACTGAAAAATTTGATTAGCGAGATCGGTTCCTCCCATGAATTTGTTGTATAGTTATCTATAGATTTGGGCTTAGCAATTTCACGAAATCCACTTTCGCTCTTCTTACACCGAATTTGTTTTGTAATTACTTGGCAATCACCTACATTTGTTAGGAGTACAACATTTTTGTTATCATGCCAAACAATGCATAACTGACCAGCCTTCTCATAAAATTTTGGGTTATCTCCCTTTTTCATTCTATTTGTCTTTGGGTGGGCTGCATTCGGTATTCCCTGTGCAGTATAACGCACTGGACCACAACATCCAAATCCTAATTGAGACAGTTTGGATACCAGAGCTGGTCTGTTAAAGTAATTATCACAATAAATTACATGTCCTTTATGTTCAAGTCCATTTAGAAGTTCAACGACGACTTCTCCTGGGATGGTTAGGTCAGAGGGATGGCACTTTGAGGGGGATGAATCGGTATCTACATGTACATGTAGCCTTCTTGAAGTTTTTGTCTCCTTGGCAGCAGCTCCTGTGTACAGCATCCACGAAATAGGTGTAACCCTGTCTCTGACTCGTTCAAAGAGAATGCCTTAATTCCCCATTTGACCGGTTTTCTGGGCATGTACTGTAGAAACCCGAGGCGTCCCTTAAATTTGAGCATACTCTCATCAGGAGATAGGTTCTGTCCAGGGTAATAGAGGCTGCGAAATTTGGGGAGGACATTCAGCAAAGGCCTAACTTTCTTAAGCTTGTCACATCCAGAGGCTGGTTCAGGCAAACCGGTTGTCGGAGAGGTGAAAAAATCGCATAATGGAAATAAATCTATTTCTTGACATTATGGATGGATAAAATGACATCCGTAGAACTTCATATGTTGACCAGTACATACTGTACTGAGGCGACTTGTTGATGCCCATAGCAAGCAGTAGCGCTACAAATGCCATCATTTCATTCGAGTGAGTGGGGTCCAGGAGGTTTCTGAAACAGTTTGCTCTGCGTAGCGGTTTGTTTCGTCTACAAGCAGATCCCAGACGGCACTGCAGAAGAACAACTGGAATACCTGTACTGCAGAAAGGCCTGAGAAGTCACCTGCAGGACCAGAGCTTCCGGTGAATTGCATCGGCTTCCTGTTGAGATGACTGATCTCTTTCCAACCCGATCTGAAGTCTGTTTTCTTCCATCTGGATTTGGCATTTTTCTGCGGAATGGAAGAGACAAAATGCATGAGGGTGCTTTTCGTCTATCACACAGTATAATTTATGAAAAGTGTGCCTAAAATTGGCACTATTTCCGCTGTTTTTTGATGACCAGATTGATGAAATTTTGGGGACTTTTTTTATAATCTCGTAATACAATAATTTTAATTTGGGGGGAAGGTCCACAGTTATCATGGCAACGGTTGTAATGTAATTAAATATCCATTTGTTTTTTAGTGTCATGCAAAAATAATGCAATTGCATATATTTCGTCTTTAATAACATGTTACACGCCGTCTTCTATATTTTGAATACATAAATGAATAACATAATCACGTGATAAATCTTTTAATCCAACATGGCCGCCAATGGTGGCCATCTTGGCTTTTTAAATTGGCGGCCATTTATTTAGAGTATAGATGTTTGGTGTGGTTTTTTTGTTGGGGGGGGCAATAGTTTACTCACGATCTCGTCAAACATGAAATTACGCGGAAAAGAGCATACGTAAAATAGAACTGGCATTTATCTACACTCAATGTTAAATTCGTTGCATACAGCTTAAAATGAAGCTATTCTCCAAAATCCAATTAAAAACTGATGTTAAAAGGGTAGTGCCTAACTAATGTTATACGGTCATGACCTACACAATATAAATACCTCATCCTGCGGATCCACGTCGCTCGAATGTCCTTTTTCGCCTTCGCTTGAGGATTCATCATCACCATGATCATCGCTGCTTTCATCATTCTCCGTGTCGATCTCCATTTCCGAGTCACTATCATCAAATATCTCTGCCAAAATGGCAGCATTTCTATCGCTGTGCATGATTAAGTTTCGATTCGGCAGCCACTATCCCGCAGCCACTTTTTCTTTTGAATAACGCGCTGGCTGGGGGGGCGGGGACGCTAACTATGCGCGGATTAATTAAATCGTCGATAGAGGGCGACCGTCATGAAATTCGCCTAAGCATTTTGGCTGGGGACCAATAAGCTCCGCCGGTTGTAAAACAATACGTTTGCAAAGGTGCCATTTGTATCCCCTGGTCTGGAACAATGACCACAAATATGTGCCATTTGGCGCCCGCGGTATGGATAGGGTTATAGTATGTTTAATAGTAACATGAGTTTTGTCCTTTTTGGTCACAGTTTTGTTAAGCGGCTACGGAAAATCGAAGGCCCTCTTTGTGAAATTAAGCTTAAGAGTAGGACGGTTCCCATAGAATGTATAGGAGAAGGAGGACTTAGTCTGAGTAGAATACAGGCTAGACCAAGAAAATACTTTGAGCAAATAAGGAGAACCAATCCAAGGCTATTTATCATAGACTTGGGAACCAATGATTTGTGTTCAAGGGATATGGAACCCGAACACATTCACCGATTGTTGTGTGAATTTATACTTGGGTTGCCAAGGATGGGCATCTTTATTTCAGTTGTAGTTTTTCTGCCAGTTATACCACGAACTGGAAATTTACGCGAGGGTCAGGTTTCCCTTGAAGAATTTAACCTTCGGGTGATGAGATTCAATCAGCTGGTGCAGCAATCAACTTTTGTGGAAGATAGTTGGTGGGTTTGGGACCACCGTGGATTGAAGCACCCCCGTTATAATCAGGACGGAGTGCATCTCAATACAGCAGGAATGCTGCAGTACAAACGTACGTTGCGACAGCTCATTAAGTTTTTTGAATCTCACATCTGAGGATAGTAGTAAAGTTTTTTTTATTAATCAGTTAATTGGTACCTGATTTGATTGTTGGTGTTGATTGTTCGGTAAGAATGATGTTATTTAGTGAAGTTTAAGATTGTTTGAAAATAAAAATGCCTAATTAAATCCTTTAAGGATTAGCACCAGTAAAAAAGTGAATAAAAAATAAAATTAATAAAAATGTTGGCCCACTGTTAATCATCAGCTTTCACGAGAAGTTGTCAATCAGAATCAAGCGCGTTTTAAATATCACTTTTATACAGTCAAAAATGTTCTAATTATGAGATACACCTTTTTACCGACAGACGGCCGAGGTGAATTAGAAGCTTTGGTGCAGACATGAACATATCTGGATCAAATGACTTTAGGCCTGTTTAATCATTAAAAAAAGAAATCATTTTGTTTACTCGTGATTAAAGTCCTACATGTAAAGCTATTGTAGTGATATTGTAGTCTTTCGACTATTGACTTGACGCCAAATTAAGGAAGCTTGAGCCAGTCTTGTAGAAATTGGTAGTGTAGCTTTATTTATCCGTTGATTACTCACAATCACAAAAAAAACCTAGTACAAATAAAATATACATACCAATAACTTTCCATATTTGGTTCATGTGTATTACTGATCATCATCTTCAAAAGTTATACTGAAATTTAATTTAAATCATAAAAATACACAAGTACCATGTGTGTGCACTCCCACTATACAGCAGTCTAAATGTGTGCATATCCTTGTCAGTCAGACACATGTACATTGTACATCCACATATATGCCTATGTTATGTATACATACATACATACATACATAAAAACCATGCTTTTCCAACATCAATAGTTTAGAAACATTAAATACCAAAATATGACCCAACTTTTAAGTAACTCACCAACCAAGCTGATCCTCAACTTTCTCTACATAATTGTGATTACCGTAGCAATGTCCCGACCCTGCTCACCCATATAAAAGGTGAAAATCTACTCCATCTAGTAACAGCAGTTCGGCAAAATCAGTGTAGCTTATCAAAAAGGTCGAGAAAGTTCGAGAAACTTTTACCCAAGCACATTATTAGTACGCACCAGAGTTGTAAACATGTTTTATAACCTAAATGGCTCACAAAGTATCACTAATAAACTAAAACATATTGACAATGAATACTAATTGGATGCAATAAGTAGTTTCATTTTATGGAAAATATTACACAATTAAATAAATGTTGTCAACAGAACTATTTTGCGCTCCTGGCACAACCCAAAAAGACGTATACGTGCGCGACCATTAAAAGTGAAGTGCGCCCTCTGTTGATCACACTCAATTTATACTATTTAAGAAAAAGAGCTACATGTACGGTGCATGTATGGTCTAAAAAACCTTTTCACCACAAATCTCCCCTACTGGTTCGATCCACGCATGGGGATCGATTAAAAGATTGTTTTGTTCAATGTCTCAAATGAAATCTTAAAACATCCTTAACCCCCAACGATGGTAAATAAACATTTAAATATATTTTTACCGCCTAATCGGCCCAAACACGTGCGATATAAGTTAAGTTCTCGTGAGAGAACAATCAGAACACATTTGTGACCTGTTACAACGAAATGAGCGTAAAGTCGCACTATACCATTTCACAGTACAGTGGGAAAAGTGAAAAATCGGAAGGAGGTCTATTTTTTTAATTTTTATTATATTTGCAATTTGTAAATCTCCTTATATCGAATTCCAAATTTTCAGTTCGATCAGACAATTAAAAACCTCAATTTCAGGCCAATTTCGTTGGTAGCATTTATCGTGTTCTGACAAACAACTTGAAACAAAGACGGAAACAAAGCCGCAAATCCCCCTCTGGTGGTCTGGGGGAAATCGCTGTAACCCCAAGTGTTATATATATTAAGT
>CM055818.1:22554390-22624410 GCA_029582265.1 Zoroaster sp. YZ-2022 | reverse complement strand
GATAAAAAAAAAAATCTATCATTGTTAAGCTGAGATCTCTACTTTCATTATTAATAACCAACTCAATTTTGATTTCTTGCCCAAATGTATCTGATTTAGTTAGAACACATCACAAATAGTCTCTGTTCCCCATCCGCTAGCAATTATTTTATCACTGTACGTCTAGAGCTAGATGAGTTGCCATGCCAGAGAGGAATTGAGAAGAAGTGTCTTTATCGGGATCATCCTGGTAAATTCAAACCAAATTGTCATATGATGGATTCTTATGGCCACACCAATGTCATGGATCTGTCTGCTGGTGTCTGATCGCTGTGGTAACAACAGAATTGGAAGTCCTCAAGACATGCAATTTGGAAGAGAGATTCTTGTGGGTACGTAAAAGGAACAAAGGATTGAAAGATGCAGTCTCAATTGGAGGTATCATGTTTTAATAGACAATTTCACAAAAAAGAATCTTGAGGAAAACAACAATTGAATAATTATATATTTTTAATGAACAATTTTCAACTCATTGGTATCAAGATCCTGGACTCTCAGAAATTCTGGTATAACACCAATTTCTAACATCAAATAATTATTAGATTTTTTTAAATTTTTTTTTTATTGGTTTGCTCAATTTTGTCCACACATGTTTATTGTTGGAATAAGTGACTCTGCAGTAATGGTGCTAAGTAATTAACCCTTGTCCTTCTGCAAATCCTCCCAAACTCTTCTAAGTTAAAGTGAAGGGATTGAGTTACATGTTACATGCCTTTTTGCTAAAGTAGAAGGTTTTTTGGAGGATTGAGGTTATTAGGCACACCTGCCTTTCTCCACTAGGACATACATAACATCCATGCTATTTGTTGTAGTGATTGGTAAGGTCAGTGCTTGGTCAGTGGACACTGTTTATTGCTCCATGCATGCAGGGAGGGTCCCTAGCCATGTAACATGTATCACAGATTAGAAACACATGTGTGCATACATGTCATAAAGCTTGCTTTACTACAGAAGCGATTTGTAAGGAGGATTCAGGTTATGTGGTAAAGCAATGGGCCTAGGGATGGAAGGACTCAGGTTTAGTGTAGCCAAATGGGCCTAGGGAGTTAGGAAAGGGATTCAGGTTATGTGTAAGCAAATGGGCCTAGGGGAGTTAGTTAGGGAAGGATTTCAGGTTATGTGTAAGCAAATGGGCCTAGGGAATTAGGAAGGATTCAGGTTATGTGTAAGCAACAATGGGCTCTAGGGGGTGTAGGAAAGGTGATTCAGTGTTATGTATGTAAGCAAATGGGCCTAGGGAGTTAGGAAGGATTCAGGTTATATGTAAGCAACAAAAGGGGCCCTAGGGAGTTTGGAAGGATTCAGGTTATGTGTAGCAATGGGCCCTAGGGAGTTAGGGAAGGATTCAGGTTATGTGTGTTAAGAAAACCGTGGGCCTATAGGGAGTTAGGTAAAGGATTCAGGTTATATGTACAAATGGGCCTAGGGAGTTAGGAAGGATTCGGGTTATGTGTAAAGCTTAAATGGGCCTAGGAGTTTAGGAAGGATTCAGGTTGTGTAAGCTACAATGGGCCTAGGGGAGTTAGGAAGGATTCAGGTTATGTGGCTAAATGGGCCTAATAGGGGAGTTAGGAAAGGATTCAGGTTATGTGTAAGCAAATGGGCCTAGGGAGTTAGAAGATTCCAGGCAGGTAAGCAAATGGGCCTAGGAGCAGAAGGATTCAGGTTATATTAGTAAGCAAATGGGCCCTAGGGAGTTAGGAAGGATTCAGGTTATGTTAATAAGTAAGCAAATGTTTCTAGGGAGTTAGGAAGCGATTCAGGTTATGTGTAAGCAAATGGGCTATAGGGAGTTAGGAAGGATTCAACAGGTTATGTGTACTTAAATGGGCCTAGGGAGTTAGGAAGAGTTGAGTCTGTGTTATGTGTAGCAAATGGGTCCTTAGGGAGTTAGGAAGGATTCAGGTTGTATGTGAAAGCAAATGGGCCTAGGAGTTAGGAAGGATTCAGGTTGTGTAAGAAAATGGCAAGCAACAACAGGGTTAGGAAGGGATCAGGTTATATAAGCTTAAATGGGCCACAAAGGGGTTAGGAAGGATTCAGGTTATATGTAAGGAAATGGGCCTAGGGAGTTGGGAGATTCAGGTTATATGTAGCAAATGGGCCTAGGGGAGTTAGGATTAATGGAGTTAACCCCTGTTGTAATATATCATCATTTTAATAAATATCACTGCGAAGTAAGCACAAATCATTAACAAATCAGGGTGTATCTGATACAGGACCAATTTCCATAGGGTTTGCTACAGCAGAAATTTTTGCTCAGCAAATATTTTCTCTAGCGTATCATAGGCGGATCCAGAACATTTTTAGGGGGCTGAGAATCAAAACAATTATTTTTCAGTAGCCTACTGCAAAATTACAATGAAAATAATCAATCAAGGGAGAGAGAAAACAAAGCACAGTGAGAGGAAATGGAGTGCGTTCCTCCCTCTCTCTCCCTCTCTCTCTCTCTTTTTTTTTTAAAAACGATTTTGGGGGGGCTAGCCCCTAGCCTCCCTGATCCGCATTGAAAAGCTATTATAAAACAGACTACCAGCCAGCCAAATATACCCTTTTATATGTGGCAATTTTGATTCTATTGGTAACCACCAAAAAACCTGCTGCTAAGTAAATATTTCGCAAGGTAAGATTTTCTGCATATAAAGCAGCTGTGGGCGAAATTGACCACTACTGCACATTTTATGGCACACACAGAATGTCCCCCAACGACAACCATGCCTGGAAGTGTAAGTGAGCAACCCCCAGACTTGAGTTTATAACCTGCTGCCCTGCCCACCCAGAGGCTGTCTGTGTTTTCATCCATTTGTGGAGGTTGCTTGGCACAAGTTTTTATGGTTGGATGATAAGGAGGTGGGATTGTGACATACATAGGTGCCAGAGCACACACCCAGAAGTTGAACCCACACCCAGAGGGTAGAGCCACACTCCAGAGTGTAGAGCCACACCAGATGTTGGAACCAGGCCCAATAGGTATGTACAGTGAAAAAGAATGTACACTGGGATGGGGTTTGTACACTGGGTAGTTGGGGTATTACACTGCAAGTATTCCATCAAATACAACCTTATGATTGTTGTTGAAAACCTGTGCTATATAAATGTTTCTTCCCTCAAAGAAAACCAGTCCATATGTGTTGCTAAAGATAGCATTCAGAACTATGGAGATTCATGGAAAGATTGACAAATGCATGACATGTGAGTGTAATAATGGTTTTCCTCCAAGCGGTATGTCACTATCAAATGTGTGTTGGCCACCGCTTGGGAAAACAGTGTACGGTGAGAGGCCCGGAACAGAAGGGAAGCTCGCTGTAGAAGAATGATGATTGCATAGGTAGGTTTGTTTATAAAAGCTATTATAAAGTTTGCTTTGAAATTGCTTTTAAAGACCCGTACGTAGACAATGGCCTTGAAATGGATTAAAATTTTGGTAAAAGTAGTTGACATGGTATCAAACATCACTTCAATATTTCTGTCTTAGTTGCTATTAAGTTTTACGTAATTAGTGAAAAATTCTTTTCCAAAATGAAATTTCTTGTCTCTCATGATGACAAAATTCCAAATCCAGAAGGGAATATACAGAGTCTGCCTGTTTTTCATGTTTTTCTTGTTAACAACATACTGAAATAGGTGGGACATTTCAACTGGTTTGTTTTATACACACCACACCTAGGTAGGCAGAGCTAGCCACACCCAGAGGTAGAGCGTCAGCACTCCAGAGGTAGAGCCACACCATATGTTGAGACCAGGGCCCAATGTGTATGTACAGTAAAGTGAAGAATGTACACTGGGATGTGGGTTTGTACACTGGGTAGTTGGGGTATATAAGCACTGGGTATCTGGGTAGTTGGGATGTACACTGCGGGATGTGGGGTTTACACTAGGTACTTGGGGTAATGTACATGGAACGGGGTTTGTACACTGAAGGTAGTTGGGTATGTACACTGGGTATCTGGGTAGTTGGGGTATGTACACTGCAAGTATTACATAAATACTTATGATTATGATTGCTGAAAACCTGTGCTATATAATTCATTTCTTCCCTCAAAGAAACCAGTCCATGTAAGTTGCCAGCGATGAGAAGCACCCGTAACCATAGGAGAATCATGAAAGCTTGACAAATGTATGACATGTGAGTGTAATAACACGGGTTTTCCCAAGTGCCTGTCACTGAATGTGTGCCGCCCACCGTTTGAGAAAAACAGTGTACGGTGAGGCCCGGAACAGGAAGGAGTACTGCTAGTGTAGAATTCATTGTACAGGTAGACGTGCTTTATAAAACCATATAACGCTTGCTTTTAACTTGAGAAAATTTAACCAACAACTTCTCCCACAAAATAATAATTATATGACGGTGTATTTTTTCTCGTGTCCCCTATTGGTCTTATGTATGTAAAGTTAAGCAGTTCCTGAATACAAACAGTCGCTGCATCGCGTTTTTCGATGCTTTCGCTTTTTCTTTGTAAAACAATATGAAAATAAGCTGGAAACAGGTTTGTTTACCAAACATTTATACTGGCTTTAACTGGTAAACGCATAAGGTCAAATCTTTTGATTTGGTATCACCCAAACTTTCTAAAAATTAAAATACTCACGGATGGTTTTTATTGATTGAATTTTTCTTTGTTTGCCTTTCATCGATGTGTTACAGCACTGTCGTGCTGTGTATTAAAAAACATGTTTTTTGTTAAGTAAATTTTTCCAGAACTGCTGCGCAAGGTGTCTAATGTGGATTGGTAAATGTATGTTATAACTGCAGTATTTCATTTATAATATACTAATATTCATGCCACTAGCTACATAAGGAGGAGGGACAGAGCTCATGGTCCGCAAGTTTTGAGAAGCCTAGGTCAGGCCCAGGCCTTCGCAGTGCGAGTTCAGGGCCTATATAACCCCTTCCTAGCTGAGCACAAAAGACCCTTTACTAATGAATAGATCTCAAAGCGGTTCTTATTGTTATTATGCACTAACTCTTGGGACTGGACACCTCAGCTGTCTTTTGGGTTCTAACTGCAATTGCTGCTTTTAAATATAATGAGCTCTACTTGTTGGAGCGTAGGGCCTTCCCAGAAGCTCCCAGGTTAGTTGCTTGATTAGCAGTGTAACTGTATTGGAATTACTATGATGAGGATTTGACTCACAAAAAGGCGGATTAGGAGGCCAGGTAGCTTAGGGCCTGGCCTGGCATCTCAAAAGGCTTGGCTGTATCGTGACTTTGGCCCTCCTCCCTAAGAATTATCCTGATTTGGGGCATAATTGCATATCAATTGAAACGCATACAATGGTCTAACCTGGATTGGCTTTTGGCATTTCATTGGATTCTTTGACTTAGTTTACCTTGCAAAGACTGGAGGAAGTATCTGTGTTATATTTTACCGATGCGACATTTCATTTAGAACATTTAAAAAAAACTTATTTAACCCTTTAAAGATGGTGTATTTTGATGGCAAGGATCATTGTTATTTTTACCTTATAAAGTTTTCCCCCTTTTTTTTGATTTTTCATCAGCAATTTTGCTTTTTAATCAGTATCCAGTACACTTTAGAATTCGCTACCACTTCCAAATGAGAAGTTTGCTAATATTAATAATGTTTTACCTTCCCTAGAACGCGAAGGTACATATTAATACAAAAGATGTATTCAAACTTGCTTTTTTTTAAAATCTCTTCTCTTACCCTCAAGATCCATGTGTTGACAGCGATGGAACCGTACATGCCAATGGAGAATCATGGAAAGTTGATAAATGTGTGACATGCGGGAGTGTCATAGTGGTGTACCTGGGTGCATGTCACTAATGTGCCGCCCCACCAATCGCTTGGGAAAACAGGGTCTGGTGAGGCTCGTGAACAGAAGGGAAACTGTTGTGAAAAAACCGATATGGACAGAGTAGGTTTGTTTATAAAAAGTGCATATAAAGTTTGCTTGAAAATTACGCTTTTTAAAGACCATGGCCACAATAGCAAATGGATTAAATTTGGTGTAAAGTTGATGATGCAGTATCAAACATCACTTCAAATATTTCTGTCTAGGAAGTTAGGTGCTATTGTTTTCGTAATGAATTAGTGATATAATCCAGAATAAATATACAGAGTCTGCCTGCTTTTCATAAGTTTCTTGTTAACAACACACTGAAATAGGTGGGATATTTCACTGGTTTG
The DNA here is from genome assembly GCA_029582265.1 of Zoroaster sp. YZ-2022. NCBI lineage: Eukaryota > Metazoa > Echinodermata > Asteroidea > Forcipulatida > Zoroasteridae > Zoroaster > Zoroaster sp. YZ-2022. The sequence goes on along the minus strand of CM055818.1, from coordinate 22,618,219 downwards.
TTTTATACAGAGCTACACCCAGAGGTAGAACCACACACCCGGGAGGTAGAGCCACACACCCAGAGGTGGGGAGAGCCACACCCAGAGTAGAGTAGAGCCACCCAGATGTTGGAACCAGGCCCCAATAGGGTATGTGTACAGTTAAAGAATGTACACTGGGATGTGGGGTTTATACTGGGTAACTGGGTATATACACGAGATGTGGGGTCCCTAGTTACTATACTATTTGTTTATTTAATTATAATTAAATCCGGAAATGTACACAGTCCCAGGTAGAAATAAATGTATTTGTGGAACTCTCAAGAAAAAGTGTTCTGAAGGTTTTTCTATAAGCCAGGATTTGAGCCTTTTGCTCTGGCTGCCAGGGTTGCTTGCTTCCCATTAGTTATTTTGCCTGGTTATATAAATTTTTCCCAGTCTGACATGGCCAGAACTACTGTCTGATGTGGATTGCAATATGATGTTATTATAATCGATGTATTTTATTATAATATATAATATTCTGTGCCTTCACGCTTAGCTACATAAGGGAGGAGGACAAAGTCGCTGGTCCGCCAACCCTTTAAGAAGCCGGGCCAGGCCAGGCTCAGGCTTGAAGCTGCCTAGGCTCAGGGGCCTATATAATCCCTCAGCTGAGCAACAAAAGACCCCTTTACTAATACGAATAGATCTCAAGTGGTTCTTATTGTTAATGCAATGCTAACCTTGACTGACACTCTCAGCTGTCTTTTTTGTTCACAACTGCAGCCAATCATAATGAAGCTTCCACTTTTACTTAGGCTGAGCTAGGCCCAGAAGCCCAGGTTAGGGTTGGATTGTAGTAGCAGGTACTGTATTGTTACAGGATTAGGAGCTCCTCACAAAGCTTGGATTAGGAGGCCAGGGTAGTTAGCTTAGGCCTGGGCTCTGGCATGGCATCAAAGGCTTGGCTGTACGTCGACTTTGGCCTCTCTCTCCTCAAGAATTATCCTGGTTGGTATAATTGCATATCAATTGATCGTGACAATGGTCTAACCTGATTACGGTATTTCATTTCATTGGGACTTGAGTTTACCTTGAAAAAGACTGAGGAAGTATCTGTGTTATATTTTACCGACATTTCATTGAACATTTAAAAAAATTATTTAACCTTTAAAAGATGCTGTATTTGATGGCAAGGATCATTGTTATTTCTACCTTATAAAGTTTTCCCCTTTTTTTTTTTCATCAGCAATTTTTTAATCCAGTACACTTTAATTACTAAATGATGAGCAGTTTTGCCAATTTGGTAAATGTTTACCTTCCTAGAACGAAGCATATTAATACAAAGATGTATTCAAACTTGCTTTTTTAAATTTCTTTCTACTCCCTCAAGATTCATGTGTTGACAGCGATGGAACCGTACATGCCAATGGAGAATCATGGAAAGTTGACAAATGTGTGACATGTGAATGTCATAGTGTGTACCTGGGTATGTCACCAACACTGTGCTGACCCACCGCTTGAAAAACAGTGCACGGTGAGGCCCGGAACAGAAGGAAACTGCTGTGAAAAATATGATTGTACAGGTAGGTTTGTTTATAAAAGCATATAAAGTTTGCTTTGAAATTGCTTTTAAAGACCGTAACAATGGCAAAATGGATTAAAATTTTGGTGTAAAGTTGATGATGGTATCAAACATCACTAAATATTTCTGTCTTAGGTGCTATTGTTTCGTAAAATTAGTGATATAATCAGGAATAAATATACAGAGTCTGCCTGCTTTTCATGTTTTTTCTTGTTAACAACACACTGAAATAGGGTGGATATTTCACTGGTTTGTTTTTATACAGAGCTACACCCAGAGGTAGAGCCACACCAGAGGTAGAGCCACCCAGAGGTAGAGCCACACCCATATGTTGAACCAGGCCCAATAGGTATGTACAGTAAAAGAATGTACACTGGGATGTGGGGTTTGTACACTGGGTAGTTGGGTATGTACACTGGGTATCTGGGTAGTTGGGTATGTCAGAGATGCCAACATACACGACGGGCGAAAGTAATACGATTTGAGCCGTACTTAATCACTCGATAATACTTCTATTGAAATACGCCAAACAAGCCGCCCTGGTATAATTGTATATAGCTCAAGCAAACAATGAATGAACTATTAAAGTGGAAATAAAATGATGAAAATAATTTAAAAATGAAAACAAAACAACAATCTAATATAAACCGCAGTGGTGGTAAAAGCTTAACGAAGCGGATTAGCGGGACACACGATATCACACACAAGCGCGAGCGCTGGATCTCGACTGCCTACCTACATGTACCCTGCCCGTACTAGTACATCTGTACATTATTTGCAAGATCGCACTCCATTGATCTATATTACATAATGGGGAATAATGATCATACCCGTAAATGAGGTTGTCTGTGAGGTAGTTTGTGTGTACACATGTTACACATGTACATGGCGACATTGTGTTCGCCGCACGCATTACCTTTTTAATTTCTAGAAGCTTCTTTGCAAGTGCGACTTCAGCGTCAGGCGGCAGGCACTGCTTACTGTGGGAAATTCTGCGCCACGGGCGCATTAGAATCACGCTTTTTATGGCGCTGTAAGCGAGAATTATGTGGTAAGCAGCCATGAAATTGGCCCAGGTGAGCTAGCTAGGGCTAGCCTGCTAAGGCTATCAATTTGTTATTTGCCTCGACCCCAGAAAGAGAACAGTTAGTATTATAATCAAAATTTCAACGTGATTGATGCATGGATTACTAATTCAGAAGATCATTTTGTGAGCTTTTAAGATAAGATACGTCTAGCATTGTTATAATTTCATAATTTTTTTTCATTGAGTATTTTCCTCCAATTTACTCTGGTACCCGGTCCCACTACCGCCAGCGGCGCTGACATTGCCCAAAATCCGGACATGCATTTTTTAGCTTTAGATTTTTGCGATTTTTTTTTTCAATAGATGCTACTCTTTTTTGGAATTCAATGTTGGCATCTCTGGTATGTACACTGGGATGTGGGGTTTACACTAGGTACTTGGGTATGTACATGGGAACGTGGGGTTTGTACACTGGGTAGTTGGGTATGTACACTGGGTATCTGGGTAGTTGGGTATGTACACTAGGTATCTGGGTAGTTGGGTATGTACACTGGGATGTGGAGTAGGACTCACAAAGACGGATTAGGAGACCAGGTAGCTTGGCCTGGCCTGGCATCTCAAAGGCTGTAATCGTGACTTTGGCCCTCCTCCCTAAGAATTATCCTGGTTGGTGTATTGCATATCAATTGAACTTACAATGGTCTAACCTGATTGCTTTGCATTTCATTGGATCTTTGACTTAGTTTACCTTGCAAAGACTGAGAGGAAGTATCTGTATATTTTACCGATGCCACATTTCATTGAACATTTAAAAAAATATTTAACCCCTTTAAAAGATGCTGTATTTGATGGCAAGGATCATTCATTTTTCTACCTTATAAAGTTTTCCCTTTTTTTTTTTTCATCACAATTTTGCTTTTTAATCCAGTACACTTTAATCACTTCCAAATGAGCAGTTTGCCAATATTACCCAATGTTTTACCTTCCCTAGAACGAAGGTACATATTAATACAAAGATGTATTCAAACTTTTTTTTAAATTTCTTTCTACCCCTCAAGATCTCATGTGTTGACAGCGGAACCGGTACATGCCAATGGAGAATCATGGAAAGTTGACAAATGTGTGACTTGTGAATGTCATAGTGGTGTACCTGGGTGCATGTCACCAATGTGTGCCGGCCCACCGTTTGGAAAACAGTGTACGGTGAGGCCCGGAACAGAAGGAAACTGCTGTGAAGAATATGATTGTACAGGTAGGTTTGTTTATAAAAGCATATAAAGTTTGCTTTGAAATTGCTTTTAAAGACCATACACAATGGCAAAATGGATTAAATTTGGTGTAAAGTTGATGATGGTATCAAACATCACTTCAAATATTTCTGTCTTAGGTGCTATTGTTTTCGTAAAATTAGTGATATAATCAGAATAAATATACAGAGTCTCCTGCTTTTCATGTTTTTCTTGTTAACAACACACTGAAATAGGTGGGATATTTCACTGGGTTTGTTTTATACAGAGCTACACCAGAGGTAGAACCACACCGGAGGTAGAGCCACACCCAGAGGTAGAGCCACACCCAGAGGTAGAGCCACACCCAGATGTTGAACCAGGCCCAATAGGTATGTGTACAGTTAAAGAATGTACACTGGGATGTGGGGTTTACTGGGTACTTGGGTATATACACGGAATGTGGTCCTAGTTACTATATTATTTGTTTATTTAATTATAATTTAAAACCGGAAATGTACAGTCCTTAGTAGAAATAAATATTTGTGGAACCTCAAGAAAAAAGTGTTCACAGTTTTTCTATAAGCCAGGAGTTTTTGCCTGGCGGGCCAGGGTTGCTTCCATTAGTTATTTTTGCTCTGGTTATATAAATTTTTCCCGTCAGACATGGCCAGAACTACTGTCTGATGTGGATTGCAATATGATGTTATAATCGTATTTCATTATAATATATAATATTCTGTCACGCTTAGCTACATAAGGGAGGAGGACAAAGTCATGGTCCGCCAAGCCTTTTGAAACCGGGCCAGGCCCAGGCTTTGCCTAGGCTCAGGGCCTATATAATCCCTAGCTAGGCACAAAGAGCCTTTACTATAAATGAATATATCTCAAGTGGTTCTTATTGTTAATGCAATTAACCTTGACTGACACCTCAGCTGTCTTTTTGTTCACAACTGCAGCCATTATAACAAGCTCTACTTGAGTACTAGAGCCTTCCAGAAGCTCCAGGTTATGTTGATTGGCAGGTACTGTATTGTTACAGGATTAGGACCACAAAAAGACGGATTAGGAGGCCAGTAGCTTAGGCCTGGCCTGGCATCTCAAAAGGCTTGGCTGTAATCGTGACTTTGGGCCTCCTCCCTAGAATTATCCTGGTTGGTATAATTGCATATCAATTGAACGACAATGGTCTAACCTGATTGCTTTGCATTTCATTGGATTTTTGACTTAGTTTACCTTTTGCAAAGACTGAGGAAGTATCTGTGTTATATTTACCGATGCCGACATTTCATTGAACATTTAAAAAAAATTATTTAACCCTTTAAAAGATGCTGTATTTGATGGCAAGGATCATTGTTATTTCTTATAAAGTTTTCCCTTTTTTTGCTTTTCATCAGCAATTTTGCTTTTTAATCCAGTACACTTTAATCACTTCCAAATGAGCAGTTTTGCCAATATTGTACCAATGTTTTACCTTCCCTAGAACGAAAGGTACATATTAATACAAAGATGTATTCAAACTTGCTTTTTAAAATTTCTTTTTCACCCTCAAGATTCATGTGTTGACAGCGATGGAACCGTACATGCCAATGGAGAATCATGGAAAGTTGACAAATGTGTGACATGCGAGTCATAGTGGTGTACCTAAGTGCATGTCGCAATGTGTGCCGCCACCGTTTGGAAAAACAATGCACGGGGTGAGGCCCGGAACAGAAGGATACTGCTGTGAAAAATATGATTGTACAGGTAGGTTTGTTTATAAAAGCATATAAAGTTTGCTTTGAAATTGCTTTTAAAGACCATACACATGGCAAAATGGATTAAATTTTGGTGTAAAGTTGATGATGGTATCAAACATCACTAAATATTTCTGTCTTAGGTGCTATTGTTTTCGAAATTAGTGATATAATCCAGAATAAATATACAGAGTTCTGCCTGCTTTTCATGTTTTTCTTGTTAACAACACACTGAAATAGGTGGGGATATTTCACTGGTTTGTTTTATACAGAGCTACACCCCAGAGGTAGAGCCACACCCAGAGGTAGAGCCACACCCAGAGGTGTAGACACACCCATATGAACCAGGCCCAATAGGTATGTACAGTAAAAAGAATGTACACTGGGATGGGGTTTGTACACTGGGTGTTGGGTATGTACACTGGGTATCTGGGTAGTTGGGCATGTACACTGGGGAGTGGGGTTTACACAGGTACTTGGGTATGTACAACGGGTTTGTAATACGCTGGGTTTGGGGCAGTTGGGCATGTACACTGGGTATCTGCACAGTATGTACCAGGTATCTGGGTAGTTGGGTATGTACACTGGGATGTGAGGTAGGACTCACAAAGACGGATTAGGAGGCCAGGTAGCTTAGGCCTGGCCTGGCATCTCAAAGGCTTGGCTGTAATCGTGACTTTGGCCCCTCCTCCAAGAATTATCCTGGTTTGGTGCATAATTGCATATCAATTGAACGACAATGGTCTAACCTGATTGCTTTGCATTTTATTGATTCTTTGACTTAGTTTACCTTGCAAAGACTGAGGAAGCATCTGTGTTATATTTACCGATGCCGATATTTCATTGAACATTTAAAAAAAAATTATTTAACCTTTTAAAGATGCTGTATTTGATGGCAAGGATCATTGTTATTTCTACCTTTATAAAGTTTTCCCTTTTTTTTTTTTTCATCAGCAATTTTGCTAATCCAGTACACTTTAATCACTTCCAAATGACAATTTTGCCAATATTACCAATGTTTTACCTTCCCCTAGAACGAAGAATATTAATACAAAGATGTATTCAAACTTGCTTTTTTTTTAAAATTTTTTTCTTTCCCCTCAAGATTCATGTGTTGACAGCGAGGAACCGTACATGCCAATGGAGAATCATGGAAAGTTGACAAATGGTGACATGTGAATGTCATAGTGGTGTACCTGGGTGCATAATATCGTCACCGCCCACCGCTTGGGAAAACAGTGTCTGGTGAGGCCCCGGAACAGAAGGGAAACTGCTGTGAAAATATGATTGTACAGGTAGGTTTGTTTATAAAAGCATATAACGTTTGCTTTGAAATTGCTTTTAAAGACCATACACAATGGCAAAATGGATTAAATTTGGTGTAAAGTTGATGATGGTATCAAACATCACTTCAAATATTTCTGTCTTAGGTGCTATTGTTTTCGTAAAATTAGTGATATAATCAGAATAAATATACAGAGTCTGCCTGCTTTTCATGTTTTTCTTGTTAACAACACACTGAAATAGGTGGGATATTTCACTGGTTTGTTTTTATACAGAGCTACACCCAGAGGTAGAGCCACACCCAGAGGTAGAGCCACACCCAGAGGTAGAGCCACACCCATATGTTGAACCAGGCCCAATAGGTATGTACAGTAAAAGAATGTACACTGGGATGTGGGGTTTGTACACTGGGTAGTTGGGTATGTACACTGGGTATCTGGGTAGTTGGGTATGTACACTGGATGTGGGGTTTACACTAGGTACTTGGGTATGTACATGGGAACGTGGGGTTTGTACACTGGGTAGTTGGGTATGTACGCTGGGTATCTGGGTAGTTGGGTATGTACACTAGGTATCTGGGTAGTTGGGTATGTACACTAGGATGTGGGGTTTACACTAGGTACTTGGGTATGTACATGTACATGGGAACGTGGGGTTTGTACACTGGGGGTTGGGTATGTATCTGGGTAGTTGGGTATGTACACTGCAAGTATTACATCAAATACAACTTATGATTGTTTTGAAAACCTGTGCTATATAATTATTTTCTTCCCTCAAAGAAACCAGTCCATGTGTTGCCAGCGGCGAAGCATCCGAACCATGGAGAATCATGGAAAGTTGACAAATGTATGACATGTGAGTGTAATAATTTTTCCTGTATGTCACCAATGTGTGCCGCCCACCGTTTGGAAAACAGTGTACGGTGAGGCCCGGAACAGAAGGATACTGCTGTGTAGAATTATTGTACAGGTAGGTTTGTTTATAAAAGCATATAACGTTTGCTTTTGAAATTGCTTTTAAAGACCATACAATGGCAAATGGATTAAATTTGCGTAAAGTTGATGATGGTATCAAACATCACTTCAAATATTTCTGTCTTAGGTGCTATTGTTTTCGTAAAATTAGTGATATAATCAGAATAAATATAGAGTCTGCCTGCTTTTCATGTTTTTTCTTGTTAACAACACACTGAAATAGGTGGGATATTTCACTGGTTTTTTTTATACAGAGCTACACCCAGAGGTAGAGCCACACCCAGAGGTAGAGCCACACCCATATGTTGAACCAGGCCCAATAGGTATGTACAGTAAAAGAAAGTACACTGGGATGTGGGTTTTGTACACTGGGTAGTTGGGTATCACTGGGTATCTGGTAGTTGGTATGTACACTGGGATGTGGGGTTTACACTAGGGTGGGGTATGTACATGGGACGGGGGTTTGTACACTGGGTAGTTGGGTACGCCTGGGTATCTGGGTAGTTGGCATGTACACTCAGGTATCTGGGTAGTTGGGTATGTACACTGGGATGTGGGGTTTACACTAGGTACTTGGGTATGTACATGTACATGGAACGTGGGGTTTGTGGCCACACTGGGTAGTTGGGTAATGTACACTGGGTATCTGGGTAGTTGGGTATACACTGGGATGGGGTTTACACTCAGGTACTTGGGTATGTACATGGGGAACGTGGGGTTTTGTACACTGGGTAGTTGGGTATGTACACTGGGTATCTGGGTAGTTGGGTATGTACACTAGGTATCTGGGTGTTGGGTATGTACACTGGGATGTGGAGTAGGACTCAAAGACGGATTAGGGAGGCCAGGTAGCTTAGGCCTGGCCTGGCATCTCAAAGGCTTGGCTGTAATCGTGACTTTGGCCCTCCTCCCCAAGAATTATCCTGGTTGGCATACAATTGCATATCAATTGAACGACAATGGTCTAACCTGATTGCTTTGCATTTCATTGGACTTTTGACTTAGTTTACTCCTTGCAAAGACTGAGGAAGTATCTGTTATATTTTACCGGGCCGACATTTCATTGAACATTTAAAAAAAATTATTTAACCCTTTAAAAGATGCTGTATTTGGATGGCAAGGATCATTGTTATTTCTACCTTATAAAGTTTTCCTTTTTTTCTTTTCATCAGCAATTTTGCTTTTAATCCAGTACACTTTAACTCACTTCCAAATGAGCAGTTTTTGCCAATATTACTAATGTTTTACCTTCCCCAGAACGAAGGGTACATATTAATACAAAGATGTATTCAAACTTGCTTTTTAAAAATTTCTTTCTTACCCTCAAGATTCATGTGTTGACAGCGATGGAACCGTGCATGCCAATGGAGAATCATGGAAAGTTGACAAATGTGTGACATGTGAATGTCATAGTGGTGTACCTGGGTGCATGTCATCAATGTGTGCCGCCACCGTTTGGAAAAACAGTGTACGGTGAGGCCCGGAACAGAAGGAAACTGCTGTGAAAAAATATGATTGTACAGGTAGGTTTGTTTATAAAAGCATATAAAGTTTGCTTTTGAAATTGCTTTTAAAGACCATACACAATGGCAAAATGGATTAAATTTGGTGTAAAGTTGATGATGGTATCAAACATCACTTGAAATATTTCTGTCTTAGGTGCTATTGTTTTCGTAAAATTAGTGATATAATCAGAATAAATATACAGAGTTCCGCCTGCTTTTCTCATGTTTTTCTTGTTACAACAACACACTGAAATAGGTGGGATATTTCACTGGTTTGTTTTATACAGAGCCACCTGAGGTAGAACCACACTGGAGGTAGAGCCACACCCGAGGTAGAGCCACACCCAGATGTTGAACCAAGCTCACCTTCGTAAAATAATGGAGAGGATCGTGTGTATACTGGTAGGGGGGGTGGGTGGTACACTGGGTATTGGTTGCATACTCTGGGTATGTAGTTGGGTGTATGCACTGGGTATGTAGTTGGTGCTTATGCACTGCATGGGGGTAGTTGGGTGTGTGGGTAGTTGGGTGTATACACTGGGTAGATGAGTGTATACACTGGGTAGATGAGTATGTGGCATAATATGGATGTAAGTCTGTTACCTACATGTGTTGCCATTCATGTACTAACCTAGTCCACGGCATAGTATTAGAAGTTCATTACCTACAAGAAGTGTGCTTATTCATGTACCAACCTAGTCCATAGCACAGTACTCCAAGAACAATGGATTTGGCCCATTTGTGACATTTGGTTTTTCTAAGTAATGTGCAAGGTCTCAAAAAGAAGCAGTGTAGTTTGGGAGACTTACCCAGCATGTGAGAGAACTGTATCTCGTGTACACATTAGCTATTGAATGCCCATTGTTTGGTCTCGTCTCGCCTAGTTTAAGATCGCATCTAGTTCTGTAAGAACCAGTCAGGTGGAAATGTGGTAGGTGGGTGTGTTGAATGGATGTGGGTAGGTAGGGTGTGCACACTGGGTACCTGGGTGAATGGGTAGGTTGGTGGTGTAATCTGGGTACCAGGTGATGGGTATAGGTTGGTTGTGTACACTGGGTAGTTGGGTATGTGGGTAGGTAGGTGTGTGTGTACACTGGGCACCCTGGGTGAATGTAGGTTGGTGGTGTAATCTGGGCACTAGGTGATGGGTATAGGTTGGTTGTGCACTAGGTAGTTGGGTATGTGGCAGGTGGTGTGTACACCGGGCACCTGGGTGAATGGGAGTTGGTGGTGCACACTGGGCAGGTAGGTAGGTAGGCAGGCTGGTTGTGCATACTGGGCATGTGGGTATAGGTGGGCAATTGGGTAGGCTATTGTGTACACTGGGTAGTTGGGTATGTGGGTAGGCAGGTGATGTGTACACTGCAGCTTGGTGATTGGGTAGGTTGGTCATGTACACTGGGTAGGTAGGTAGGTATTGGATGTGTACACTGGGTAGTTGCGTGAGTGAGTGGGTGTGTACACTGGGTACCTGGGTATGTTAGTGAATGAGACGCATAATAAATATCATACTGATCCATCAAATACAAATTATAATTGTTGTTGAAAACCCGCGTTATATAATTATTTCTTCCCTCAAAGAAACCTGTTTTGCTTTGCCAGCGATGGAAGCATATATAACCATGGAGAATCGTGGAATCGTGACAAATGTACAGAATGCAGGTGTGAAAATGGTATACCTGCATGCATGGCATGTCTACCAACCCGCCCACCGCTTGGAAAACAGTGTATGGTGAGGCCCGGAACAGAAGGATACTGCTGTGTAGAATATGATTGGTAGTGTAATAATGGTGTTCCTGCGTACATGTCACCGATGTGTGTCTTGCCATAATGAAGTTCCTCTTCATTAAAAATGAAATCTTTTTCCCTAGCCGAACCAACACCCCCATGCCAAGCAGAGAGAGAGGCTGCAGACCCGGGTGATGTCCTCCCAGAGTGTGATGAGTTAGGCTTCCATGTTCCCAAGCAGTGCAGTGCAGACGGCACCCTATGCTGGTGTGTGTCCCGCTGTGGTGATCCACTACCTGACACAAAAGGCGGACCTGATTTAGTTTGTGGTATGTAATTGTTTTGTAAAACATCAAAACCAGAAGGAAAAAATCATTTTGTTATTGTTTTCACTTTACTTCTCTCCACCCAGGAGTACTGAATGGGTACCTGGGAGTAGTGTTGTGTTTGATCAGCACAGTGCCATAGCTGCCAACTATTACTTAATTTTTCATAATTATTACAAATTATTTCAGGAATTACGTAGTACAAATTAATTTATTACATATATGTAGTAGGTTTTTGTTAGATTTATTTGCAGTTGGTCATCTTGACCATCATTTTAGTTTGAATACAAATTGTTATGTCTTGGTCGGTTTCATTACTAATTGGAATTTTGAAATTTTGGCAGCTATGCAGTGCTTTGAACAGCGTGATAGATTTCTCGCTTTAGTATAAGACTCAATATTAAATTTCATGTATTTATTTAAGTAACTCAACATCAATTAAAGATGTATTTTTGTTTAGCTATTACCGAATGTTTATTGTTTTCATTGGAGCATTACGATCCCTTTAGAAAGGAAAGTATTAGATACATGACAAAATGGGATAGTTGTCAGAAGCTTGGTTTAACAATAATTATTTTGCTTAGTCATTTTGCTTAGGGAAGATCTTATAACTTTTTATAACTTTTTGTACAAAACATTAAAAAAACAGAAGACAATATTGTACATTTTTGTTGTTGTTTTCACTTTCAATATCCAGAGAAAAGTCTCCATCAGGAGAAAAGTAAAAAAAAAGCATTCACAATTTAAACAAACACATGAAAAAGAAAGTAAATGTCTAGGTGTAACGTTATATTTTTGTTAGTGTTTTCTTCGAAATGAGAACTCTTCAGACATCAAGTAAGCTTTTAAAAAACATATTATCTAGGGCCAATTTTATAGAGCTGTTTAGCAGATAAAATTACTTACTAGAAAAATTTGCTTAGTGGATTTCTTTGGTTACCAGAACAAACTTTCATGCAAAATGTATGCATTTTGGTCGGTCGTCTGTTTCATAATGCTTAGCAAAATTCTCTGCTTATAGCAGCTCAATGAAATTGGGTCCAGGTGACGACCGATGCTGTACCTTCCAATTAGGCCTATATGTGATGTGTTCTACCAAAATCAGATGGAATTGGGCAGAGCTCGAAACTGAGAAATAGCTAACAAAATGAATGTATATAAAACCCTTAAAAAAGCAATATAAGGCAATATTATTCTTCTGTAATACACTTTTTTATAGGGAAAATGAAGTACCTTTGTAAGAAGTTAATTACTTAAATTGTGCCAAATGAAACTTGTAACTTTAAAGGGCAATAACTGTTTTGCGTTTTTGTATAAAAAAAAATACTTAAAAATTAAGTAATTCTGCTTTTGCACATCTGATTAAAAAAAAAAATCTATCATTGTTAAGCTGAAGATCTCTACTTTCATTATTAATAACCAACTCAATTTTGATTTCTTGCCCAAATGTGTCTAATTTCGTTAGAACACATCACAAATAGTCTCTGTTCCATCCGCTAACCAATTATTTTATCACTGTACGTCTAGAGCTAGATGAGTTGCCATGCCAGAGGGAATTGAGAGAAAGTGTCTTTATCGGGATCATCCCTGGTAAATTCAAACCAAATTGTCATGGCGATGGATTCTATGGCCACACCCAATGTCATGGATCTGTCTGCTGGTGTACTGATCGCTGTGGCAACAGAGTGGAGTCCTCAAGACATGCAATTTGGAAGAGAGATTCTTGTGGTACGTAAAAAGGAACAAAGATTGAAAGATGCAGTCTCAATTGGAGTGTATCATGTTTAATGGACAATTTCATAAAAAAGAATCTTGAGCAAAACAAATTGAATAATTATATATTTTTTTTAATGAACAATTTTCAACTCATTGGTATCAAGTCTGGACTTACAGATTCTGGTATAACACCAATTTCTAACATCAAATAATTATTAGATTTTTTAATTTTTTTTTATTGATTTTGCTCAATTTGTCCACATGTTTATTGTTGGAATAAGTGACTCTGCAATGGTGCTAATTAACCCTAACCCTCCCAAATCCTCCAAAATCCTCTTTGCTAAAGTGAAGGATTGAAGTTACATGCTACATGCTCTTTGCTAAAGTGAAGGATTTTGGAGGATTGAGGTTATTAGGCATACTTGCCTTTCCATGGTACATATACATCCATATTTGTTGTAGTGATTGCAAGGTCAGTGCTTGGGTCAGTGGACACTGTTTATTGCTCCATGCATGCAGGGAGGGTCTCTGGCCATGTAACATGTATCACAGATTAGAAACACATGTGGTGCATACATGCCATGTGCTTGCTTTTACTACAGAAGGATTTTGGAGGATTCAGGTTATGTGTAAGCAAATGGGCCTAGGGAGTTAGGGAAGGATTCAGGTTTATGTAAGCAAATGGGCCTAGGGAGTTAGGAAGGATTCAGGTTATGTGTAAGCAAATGGGCCTAGGGAGTTAGGAAGGATTCAGGTTATGTGTAAGCAAATGGGCCTAGGGAGTTAGGGAAGGATGTTAGGAAGATTCAGGTTATATGTAAGCAAATGGGCCTAGGAGTTAGGAAGGATTCAGGTTATGTAAGCAAATGGGCCTAGGGAGTTAGGAAGGATTCAGGTTATGTGTAAGCAAATGGGCCTAGGGAGTTAGGAAGGATTCAGGTTATGTGTAAGCAAATGGGCCTAGGGAGTTAGGAAGGATTCAGGTTATGTGTAAGCAAATGGGCCTAGGGAGTTAGGAAGGATTCAGGTTATATGTAAGCAAATGGGCCTAGGGAGTTAGGAAGGATTCAGGTTATGTGTAAGCAAATGGGCCTAGGGAGTTAGGAAGGATTCAGGTTATGTGTAAGCAAATGGGCCTAGGGAGTTAGGAAGGATTCAGGTTACATGTAAGCAAATGGGCCTAGGGAGTTAGGATTAATGAGTTAACTCCTAATTGTAATATATCATCATTTTAATAATATCACTGCAGTAAGCACAAATCATGGTGTATCTGATACAGGACCAATTTCATAGAGTTGCTAAGCAGAGAATTTTGCTCAGCAAATATTTTCTCTAAGCATTCATGGGCGGATCCAGAACATTTTTTAGGGGGCTGAGAATCAAAAACAATTATTTTTCAGTAGCTCACTGCAAAATTACAATGAAATAATCAAAGGGAGAGAAAACAGTTAACAGTGAGGGAATGGGAGTGCTGCCTCTCCTCCTCCTCTCTCTCTCTCTTTAAAAAACGATTTAGGGGCTACAGCCCTTAGCCCCTGATCCGCCAGTGGCATTATAAAACAGACTACCAGCCAAAATACACCCCTTTATATGGCAAATTTGGCTGGTAACCACAAAACTCTGCTAAGTAAATATTTCTGTAAGCATTTTTTTTCTGCATAGCAGCTGTATGAAATTGACCACTGCACATTTTATGACACACAGAATGTCCCAACGACAACCATGCCTGGAAGTGTAAGAGCAACCCCTGTGACCTTTGAGTCGGTAACCTGCCCTGCCCACCCAGAGGCTGTCTGTAAGCCATCCATTTGTGGAGGTTGCTTGGCCAAGTTTTATGTTGATGATAAGGAGGTGGATTGTGACATAATAGTGCCAGACACACCCAGAAGTTGAACCACACCCAGAGGTAGAGCCACACCCAGAGGTAGAGCCACACCCAGATGTTGAACCAGGCCCAATAGGTATGTACAGTGAAAGAATGTACACTGGGATGTGGGTTTGGTACACTGGGTAGTTGGGTATGTACACTGCAAGTATTCCATCAAATACAACTTATGATTGTTGTTGAAAACCTGTGCTATATAAATGTTTCTTCCCTCAAAGAAACCAGTCCATGTGTTGCCAGCGATGGAAGCATTCGTAACTATGGAGATTCATGGAAAGTTGACAAATGCATGACATGTGAGTGTAATAATGGTTTTCCTGCGCATGTCAACATGTGCTGGCCCACCGCTTGGAAAAAACAGTGTACGGTGAGGCCCGGAACAGAAGGGAAACTGCTGTGAAGAATATGATTGTACAGGTAGGTTTGTTTATAAAAGCATATAAAGTTTGCTTTGAAATTGCTTTTAAAGACCATACACAATGGCAAAATGGATTAAATTTGGTGTAAAGTTGATGATGGTATCAAACATCACTTCAAATATTTCTGTCTTAGTTGCTATTGTTTTCGTAAAATTAGTGAAATAATTTTTCCAAAATGAAATTTCTGTCTCATGATGACAAAAATTCCAAATCAGAATGAATATACAGAGTCTGCCTGCTTTTCATGTTTTTCTTGTTAACAACACACTGAAATAGGTGGGATATTTCACTGGTTTGTTTTTATACAGAGCCACACCCAGAGGTAGAGCCACACCCAGAGGTAGAGCCACACCCATATGTTGAACCAGGCCCAATAGGTATGTACAGTAAAAGAATGTACACTGGGATGTGGGGTTTGTACACTGGGTAGTTGGGTATGTACACTGGGTATCTGGGTAGTTGGGTATGTACACTGGGATGTGGGGTTTACACCAGGTACTTGGGTATGTACATGGGAACGTGGGGGTTTGTACACTGGGTAGTTGGGTATGTACACTGTATCTGGGTAGTTGGGTATGTACACTGCAAGTATTACATCAAATACATCTTATGATTGTTGTTGAAAACCTGTGCTATATAATTATTTCTTCCCCTCAAAGAAACCAGTCCATGTGTTGCCAGCGATGGAAGCATCCGTAACCATGGAGAATCATGGAAAGTTGACAAATGTATGACATGTGAGTGTAATAATGGTGTTCCTGCGTGCCTGTCACCAATGTGTGCCGGCCCACCGTTTGGAAAACAGTGTACGGTGAGGCCCGGAACAGAAGGATACTGCGTGTAGAATTCGATTGTACAGGTAGGTTTGTTTATAAAACCATATAACGTTTGCTTTTAACTTGAGAAGACGAAGCCAACTCTCCACAAAATAATATTATATGATGGTATTTTTTCGTTGGTGTCACCCTATTCTTATGTAAGTTAAAGTTCCTGAATACAAACAGTCTGCATGCGTTTTCATGCTTTTTTCTTTGTAAACAATACAGTGAAAATAAGCTGAAAACAGGTTTGTTTACCAAACATTTATACTGGCTTTAACCTGGTAACGACAAGGTCAAATCTTTTTGATTTGGTATCACCCAAATTTTCTAAAAATTAAAACTCACGGATGGTTTTTATTGAGTTTTTTGTTTGTTTGCCTTTCATCGATGTGTTACAGCACTGTCGTGCTTTTGTGTGTATTGACCCAACATGTTTTTTGTTAAGTAAATTTTTCCAGAACTGCTATGTCTAATGTGGATTGCAATATGATGTTATAATCGTGTATTTCATTATAATATATAATATTCTGTCACGCTAGCTACATAAGGGAGGAGGGACAAAGTCATGGTCCGGCCAAGCCTTTGAGAAGCCTGGTCAGGCCCAGGCCTTGCGTGAGCTCAGCCTATATAATCCCCAGCTGAGCACAAAAGACCCTTTACTAATGAATAGATCTCAAGTGGTTCTTATTGTTAATGCAATTAACCTTGACTGACACCTCAGCTGTCTTTTTGTTCACAACTGCAGCTAATATAATGAGCTCTACTTGGCTGAGCTTAGGCCTTCCAGAAGCCCAGGTTAGGTTGGATTAGCAGGTACTGTATTGTTGCAGGATTAGGACTCACAAAGGCGATTAGGAGGCCAGGTAGCTTAGCCTGGCCATCGGCATCTCAAAGGCTTGGCTGTCGTAATCGACTTTGCCCTCCTCCTAGAATTATCCTGGTTGGCATAATTGCATATCAATTGAACGTACAATGGTCTAACCTGATTTGCATTTCATTGGATTCTTTGACTTAGTTTACCTTGCAAAGACTGAGGAAGTATCTGTGTTATATTTTACCGATGCCATTTCATTGAACATTTAAAAAAAAAATTATTTAAACCCCTTTAAAGATGCTGTATTTGATGGCAAGGATCATTGTTATTTCTGCCTTATAAAGTTTTCCCCCTTTTTTTGCTTTTTCATCAGAATTTTGCTTTTAATCAGTACCTTTTAATCACTTCCAAATGAGCAGTTTTGCCAATATTACATCGTTTTACCTTCCCTAAACCCGAAGGTACATAATACAAAGATGTATTCAAACTTGCTTTTATTTCTTTCTACCCCTCAAGATTCACATGTGTTGACAGCGATGGAACCGTACATGCCAATGGAGAATCATGGAAAGTTGACAAATGTGTGACATGTGAATGTCATAGTGGTGTACCTGGGTGCATGTCACTAATGTGTGCTGCCCACCGTTTGGAAAACAGTGTACGGTGAGGCCGGAACAGAAGGAAACTGCTGTGAAAAATATGATTGTACAGGTAGGTTTGTTTATAAAGCATATAAAGTTTGCTTTGAAATTGCTTTTAAAGACCATACACAAATGGCAAAATGGATTAAATTTGGTGTAAAGTTGATGATGGTATCAAACATCACTTCAAATATTTTCTGTCTTAGGTGCTATTGTTTTCGTAAAATAGTGATATAATCAGAATAAATATACAGAGTCTGCTTTTCATATGTTTTTATTAACAACACACTAAAATAGGTGGACATTTCATTTGTTTTTATACAGGCTACACCCAGAGGTAGCCACACCGAGGTAGAGCCACACCTAGAGTAGAGCCACCCATATGTTGAACCAGGCCCATAAGTTAGGTATGTACAGTAAAGAATGTACACTGGGATGTGGGGTTTGTACACTGGGTAGTTTGGGTGTACACTGGGTATCTGGGTATCTGGGATGTGGGGTTTACACTAGGTACTTGGGTATGTACATGGGAACGTGGGGTTTGTACACTGGGTAGTTGGGTATGTACACTGGGTATCTGGGTAGTTGGGTATGTACACTAGGTATCTGGGTAGTTGGGTATGTACACTGGGATGTGGAGTAGGACTCACAAAAGACGGATTAGGAGGCCAGGTAGCTTAGGCCTGGCCTGGCATCTCAAAGGCTTGGCTGTAATCGTGACTTTGGCCCTCCTCCCTAAGAATTATCCTAATTGCATATCAATTGAACGTACAATGGTCTAACCTGATTGCTTTGCATTTCATTGGATTCTTTGACTTAGTTTACCTTGCAAAGACTGAGGAAGTATCTGTGTTATATTTTACCGATGCCGACATTTCATTGAACATTTAAAAAAAAAATTATTTAACCCTTTAAAAGATGCTGTATTTGATGGCAAGGATCATTGTTATTTCTACCTTATAAAGTTTTCCCCTTTTTTTTTGCTTTTTCATCAGCAATTTTGCTTTTAATCCAGTACACTTTAATCACTTCCAAATGAGCAGTTTTGCCAATATTACCAATGTTTTACCTTCCCTAGAACGAAAGGTACATATTAATACAAAGATGTATTCAAACTTGCTTTTTTAAAAATTTCTTTCTTACCCCTCAAGATTCATGTGTTGACAGCGATGGAACCGTACATGCCAATGGAGAATCATGGAAAGTTGACAAATGTGTGACATGCGTATGTCATAGTGGTGTACCTGGGTGCATGTCACCAATGTGTGCCGGCCCACCGTTTGGAAAACAGTGTACGGTGAGGCCCGGAACAGAAGGAAACTGCTGTGAAAAATATGATTGTACAGGTAGGTTTGTTTATAAAAGCATATAAAGTTTGCTTTGAAATTGCTTTTAAAGACCATACACAATGGCAAAATGGATTAAATTTGGTGTAAAGTTGATGATGGTATCAAACATCACTTGAAATATTTCTGTCTTAGGTGCTATTGTTTTCGTAAAATTAGTGATATAATCAGAATAAATATACAGAGTCTGCCTGCTTTTCATGTTTTTCTTGTTAACAACACACTGAAATAGGTGGGATATTTCACTGGTTTGTTTTTATACAGAGCCACACCCAGAGGTAGAGCCACACCCAGAGGTAGAGCCACACCCAGAGGTAGAGCCACACCCAGAGGTAGAGCCACACCCAGATGTTGAACCAGGCCCAATAGGTATGTACAGTTAAAGAATGTACACTGGGATGTTGGGTTTACACTGGTTACTTTTTTATATACACTGGAATTTGTTCATAGTTACTATAACTTATTTGTTTATTTAATTATAATTAAATCCGGAAATGTACAGTCCTTAGTAGAAATAAATTTATTTGTGGAACTCTCAAGAAAAGTGTTCACGAGTTTTCTATAAGCCAGGATTTCGAAGTTTTGCCTGGCGGCCAGGGTTAAGCTTCCATTAGTTATTTTGCTCTGGTTATATAAATTTTTCCCAGTCTGACATGGCCAGAACTACTGTACTGATGTGGATTGCAATATGATGTTATAATCGTGTATTTCATTATAATATTGTTACTTAATCTTACCCTTTGATTTTGATAAATATTAGCACCCTTATAGTTCACTTCTTCCTTCCAATATTTTGCCTACGATGCAATTTCAAGCAGTCTAAGTCCCAGGGTTGTTTCCCGGACCTCGATTGTCCGCTATGAATATGCAATCCATACAGGACCTTACTTTTGCTCATGCATATCCAGCGCCAACGCAATGCATAATGCAACACCAGCGAGAGCCTTGGTGCGTGCCACACCCTCCGCCACGTGGCTTGGAGCCGATCCTTGGACTTAGTCTATTTTCGAATACTTTCCTCGGGGTCCACCCCTTCACACGAACACGGTTCGTGGTGAACCACGGCCAAACAGTCACCGTGACTGACCCGCTCGAGTCATTAGCCGTGGCCGATGTAGTGCTCTAACCCAAGCACAGCCGCTGTTCCCTCATGCAGTAATAGCTTAGCATCCAAGCAAATAGCTTAACATGCCCAGTAAGCATTTTCCCTTGAACACGCCCTCCTTTCTAAGTTGTCGATCACTTCACTTCGCCAAATACCTTACCTTATATGGAACAAGGACCTGTTGTATACCCGATTTTGCACACGTTTCTACCCTTAGACGCCGGAAGCCAAGCTTCTCATTGGCTAAGACGCTAAAGTAGGCTTATGTTTTATTCATTCCTGGGCCCCAGATTTCTATAATCCCCAGATTTCCTGATCTCAGCGAAGTGCGGTTCTGAATGAAATCTATGCGACTCAAATCCGATCCATGACAGTGCGATATACCGAACTATTACAGTGCAGTGCCTCGTTCGTTAAACCAATGGTGCAGGGCGTCGATAGCCATTGGTTCGCCACATGTAGCTATGCGGTCTGATACACACTCTGGCCCCGTCCAGACACCCCAGTAGTCAAGCCTGTGGTCCCGTCGTAGAGACCACCAGCCGCCCGTCTCGGTATAGCAGTGCCCGTGACTGTATGTGCCGGTGACAAGCGCATGAACGAAACGATGGTCCCCACTGACTGTACCCAACAGTTGGTATTCGTGCACCCAATTGGGAACTTAGCACAAGTATATAAGTTTAACTATTGACATGTACCTATCGCTACCACTCCCGTCATACATGTTATTAGGTGCCTGTTATTATTGTTAAATAGTGATGTTAATAATAAACCAACCCCATTGATTGAGATTGTCACAACAAAGTTTGTATCCGACTATTATTTGTTGACCACCAGAAGTGGGGAATGCAACACTGGTGGCTAGCGGTGGGATACAAACTTTAACACTCTATCGATATGAGAACATTTATGAACACTTCTATGAACCCTTATAGTTATATTTAAACTCCGCATGACCATAATGCCAATGTTAGCCAGTCTGTTACTAGTGTTAGAATAAGCACCACCGTCTTCACTGCACGTATCAATGAACAATAGTCTATGACCTTCTAGTCTCCATTTCCAGTAAAGTGTACCCAAAACAACATGCCTAAAAGTTTCAGAATCCGTGAGGCTAAGTGCCTCAGCAGAAGCCGGCGACCTAAACGTCATTTGCGCTGCGTCACTAGGCAGTGAGCGAAACCCAGCTGGAGACCTCAGAGAAGAGCTAAAGCAAGCAGAGAAACGTGCAGTGGAGGCCGAGCAAAGGCAGCAGCAACCAAGTCGTCGCGCCTCTCTGCCAGGACACCTCGTCTCAATCCGACAAATCACCGCGCTCACCGATGACTCCCCGTACACCCAGACCCCCATATTTCAAGTTTCCCAGTCAAGAACATCGTGAATGAACTTTTAGACAAACCAGTTTCACCAACACCCGTGCCCACATCCAAGAAAATGTTTGATGTTCCCTTGTAGGCAAGGTGAATTCAACGGTACAATGGTATGGGAAGGATTCATCCGCCCCCTTCATGAGCCTAGCAGAGGTCTGCGGATGGTCTGCAGCGGAAAAGTTTCGCTGCGTCAGCAGCCTTAAAGGAAAGCTGCTGAATTTGTCTTTAACAACTTGACCCATCCACCATTGAGGACTTGACAAACTAGTCGCCGCCTGGAAAGCGGTTTGCGAACGCCTTCCCCAGAACACTTGGCTGTCTATGCTCGAAAGCAAGAAATTTCTACCCAAAGATAGCCTGACCGAGTATGTTGCAGACATCGCGTCTAGTGATGCGTAGGGTATCCTACAGCAGATGCTGGCACATCGAGAAAATATCGCCTCGTCACTTTCTCAAGGGCTCCTGACCAACAAACTGTAGTGTCCATTGGAATGACAAACCCAAAGACATTAGAGGAGGGGGCGGGTGGAAAATTTCATGAGTTTGCGGAAAGCGTAAACCGGCTAAAAATTCCTCCGTGTCCATGCCGTCCAAGCCGCAAACCAAGCCCCATCCTCCAAAGCCCCAGTAACAGAGACCGACTATGTTACTCAAAAACAAATGTCTCAGTTCACAGAGAATATCGATCGCCGACTAACCGAATAGTTCGATTAATTAAAGACAATCGTTCAACCGGCAGAAACAATGCCCTGATTCCAAAAATAAGAATAGTGCACAGTCAAAGCGACAATGTGACCTGCTATAACTGTGGCGAACTTCGGCCACTTTGCCAATAGTTGCCCCCAACACGCGGCAAAGAAAGAGCCGCTACCCAACCCCACAGGCGGAAAACTAGAAGGGACCGTGCCGTCCGGCCTGGCATCGGTCCAACCCTTGTGTGAACAATCCATTATCCGAATGGGCAGGCAGCCATTTTCAGGCATGTCTGCATTTTACAAGTGCAAACTTGCGGTTTAAATACCGAACTTTTAGTAGACACAGGGGCAGTGACCATTATTTCCTCAGCGCTTTTCAGCATGATACCGCCGAAAAACGCCCTCAACTCAAGTCCCACATGAATGTGTAAAACTGGAAACTGCGAACAATGAACTTATTGAAGTCGATGGTATTGCCACCATGGACATTAGTATTGGCGAACAACAATTCAGTGGGACGTTTGTTGCCCCCATTAAGGATGAAGGAATCTCGGCTATGACTTTTGTATTTCTTTGACTGCATACTTGAGGCACGGCGCATCACGTATTGTTGGCTGGCACTTGGGTTCAGTGGACGGTCAAGGGTTCACCTCCATGTGTAATGACAATTTCATTGAAAGAAAACACCATCGTACCAGCCTGCAGTGAATGGATTGCAGAAGGCGAGCGATACTCATAAACTCAGCTCGAACTTTGCTGTGGTAGAAGCAGCAGTTAATAAGAACATTGATCAAAATATCGTCGGCAGCTCCTCGTTGACCTCAGGCGGCAAGATATCGGTATACCTGTCCGGCTCATGAACACATCACCAGAGAACATTGAACTCCGGGCAGGTACAGTCATTGGACACCTGCACGAGATTGACACAGTTGAACTCATAGACGAACAAGAAAACGCGAAACAGATCATCTCTATCGAGCGATGCGGCGTGTCTGCAGAGTGCATGCGTGCAAACTCTTCATCCTCAGTCGCACCCAAACCCCGTGATGCCCCGAAAATGGTCCGAGAACCTCGAAAACTCTATGAGAGGAGTTGTAAAATCTCCTCCTCAACAAAAATCATTAGCGGAACTTTTGACAAAGCATGAACACTTTTCAAAGTCCGCTGAGGACTTGGGCGAACAGCAATAGTGGAGCACGCTATTGACACTGGTGACACTAAGCCCATACGCCAGCCGCCCAGACGCCCCAAAAGCATTTCAGGGCGAGGAAGAGAAAATACTGAAAGCCAACTGAAGGCAGGGGTGATACAATCAACATCCCTGGGCTTCACCAATGGTTTTTGTGCGAAAGAAAGATGGCACGACACGCCCATGTGCGACTACCGAAAGTTAAATAACGTAACGCCGTGGCGCATACCGTTACCACGGATTGATGACTGTCTAGATTGCCTCAGTGGAGCCAAGATTTTCAGCACCCTTGATCTGCAGTCAGGCTACTGGCAGATTAAGATGAAAGAGGAAGACCGTCCTAAAACCGCGTTACGTGACCCGTAGTGGCCTATACGAATACATCACTATGCCATTTGGACTTTATAGCAGCCGAGCACGTTCGGCGTTGCATGGAACTTGTGCTAAAGGGTTACAGTGGAAAACCTTGCTGATATATCTTGATGACGTCTATCATCATATCCTCAACATTTCAAGAGCACATACAGCGTCTTGAAGAAGTTTTGAAACGGTTCGGAACCGTGTTGAAACTAAAAACCCGGCAAGTGTGAGCTCTTCCGTGATGAAGTTCTTTTTCTGGGTCACACCATAACCCAGGATGGTGTTAAACCAGATCCCAGCAAGGTTGCTGCAGTTCAAGACTGGCGACACCTAAGAATATCACTGATGTCGCTCGTTTCTTGGACTCTGTTCTTACTATCGCCGATTTATAGCGAAGTTCTCGACGATAGCCAGTCCCTTAAATCGTCTGTTAGAGGCCGGACAGATATTTAGTAGTGGACCCCTGACTGTCAAACCGCGTTCAAACATTGAAAGCCGCACTGACAGGTGATGAACTATCGTCGTACCCGATAACGACGGACTTTTCATTATCGATACTGATGCGCATCGGATACCGGTATCGCGCCACCCTGTCACAAATTCAATGGTGCGAACGAACACAGAAAGAAGAAGAGCGACCGATAGCATATGCTAGCCGGTCGATGACTAAACCTCAACGGCGATACTGTCTGCCGAGACGTGAACTACTCGCTATTGTTACGTTTGTACAGTATTTTAGGCACTACTTGCTTGGCAAGCGGTTCCTGATTCGCACAGACCACAGTGCTTTAGATGGATAATGACATTCAAAGATCCAGTTGATCAAATGGCTCGATGGCTAGAGATTATGGCCCAGTTTGACTTTAAGATTGAACACCGTGCAGGAAAGAAACATGGCAATGCAGATGCCCTCTCTAGGGTGCCGTGTGATCCTGATGAGTGCCCGTATACGACAGTAGAACCATCCTCACTGAACTACCTTGTGGTGGTTGCTTGACAAGTGTGTCACTAAGAGTGAACTATGGTCCGATTTCAACAAAGTCGACTTAATCCCCTATCGACCAGGCAATTCATGCTACCTCTGCAGACAAGGTAGAATCCCTCAGAACACTCCCCGATATTGTCAAATCTTTCATGCAATGAAGACTCCCAGGATGTTTTGACTTGTTACGTCCCAGGTCCCGAACTTTTATCTGAAGGACTGGAAAAAGTTCAGCCTATCCCTTTGCGACAGTTCTCATACTGATGGCAACAGTGGTAACACTCCTCTTTGGTGTTATTTGCAAACTCGGCAACTGTATTTGGCGCTCGTGCGGTACAGTTATCAGCGACATGTGGTATCGACTCCGTCGGCTGTTTTGCAAACACAGCTGGAGAAACTCCGGACAAGCGTATTGTCCAACGCCGCCAGGATATTGCAACAAGATGTGATGTCAAAGTCAGCAGAAAACTCCTCCGAAACTAGCAATGTTAACGGTGATAAACAGGATGAACCAGAGCGGTGACATGAACTGTACACGCCCTGTGCCCCGACAAGGCGCCTTAGCGGTTTTAGTACCGGGCTGCAACTTACAGAACTATCCCACTTCACTCCAAAGACCAAAATCCACGATAGTGACTTGTTCAACGATATGTAATCTCCATGCACGACGATGCCGGTTCAAATGCTGGTCAGCAACAAGACACACCTTGGGTGACAGGTTACTCCTCTGACGAAATCGCCAAAATGCAGAGAACTGATCCAGATATTGGCGTAATATTGGATTGGTTAGATAATCCCTCCAGCGGCCAGGAAGAGACTTGGCCGCCAGTCAAAGTCCAGCAACCCGAAACTCTGGTTGTTATGGCAACAACTTATCGTCGAGCGGTGTCCTCTACAAGAGATGGGTAACTACGGACAAAACTCAATCATACTTGCAGCTTGTGGTACCAAAGAGCTGCAAGACACCATCTTGCGAGCAACGCATGATGCTGTGACATCCGCCCACCTCGGTGTAAAGAAAACTGTTCACAAGACAAAGCGCAATTTCTACTGGTACCGGCTGAAAGAATCAGTCCGAATTGGATAAGAAAATGTGCAAAGTGTGGTGCCGAGGCGGCCACACAAAACACCACGAAAGCCCCTTCAAGACTATAGAGTTGGCGCACCCGTTGGATAGACTGGTAACCGATATCCTTGGCCCTACCAATTAGTGAGCAGGGTGTCGATACATCTTGCTCGTTGGTGACCAGTTCTCGAAATGGATGGAAGCCTATGCCATCCCTGACCAGACAGCAGAGACAGTTGCCCACAAAATAGTCTATGAATTTATCTCACGATTTGGTGTCCCCCTTGATCTACATTCAGACCAAGGCGAAACTATGAATCTAATTTGTTACGTTCCGTTTGTAAGCTGTGAGAGATAAACAAAAAACGAACATCGCCCTATCATCCATCGCCAACGGCCAAGCTGAAAAATTTAACCGTCCTTGTGAACATGATTTCAGCTTCGTTGATGATAACCAAAGAAACTGGGACATCCATCTCCTCTTCTAACATCAGCATATAGAAGTTGCCAGCACGGGACGACTGGTTACTCCCGAATATGCTTATGCTTGATCGTGAGACTCACGCCCATCGACTTAATGTTTGGTGGCCCATCCCAAGATGAAGTCCATCCCCCAAATGAGTGTGAGTCTATTGCACTGAAAAGAGAGGATGACCAAGGTCCATCATATAGTCCGTGAACACCTTGGTCAAGCCAGTCAACGACAGAAAAGAGACCACGACACAAGAATTTCACATCCACCAACTCACGCGGTTGGTGCTCTTGTGTATTTTATGGACAGCACCAAGGCGACGGGTCTTTCCCAAAACTGAAAAAGGTTAAATGGATAGGACCTTGCATCATTGAACAATACTGAGTGATTTACTCTTTGTACTCCGTTATAAACAGAGGGAAAATCAAAGTTTTACATCATGATCGTTTAAAAGCGATACTTCAGCGACGATGTGCCACCATGGATGAAGGACATGCAAAAACTTTTGAAAGAACGTCAGCAGTGGACCCAGCCGTCCATATCCCTGACACACGCGATCCCCAGACCATCAGTACGAGTTCTGATGATTCCCCTTCAACCACCCAAGAATGACCATCGCCCCGTCATCCACGGTATCATCGAACATTGCCCCTCCACAAGAAGAAGCCCAGCGTACGCGCACACCAGCCAGGTTTCTTACTTAGCTCCCTTCACTGATACTGCTTGCATATTTGACCTCTTTAGGTCCAAGGAACTCGTAGTAAACAAACAGAGCAGAGCATGGCGACCCATTCATTCATAAATTTGCAGCCCCGACTGTACACTCTACAAGAATGTGTGCGGTTGTAATCTGATATGACTGTATAGGAGTTCTAGCAAGGAGATGCAGCGACAGCGGCAACTGTGTTGTACATGTGTACGGTACATGCATGTAACTGTATATGAGAATACGTGTTCAGTTTAAGTTTTCCGTAGTAGATTATAGATTTATTTACATAATTAATTGCCTAGACGTTTTGTAGTTCGTGACCAAAACTACAAAAGTGACACTTGATGAACCATTTTGAACTCTAAGATTATGCCTCGTCGAATGAACTCTATGACTTTTGTTTTTCATCAACACGACATCAGCCGAGCTGATTCACCATGTGATCATCTATGAACTTTAGATTTTATGAACAGTAATATTGTTATTGTTTTCTTGATGATTTTAACCTATTTCCATGTTAACGCATAAAGAGGGCGTTTTGAAACTACAGGGGAATAGTGTTCTGAATCTTACCCTTTGATTTTGATAAATATTAGCAACCCTTATAGTTCACTTCTTCCCCTTCCAATATTTTGCCTACGATGCAATTTCAAGCAGTCTAAGTCCCAGGGTTGTTTCCCCGGACCTCGATTGTCCGCTATGAATATGCAATCCATACAAGGCGCTACTTTGCTCATGCATATCCGGCGCCAGCGCAATGCATAATGCAACACCAGCGAGAGCCTTGCGTCGTGCCACCCTCCCGCCCACGTGGCTTGGGGCCGTCCTTTGGACTTAGTCTATTTCCGAATACTTTCCTCGAGTCCACCCTTCACACCGAACACGGTTCGTGGGTGAACCTGACCAAACAGTCACCGTGACTGACCCGCTCAGTCATTAGCCGTGGCCCACGTGTAGTGCTCCTAACCCAAAGCACAGCCGCTGTTCCCTCATGCAGTAATAGCTTAGCATCCAAGCAAATAGCTTAACATGCCCAGTAAGCATTTTCCCTTGAACACGCCCTCCTTTCTAAGTTGTCGATCACTTCACTTTCGTCAAATACCTTACCTTATATGGAACAAGGACCTGTTGTATACCCCGATTTTACACCGCGTTTCTACCCTTAGACGCTGGAAGCTCAAGCTTCTCATTAGCTAAGAGCCTAAAAGTGAGCTTTATGTTTTTATTCATTCCTAGGCCCCCAGATTTCCTATATAATCCCCAGATTTCCTGATCTCAGCGCAGAAGTGCTGGTTCCGAATGAAATCTATGCGACTTCGATCCGATCCATGACAGTGCGATATACCGAACTATTACAGTTACGCAGTGCTCTGCGTTCATTAAACCAATGGTGCAGGGCGTCGATATGGCCATTGGTTCCACCTACATGTAGCTATCGCGGTCAGCGATGCCACACACTCTGGCCCGTCCCAGACACCCCAGTAGTCAAGCCTTCGGTGGTCCCCCTGTCATGAGAGGACCGACCAGCCGCCCGATCTCTCGGTGATATGCTTGATGCCCGTGCCCGCACCGTATGCCGAGGAAAAGACAAGCCGCATCGAAGCGAGCGATGGTCCCCACTGACTGTACCCAATAGTTGGTGATTCGTGCACCCAATTGGGAACTTAACGCACAAGTATATAAGTTTAACTTTATTGAGCATGTACCCACCTGCTACCTTTCCTCCGTCCATACATGTTATTAGTGCCTGTTATTATTGTTAAATAGTGATGTTAATAATAAACCAACCCCATTGATTGAGAGATTGTCACAACAAAGTTTGTATCCGATTATTATTGTTGACCCACCTAAAGTGGGGAATGCAACAATATATAATATTCCTGTCCACGCTTTAGCTACGCATAAGGGAGGAGGGACAAAAGTCATGGTCCGGCCTAAGCTACTTTAAGAAGCCTGGCACAGGCCCAGGCTCCAGGGCCTATATTATCCCCTAGCTGAGCACAAAAGACCCTTTACTAATGAATAGATCTCAGGTGGTTCTTATTGTTGTACACATGCAGTGTATACCTTGACCGACACCTCAGCTGTCTTTTGTTCACAACTGCAGCCAATATAATGAGCTCTACTGGCTGAGCTAGGCTCCTTCCAGAAGCCCAGGTTATTAGGTTGATTGGCAGGTACTGTATTGTTACAGGATTAGGACTCACAAAAGACAGATTAGGAGGCTACAGGTAGCCTGGGCCTGGCCTGGCATCTCAAAGGCTTGGCTGTATCTCATGACTTTTGGCCTCCTCCTAAGAATTATCCTGGTTTGGTGCATAATTGCATATCAATTGAGCGCACAATGGTCTAACCTGGATTGCTTTGCATTTCATTGGGATTCTTTGACTTAGTTTACCTTGCAAAGACCTGAGTAAGTATCTGTGTTATATTTTACCCGATGCCGACATTTCATTTGAACATTTAAAAAAATTATTTAACCCTTTAAAAGATGCTGTATTTGTGGCAAGGATCATTTGTTATTTCTGCCTTATAAAGTTTTTCCCTGCGCCTTTGCTTTTCATCAAGCAATTTTGCTTTTAATCCAGTACACTTTAATCACTTCAAATGAGACAGATTTTACAATATTACCAATGTTTTTAAACCTTCCCTAGGCAACGAAAGGTACATATTAACACAAAGATGTGGTATTCAAACTTGCTTTTTTTAAGATTTCTTTCTTACCCTCAAGATTCATGTGTGTTGGACAGCGATGGAACATTACATGCCAATGGAGAAGTCATGGAAAGTTGACCAAATGTGTGACATGTGTAGATGTATCATAGTAGAGTGTACCTTGGTGCATGTCACCAATGTGCTGTCGACCCGTTGGGGAATCGGGCCCTACGATTGTCGTGAGGCCCGGAACAGAAGAAGACACTGCTGCCCAAAAATACGATTTATGCTAAAGAAGTTGGTGTGTTCTTTCTCTCTCTGAGTTTAAGTCGATGATGAAAGAAAAGTTAAAATTGTATGAGTAATATCCAATGATGTAGTGTCTTCAAGAATTTAAACATTTCCTAAGTTAATTTCTTTCCTAATAGAACCAAATCTCAATCTTCTTCCATTCAGTCGTACCAATGATTTTGCATATTATTCTAAAGCTCACATAAGTTTGAAGTTAGTGATGATATCAGATATCATGTAAACTCAATCTCTGAGGGAAAACAAAAGAAACAAATCTGAACTTACAAAGTCAGAAGTCACTGAACCAAAGTGGTAAATGGTGAAATCGTAAATATTCCACCAGTCCTATCCAACATGGTTAGTTCCGTTAGAGTATTTGAGCATGAAACTCGCTTTCCAGCTCTTCTCACCCATACACACCTAGCTATGGGCCTAGAGCGAAGAACAAAAAAAGCTATATACTCATAAGCTTTTCCCACGTACATGCATCTCTTTAGGAATTCCTTGCCTGGTGCATGTTTCTCTCCATCCTACGATCTATCCTGTTCCAAGAGGAATCTCAATTTCCACATTCAGCTCCTCTGAGTCTATTTACTTTTGTTTTTTCTACTATCGTAGCCCTGTTACCTTGAGTGGTTTTAACCTTGTTCCAGGGTAAATATGCATACAAAAAAGGAAAAGAAAAAGTATGTTGTATAGTGGGGATCACGCCCCATGTTATGATGCATTCTTCTTGGAAGTGGCTTAATTTTGCTTTTTAATCCAGTAATAACTTTAATCATTTCCAAAATGAGTACAGTTTTTTGTCCAATATTACCAACGTTGTACACATTCCCTAGACCGAAATTAGGCTTTTATAATAACACAAAGATGTATTCAAACATGTTTTATTTCTTCTTTCTTACTCCTCAAGATACATGTGTTGTGGCAGCGATGGAACCGTATACATGCCAATGGAGAATCATGGAAAGATTGACAAATGTATGACATGTGAGTGTAATAATGGTGTACCTGCGTGCATGTCACCAATGTGTGCCCGCTCACTGTTGGGGAATCGGCCCTACGATTGTACCGTGTGAGGCCCGGAACAGAAGAAACACTGCTGCCCAGAATATGATTGTGAAGGTAGGTTTGATTCTTTCTCTCTGACTTTAAGTTGATGATGAAAGAAAGTTAAAATTGTATGAATAATATCCAATGATGTAGTGTCTTCAAAGAATTTCAACATTTCCTAAGTTAAGTTCTTTCCTTTACAGAACCAAATCTCAATCTCGAGCTAGCTCTTCCGTTTCGAGGTCATCAACATATTCACAGCAATGACTTTGCGTATTAGTTATTCTGAAGCTCACATAAGTTTGAAGTTTATAGTGATGATATCAGATATTCCTATAAACTCAATCTGTCAGGAAAACAGAAAAAACTTAACTTTCTTTTAAAAAATTACAAAAGTCAGAAGTCATTGAACCAAAGTGGTAAATGGTAAATATTCCACCAGTCTATCCGACTATGAAATTCTTCCTGTTAGGTTGTTTGATGCGTGAAACTCGGCTTTCACGCCCGTTCTCACTCATACACCCTAGCTGTATCCACATGCTTTGCATCTCCTTGGAACTCCTTGCCCTGGTACATGTTTCCTCCATCCCTCTGATCTAGTTTTAGCCTTGTTCAGGGTGAATATGCATCACTAGAAGAGGATACAACAGTTTAATATCATTTTATCAAATAAATCACGGTACATGGCTAAATCCATTTTTTATAGTATAAATATAAAAATATGTCATGCCAATGTGTCATTTTAAGGAGGAAATTGTATGGTCATCGTGTAATTATTATGCTCATATTTTATGGAAATGATTTTTACCCGTAAAGATACCAGACCCTGTATTGACTCTAGACAGAAGCGATTCACCTTCACGGAGCATCTTGGGAATTGGGCAAATGCATGAGATGTCGTTGTAACAATGGGCGTAACTGACTGCATGTCACCGATGTGCGACGCGCCACCAATGAGCAGTAATTACTGCACCTTGAGACCAGAACGCGGAACAAAAGTGCTGTCCAGACTATGATTGCTAAGGTTGGACTTTTCCGATTGTTTTACTTTATGCTACCCCTAACCACTCCCATATCCTCCTGCAAAATCCTCCTCCAAGGGGCACTTTTTTGGGAAAAATTCAGCACTGTTAGAAACTGGTACTTTCACCTTTTCAAATGGGGAAAGTGCTGAATATGAAAGATC
Source organism: Zoroaster sp. YZ-2022 (assembly GCA_029582265.1). NCBI lineage: Eukaryota > Metazoa > Echinodermata > Asteroidea > Forcipulatida > Zoroasteridae > Zoroaster > Zoroaster sp. YZ-2022. The sequence goes on along the minus strand of CM055818.1, from coordinate 22,586,092 downwards.
AATGAAAATGCACGGTGCATTTTGAAGATAAGGAGGCATGCTTCCAAAAAGTGCACTGGAGGATTTTGGAGGGATTCAGGAAGGTTCCTAGCCAGAATACCTAGGGGGTTAGGGTTAAAGCCAATAAGCATCTGGAGTTATCAGGACACAATGATTTACTATTATTTTGTTACTATTATAATGTCCAGGCCTGGAAATTCACAGAGAGCCACTGCCTTCCATTGTTCTGGTCTTGGCCTTGGTGCCCTTTAAAAATTTCCATAGACATTCTGATACTCTACTGGAAAAAGCCCTTTTTAATCGGGAAAAGTGACCTTGCTCCTACAAGAATGAAATTCAATGCCTGTGATATCCATCTGGTTATAAAAACCAAGGATTCCCTGCAAAACGCCTAATAGCACTGTAGCTCACAAGCTTGAAGAAACCACGTGAAGAGTAGTATTGTTCAGTGTTGGAGGAGATATGGGAGGAAGTCTGTAGACCATGTACATATCTGCATGTCGTTTTGGGGAGCAGAGTGGGATTCAAACCCGGGTCCACAGAGGTGAGGAGGCGGGGAAGGTGCCTACCCCAGTCCCCAACCTGGCTGGAGCGGGACTCGAGACCTGTGACCTTTGGATTTACGATGCAGCTCTATCAACTGAACCACCCAGTGCTTTAAAGTTGAAGTTCTCTCAAACTGTCACACTTAGTGAACAAGAGGAGTTAAAGAGAGGGCTCTAAGGTCAAATTCAGTTTTGTACCAGCTCATTTTCCAATAGATAGATTCCTTATGAAAGTGGGAAAAAATCACAATTCTCTTACCTCACATTAAAAGCGATTGTAAAATGCACTGAAAGAGTATCAAATAAAATGAACAGTTTCCACCATTTTGGCGTGAGGTCAGAGACTTTGTGATATTGTTCCCTTTCATAAGGAGCTATCTGTTGGAAAATGAGTGCAGCACAAAAGATTAATTTGACCTTAGAGCCCCCTCTTTAAGTATCATCACTAGAATGCAGGAGGTTGTGAGCTGAAGTCACCGTAGTTTTTCAGCATATGCTGCCAAAAGCACTGATTATACAGTACTGAGGCATGCTAGGGAAAGGAGCTAAAAATAATATCATTAGCTAATTTTGAAAACTCTGTTGATACCGTTTGTTCTTGAAAGCAAATTACCCTGGATGCTTTACCTTTAATAGGTTGTGTGGACACCATGAGAACCACTATGCTGAGGCGTTGTAGAGATGCCTGCAATCGATGCACGTCTAAAGGCGATCAAGACTCCTTCTGTAAAACTGAGATTTGTCTTGGGGTGAATCGGTATGTTCCTCCTCTGTGCCAATGGGCGTCCTACCGGGGAGCAGTGTTGCCCTACAGATGTCGGACCAGGAGGCGTAGATGTGCCAACCGGCGTGAGTTTTTGAAAATTTTCTATGAATATTTATTGGTGGGAACATGTGAAGAGTTTCATGGCAGCTGTTTAGCTGAGAGGATATGTGCAGATTGCAGAGAAGTTGGAGTGGCGTTTATCACGGTTTGGAATAAAAACGTTAATATAATGATTGAGTTTATATAGTGGTTATATCGCGTTTGCTAAAACTGAGTTGGAACTTGTGTTTGCCTCCTACCTGTGACGATGTCTGGCGATGGTGTTGGGGCAAAAGTTTTAAATAGCAAGTTTATTGCGTTTTTGCTGTGAGACTCTTCATGTGCTACTCTGCCAGGAACATTTAATATAGGTTTAATTCCTTGATTATATTTAGGTTGTGAGGCTGCATGGCAGTCCTGTGATTTCTCATGATTTTTCCTGATTTTCCTGATTTCAAGTTTTTACTCGTCTCCCTTTGCCCTCAAAGTTTTCTTGAAAAAACAGAGAGTAACCACCAAGAAAAGAAGAAAAGTAGCCCGTGTTGTATCCAAGAAGCCTTTGGTTTTCTTTCTACGGCAAGGGGATGTGGAATGTCTCTCGTCTCAAATTAAACATCCAAGAGTTCAGGGTCCTTGTCCTCGAGACCAAATGGAGACAGGCCGCTACCCATTGTCAGGATTTTTTTACTTTGTCAAATCACACCTCTGCCATGGTGGAGTACTGTTATTGGTTTCGGTTCCTTGTTATTGGTTTTAGGTTTTGAATCTCAATTGTGGTGAAATAGTTGTGGTTCTGATCGAGCTTGTACTCTGACTTATATCTGACTAATATCTGACTTATATCTGACTTATATCTGTTATATCGACATATCTGACTTATATCGACTTATATCTGACTTATATCTGACTTATATCGGCTTATATCTGACTTATATCTGACTTATATCTGACTTATATCTGACTTATATCTGACTTATATCTGACTTATCTGACTTATATCTGACTTATATCTGACTTATATCAGCTTATATCTGACTTATATCGACTTATATCTGACATATCTGACTTATATCGACTTATATCTGACTTATATCGACATATCTGACATATCTGACTTATATCGGCTTATATCTGACTTATATCTGACTTATATCTGACTTATATCGACTTATATCTGACTTATATCGACTTATATCGACGCATATCTGACTTCTCGACTTATATCTGACTTATATCTGACTTATGTCAACATATCTGACTTATATCGACTTATATCTGACTTATATCTGACATATCTGACTTATATCTGACTTATATCTGACTTATCTGATTTCTACTTAGTATCGTTTCTATCTGATTTTATCTGACTTATATCTGATTTATATCTGATTTATATCTGATTTATCTGTGCGACAATATCTACTTGCCCTCCTGGTAGTGATGTTACCTGAATGCTCAACCCACTTGTGCATGGAGGCAACGTGCAGGGACCACCCGGATGCCACATGTGAATCCAGTCACTGTGGATCCTGTCACACGTCTTCCACATTGACGGCGTCAAAGTGGAGTCGAAATGATCCAGTCACAATGGGTATGAATTGGTGTCATTGGTAATGTCGGCTGAACTGAGGTGCAGCATTGGTAATATTGGCCAAACTGGCTATAGTGTGCCTCTCTTGAATCAAGACCATGGAAGGAAGGTACACCATTGGTAATGTTGGCCAAACTGTCTATGAGTACATGTACTCTCTTTGAATCGAATATACATTGAAGGGAAGGTACAACATTTGGTAATGTTGGCCAAACTGCTTCTATGGTATGCCTCTCTTTGAATCAAGATATACATTGAAGGAAGGTGCAACATTGGTAATGTTGGCAAAACTGCTTCTGGTATACTTATAATTATATCTTTGAATCAAGATGTACATTGAAGGAAGGTACAACATTGGTAATGTTGGTAATACTGTTTCTATGGTATGTACTCTCTTTAGTCAGATATACACATTAAAGGAAGGTACACCATTGGCAATGTTGTGGCTAGCTATAATTATACTTACTCTTTGAATCAAGATATACTACATTGGGGAAGGTGCAGCATTGGTGTGTTGGCCAAACTGCTTCTATGGTATCTTACTCTTTGAATCAAGATATACATTGAAGGAAGGTACAGCATTGGTAATGTTAGTAATACTGTTTCTAATAGTGTCTTCTCTCTTTGGTCAAGATATACACATTGAAGGGAAGGTGCAGCATTGTTAATGTTAGTAAACTGCTTCTATAATTGTCTTACTCTCTTTGAATCAAGATATACATGGAAGGAGGTACACCATTGGTAATGTTGTTGAAACTGCTTCTATGGTATGCTTACCTCTCTTTGAATCAAGATATACATTGAAGGAAGGTACAACATTGGTAATGTTGATGACTAACTTCTAACAGTATGTACTCTCTTTGAATCAAGATATACACGATGAAGGGAAGGTACAGCATTGGTATTGGCAAAGCTTCTTCTATGGTATTATGCTTCTCTTTGAATCAAGATATACATTGAAGGGAAGGTACAACATTGGTAATATTGGTAATACTGATATTTCTATGAGTATGCCTCTCTTTGAATCAAGATATACATTAAAGGGAAGGTACACCATTGGCAATGTTAGTAAACTGCTTCTATGGTATGCTTCTCTCTTTGAATGGGCTGCTACATTGAAGGGAAGGTACAGCATTAGTAATGTTGGCTTAAACTATTTCTATGGTATCTTACTCTCTTTGAATCAAGATATACATTGAGAAGGGGAAGGTACAGCATTGGTAATGTTGGTAATACTGTTTCTGGGCATGCTTCTCTTTAGTCAAGATATACATTGAAGGAAGGTGCAGCATTGGTAATGTTGGCTAAACTGCTTCTATGGTATCTTACTCTCTTTGAATCAAGATAACCCATTGAAGGAAGGTACAGCATTGGTAATGTTGGCTAAGCTGCTTCTATAATTATCTTACTCTCTTTGAATCAAGATATACATTGAAGGGAAGGTACAGCATTGGTAATGTTGGCAAAACTGCTTCTATGGTACTTACTCTTTGAATCAAGATATACATTGAAGGAAGGTACAGCATTGGTAATGTTGGCTAAACTGCTTCTGAGTATGCTTACTCTCTTTGAATCAAGATATACAATAGACAACTATCCTGTGATATTGACTTATAACATTGTGTCAGTAAAAAAACAAAAATTGGTGAAAATGCATACACAATTCGCATTGCATGTAAACTGACTAAATGTAACAGTTCACCGGCACTGCTATGATCTTCATAAGACGGTCCTTACCAAATGTTAATTTACCCCCCACATGATCAAGATTTCATCAGTAGATCGTCTAAACTATCTTGGGTGTGGAGTGCCATGGTCGTGGTTTAGTGCATTTGGATTTGTGTTCTGATAGCTGAATCATCAGAATAATGAGTTCGAATCCCAACCGCGACCGGGGTACTTGTGTCCTTGAGCAAGACACTTTACCGTGGTGCTTCTCCACCCAGGGTAAATGGGTACCTGTGAGGCAGAGTTGGTTGTTGTGTTTGATTGGCCTATGCGCTGTAATGGCGGCAAATAAGCTGTATACTCCCAGGGAGCTGAGATGATTTCAGAATGATTTATAGGCCTGATGAGCAGGGGTAATAATGTGTGCACCTTGAGCACCAGTTTGGTGGATACGTCGCTATAGGTCACCATTATTATTATTATTGTTATTGTTATTGTTATTGTTATTATTGTTGTTATTGTTATTGTTGTGTTATGACTTTAAAAGTAATTGTCTTGTTAATTTGACCAGAACGATATGTCCTGATGAGCCAGTCATGACCTGCCTGTTATCCTTGCCCATGAAGTCTGTATAGCTGACCCGATGCAGTGTGCTACACTGATATTTGTGACCTGCCAGCGTTGTTTTCAACAACAAAATAAACCGTTGATTTGTGGAGGACCTGCGAATTAACGTGTGGACTCTTTCCGCGCTATCCCTCTCTCACTGCCCCCACCTTAAAGTAACTCTCAAACAAATGAAAATGTTTTTCCTGTGGTTGTTATTTTCTCCAAGAAGAAGATCAGAACATATGTCGAAAGTGTTCAGAACTATAATTACTACACAAAGTTTTTTTCACATGGTGTCAAACAGTCTTCTTATCCTTTTCACCATACAAAGCTACCGTCTACTGATTTTTTATTTGACCAATTGTTTTGAGTTTCATCCTTTTGAGTTTCATCCATTTTGAACTTCAGCAAAATCTTTGTCTCTTTTTAAACTGATATAAATTTACATTTTTCTCACTCATATTTGGTTGAACAATGGAAGAATAATGCGTAAACATTTTTAACCTGTTTCTTTCAATACTATTACTTGCCTTAACTTGCCAGTCTAAAAACTAAGATTTTCTTTTGGGGTAAATTTTGGGTAATATTTCTTGTAAATTTTGTTAAACATTTACACCAGCACAATCTTAACAGTTTTACTCTTTTCCTTTTGGTTTTTATATCGCCCCGAAACTCTAAATGTGTGTTTTATTTAATCTTCTTGTCTTCGTGATGACTAGATATGTGCGATAAGAAGTGCCGTGTTGGAAACCGATGGAGTGAACTGTATGAGCTGTGAGTGTTGGGATGGTCTGGAGACTGCCACCGTGCAGGGTGCGGCCTTGCTCTAGATCCCTCCCAGAACTGTGCCACTGGGCGAGGCCCTGATGAATGCTGCCTACAAAGAGCTTTGTAAGAGCGTGAAAATACTTTGTGGTGATGCTTTTATTCAATCGGTTTCATCTAGTTTGTATTCAGTTTGTAGCTCAACAAGATTCTACGGTTCCAAAGTTCACATTTACAGAATTTTTTCAGATGTGTATACGGGTTTAAACATTTTTGGAGTGAATTAGAGTTTGGTTTTAGGTTTTGTAGTATCAAAGGGGCAGTGTCGTCACGTTAACGGGGCATGGAGTCAGTGCTAGTTTTAGATTAACTCGGTGACTGAAATAATACCCCACATGATAAAGGTCATATTACCATTGCTGCTGCATAAGTGACCAGTAATTTCAGTCACTCGTTCATCTTAAAACTAGGACGATTCCATGTACCTGTTGAAAATCTCTTTCTCTGATCACGACGATACTGTCCCTCAGTTCTTTTATCCTTTAATATTTGTTTTGTTGTCTTCCAGCAATATGTCGGACTGTCCCGTCAGTATCTACAAATGCTTTCGATGGTGCCGGATACACTCTGTGACAGCGTGCGGTCGCCTGGCGCGACGATGCGGTTATGCAGTTGCGGGCGTGGTATGGAACTGGTGTAACAATGGTGTTCAGTTGATTCGTGGTTTGTTTGGTTCGTTCTCTGTTTGGTTCCTGTGCATACATTTCCTGTTGGAAAAAAAAGATCACCAAAGAAAAGAAAAAAAATGCGTCTTGAACAGGATAGTGAAGCCGACCGATGACCAGAAACCAAAAGACACCTGAAATAAAACCAACCTGTGAAAGTTTCATCAAGGTTTTATCTGAGTGGTGTACAATTTGTAGTTTGGCCCATTTTGTCTTTGAGAAAAGAACCTGCTAGGTTGAAAGCGTGGGCGATAACAGTTATTTGAAATTTAAAATATTTAAATTTGATGCTAAATTTTTCCCCGAGGAACCGGGCGGTATGCCAGAAGGCATTCCACAGAAAGTGTATTGGCGTCTCCGTGTCAGTTTGGAAAGATGCGAGCATTACCCAAAGCAGCGGTGTGTCGTCATCGCTATTGTCAGGCATGTCATGCGGTGTACTATGATGGCGGTGACAGAAATTGGATTGCTCAGCGTCACCAGGTGAAACGATCTGGTGAGTGTGACTTGCAACTTTGCGTTAAAGACTATACGATGTGCCTTAACCAGTTCGCGTCATTTTTTTTTTGCACCATGGATGGGGCGTCTAAACATGCAAAACTCCGGAATATTTGTATGCATGCTCAGTTGAGCCGCAGCGTGCGGTGACATGCTGGAAGAGCGTGGCCATGCGCTGGAAAGTTCCATTCGCGTGTGTGTGGAAAGAAACCGCACAGGGGCCCAGAAAAACTTTTTATTCTGGCGAACTGGTTAACTCAAAATATTTACTATAATTTAATTATTTGTTGCCAAAAAAAAAAAAAACTTTTTAAAAAATCAAGAAAAATTTGCAGCCACAAATCCAGCGGTTTGCAATCCACGCTGTAGTTACTTTTAGTGACTACTGGCAACAGCAAACATTTGCTGTTTTATGATGTGCTCTTAAGTGTAAGCAGCTGACTAGCAGCGGCTGCCGCCGCTTGCAATCGTGGCTGTGCGTAATAATAATAGTACACAATTCTAATAAAGTGCACATATCCTAGCAACTAGATCAGGCGCTGGCATGCAAAATAAGAGAAAAACTCTAAATAGATCTAAACGAACCAGTCTTAAGCAGTTTCTTGAGTTGACATTGGAGTTGATTGGCGGTTGTGTGGGAGGTTGTTCCATGGTCTGGGACCAATTAACAGCTGAGGCTGGCCGGCTGATTTTGAACTAGAGTGTTGTGCTGTCAGTGCTGTCCGGTGCTGTCATGTATATGTACATGTACAAGGATGTGCGTGTGCACGTGTCAGTGGTCGTGGTACTGATAGTCTGGTTTTGACATGACTGCTGGGAAGATCGAAAAGGGATCCTTTGTTATCAAAGACAAGAACAAGTTGGAAAAATTTTGTAAATTAACTTTCTGTAAAATTGTATAAAGACAGGTAAATCAATTGTTTATCACCAACACAAAATTTCATCAATCTATATGAATGGAAACCCTGAATATTAATAATTCAGTTGCTCTTAAAATAGTTTTGTAAAAAATTCTGTTACTCTTTACACGATTGTTAGAGCACCTTTAGCTTTGGCGTTTCACACTGTATCTCCATACTTCAGGCTGAAATTGATGGTCACCCTTATTTATTTCACATCTTCTGCATCGTATCATCTTTATCAAAAGTGATGATGAACAAAATAATTTGGTCAGTACTACTTTTGGAAAGTTCTTCCAAAACACTTTTGGCCATTGTGATTGTTATTTTTACAGCTGTACGCCATGGAATATGCTTTACATACAAAGCATTACAGCAGTAAACAGTCGTGTGTTAAGCTCACCTGTTAATTTTGTACAAAATGTGCAGCAGTAAAGCAGTGGAAGTGTTCGCTCACCTGTTAAGGTACATACAAAATATTACAGCAGTAAACAGTGAAGTGTTAAGCTCACCTGTTAAAATTACATACAAAATATTACAGCAGTAAACAGTCGTGGTGTTAGCTCACCTGTTAAGGTACATACAAAGCATTGCAGCAGTAAACAGTCGTGGCGTTAGCTCACCTGTTAAAGGTACATACAAAATGTACAGCAGTAAACAGTCGAGAAGTGTTGGCTCACCTGTTGAAGGTACATACAAAATGTACAGCAGTAAACAGTCGAAGTGTTCGCTCACCTGTTGGTGTACAAAATGTACAGCAGTAAACAGTAGTAGTGTTCGCTCACCTGTTAGGTACATACAAAGCATTACAGCAGTAAACAGTCATTAGCGTTAGCTCACCTATTAAGGTACGCTAAAATGTACAGCAGTAAACGATGTAGTGTTAAGCCTGTTAGTACATACAAAATGTACAGCAGTAAACAGTAAATGATGTTCGGCTCACCTGTTAAATTATATACAAAATGTGCAACAGTAAACAGTGCGTAGCATTAGCTCACCTGTTAAGGTACATACAAAGCGATACAGCGGTAAACGGTAGTGATGTTAAGCTCACCTGTTGAGTACATACAAAGCGATACAGCAGTAAAATTCATTGGCATTAAACTCACCTGTTAAGGTACATACAACGTGCAGTAAACGGTCGTGGTGGCTCACCTGTTGGGCCCCATACAAAATGTACGGCGATGAAGCAAGTCGTAGCATTACGCTCTACCTGTTGAGTACATACAAAAGCGTGCAACAGTAAACAGTCGTGGTGTTATTCCTGTTAAGGTACGCCACAAAAGCGCGTGCAACGGTAAAGTCGTAGCGTTAGCTCACCTGTTAAGGTACATACAAAAGCGTGCAACGGTAAACAGTCGTGGTGTTGGCTCACCTGTTAAGGTATATACAAAATGTACAGCAGTAAAGTCGTAGCATTCGCTCACCTGTTAAGGTACATACAAAAGCATTAGCCAGTAAACAGTCGTAGTGTTCGCTCTGTTAGGTATATACAAAATGTGCAACAGTAAAGTGTTAGCATTAAGCTCACCTGGTAAGGTACATACAAAGCATTGCAGCAGTAACAGTCGTGGTGTTAACTCACCTGTTAAGGTATACAAAATGTGCAGCAGTAAAGTCGTAACATTCGGCTCTTTGTTAGGAGTACATACAAAAGCGTGCAACAGTAAACAGTCGTGGTAAGCTCACCTGTTAAGGTATATACAAATGTGCAGCGGTAAAGAGTGTTAGCATTAAGCTCACCTGTTAAGGTACATACAAAAGCATGCAGCAGTAAACCCAGTCGTGATGTTCGCTCACCTGTTAGGTACACATCGTAAATAAAACAGGTAAAGTTTCCCAGATGGTGAAGTTTTTGAGGATAAACCAAAAAAAAATTATGTTGTTTTAGGTTTGTTCTACTTAGAATTACATATATTTTAAAATAGTGTTGTCAATATTTACCATTTTGTATGGTCTTTAAGGAATGCCGAAGCGAACTATCCCTCTTCGGTGCACATCATCGGCCTCTAGCGGTAATGCAACCAGTGTGGGTGATAGCCATTTGGCGTCAAGTGAACATTGTGTACCTTAATGTGCACAATATGTTACCACACAGGAAACTAATTCAGCCAATGACTGAATATTCCGTACATATGCCAGTGGGCGCCAGGTTTTCAAGTGGGGGTGGGAAGCAAAGATTTTTCAGAGGGGGGGGTGGGAAACAAGATTTTCAGAGTGGGGTGGGAAACATTTTTAGGGTAAGTTGCAGAGCCACAAAACTCAAAATGAACCGACAAATTATGGCAATTAGAAATACCAACAAGTTTGTGAATTTGCAAGCAGACACTATTTTGCCCAGCAATTGGGAGGGGTCCTCCTGCCCCTGGCTATGCCACTAGTATGCATCAACTACAAAATACAGCAAACTCAACACATTAACACTGTCCTAATCATTGGGCCAGGATCGAAGACGCTTGTGTGTGAGACTTTTACAGTGGGGGGGCACAGGGGCATTGCTTTCAGTGGGGCCCGGACAAAGTTAGCCATGCATTTTTGCTGGTCAGACAATCGACAAAACATTTTGCTAAACAATTATCTTGCTCAGGATCTAAATCTTAATTGATTTATCGTATAAATTCCATATCTGAACTTACGTCATCGTATCGTTTTTGCTATATATTTAAATATCCTCCTTCTTGAGAACTTTCAGAAGGTCTCGCTCTGTCTAAATCTCAGACAAGCAAATTCGTAGTTTGATTCTTGTACAGCTGTTGCAATTGTTGATCGCTTTTCCGTCTTGTAAGTTTTCTCCGTTTATAATTGTACGTTCTTCCATGACGCGAAGGTCTATATAAAAAGTACCGTCGTTGGCGCGGTAAACAGTCAATCAGCTTCGTCAGCGTTTTCTGTCTCTCTTAAATTTGGTTCTAGCTAACTCTCGATTAATCTTAAATTGAATTGGCGTATTTATCAGCTGTTTTCGATGACGTTAGTAATTTTTTACTCTAGTTCTTCTAGGTAAATTAGGTCACGATTCGGATGTCTGTGTGGTTTGTAACGCTTCTTTAATGGATACTCAGACATACTCCATAATCTTGCAACGCGCGACACAGGTTTAAATAATTCTTCCATTCGCATCTCTCGATCCAGAAATCGTATATCGTTTGATTTCGATTCGATTGATGCGGTGTCGATAATTAAACAAACTCATTCTCTCTCTTTTATGTTGAACTAAGATAATAAATTATAAAACATTTCTAATATTTTTTGGAAAACATGGGTTTTAAAATCTAGGATCATTTTTTTTATTTCTCCTAAAAATATTTTATTTTTTTAATTCTTTTATTTATTTTTTTCAATCCTCGTTTTCAATTTTATAATTAGTTTAAAATCAACACTCTTCATATTTTATGTTATTCAACATAATATTTAATTGCTTTTCATTTTTTTTCAATTGAAAACCAAAATTCACAATTTCTTTCTGATTTAAAATCGTAATTGTTATAATTATAATCACACCTATTTTTGATGAACATGTAGTTCAACATTAGAGCTGTAATTTTTGATCGTCGCTATAAAATGCCCATTGTATATAACAATAAGGAAAAACGAACTCGACAATATGTCTACAATCTAAATGTGTAATTTTATGATATGTGTGCTTTTAACATCATAAATATATAAATGTGATCATGAGTAAATTTTTTCATTTATTAAATTTTCAAATTTAAACTCTAAATCGTTATAATTATTATCGTAACTAACAACGAACAATTCCCAAGGTAATATTTGTTGCGATGTTTTTAGAAAAAAGAAATATCTAGATTATCTATTTGCCTGTGGTATATTTTAACACAAACGTACTCATTTTTTTTCAATCCTCGTTTTTCAATTTGTAAATTAGTTTAAAACCTCTTCATCTTTTATATTATTCAACATAATATTTAATTGATTTTCAATTTATAAGTATCATTTTTCTTTCTTTTTTATAGTAAAAACAGTAAGTAGTATGGTTGTATTGCTCCTTGTAAAATCGAATCTTTTGCGGGGGTTTATTAACGCTTATTTTTTTATTTTTATTTTCTATACAAAAAATATCATTTTTTTTTATTCTCTTTTCTTTTTTTTACCTTTTTTTTCTTTTTTCTTTTTTCTCCCTAAAAATTTTTTACTCATTCAAAAAAGGATTTTTTGTTACTTTATCCCTACTATTTGACCGAAAAAAACTTCAAACTCCATACTACTGATGTACATTGTGTAGTATAATTCGATATCTGATGACAACATCATGACATCACAACTTTACATAGGGCTTCCATGTCAGGTCTAAGTATGTGTAAGAAGTTTATAAAACATGAACTTTGTAACAATGTTTGTGTTTCTAGAGAGGAAGTTACTGAGATAAGAAGAAGAAATTTCGGGTGTTTGGAAAAAATAAATGAGTTACATGTGGTTTACTACTCTCTTTAATATCAATACCATCCTATAAAGGATGGCACAACAAAGCTCAGTGGCAAGGGTTTACCCTCATGCAAATAGATACTCCGGTGATTTGTATACAAAATATTTTTTTAATGTTTTGTTCTGGGTTTGCAAGCTGCATTGAACATATCCCGCATGATACCTTAAAACAGGTAGCCAAACTGTTACCATGCTTATTGTGCTTGCATGCGCATTTTGAGTACAATGTCATGGACCAGAGTAATATGAGCTCATACTTCATGGCATGTGATAATAGCATTCTGATATGACAGGTAATAGACTTCTGATAATACTCATTTAACATTAATTCCATGTTTTCAAACATTTTTGTTTACCTTTATGTAGGTGCTCTATGGTCATTGAGTGTGTTCTGGCTGATTGGCGGCGTATAGATGTACCTACAAGGAAAAATAACTGTTGTTATGCACAAGAACCTTTTTGGTTTACAGATTAAAATCACGCTAATGTGATGTCAACTTCGCATACACATTGAGGCAAATTCTGAGGAAAATTACATAGTAACCAAGAAAGTGCAAGCAATAAAAAATGAAGACAATGTGCTAATATATATACATGTATATATATATATATATATATATATATATATATATATATATATATATATATATATATATATATATATATATATATATATATAAATATTAAATTAAAACAGTGAACAAAAACAAAAACAAACAATGTGTGTACATTTGTACACATGTCATACCATGTACAACAATTAGTTTTAACATAACGTCCTACATTATATTGATCAGCAGCCATGCACTTTAACAGAAACTCTTTTGCCATTATATTTATTGTTAAAAATCTCATATGGAAGACTGGTCCCACACACACAGGGATGGTGGCAGGCAGGACAAATATGTTGTATTAATGGTGGGACCAGTGGCCCAGATTCTGTCCCTGTAAACTTACAGTAATTGTGAATAAATTGGGTGAATGAATAAAACTAGTATTTCCTTTTTCTTAATATTTGAACTTTTACTAATACTCCATATGAATACAAATGATACGAAATATCAACAATTAAAAAGCATAAATACTAATGCTTAAAGTGATGTCTATTTCGTTTTTGTCATTTTAATCATCCTTAGTATTCTGTATGAATAAATACTACAAATTTAAAGTAAATATGGTCAACACATGTACAACTGTGAAAATTTTATGGCATTGTGTTGAACTGGTACTCTGCATATTCAAAAAGAAGAACAAATTGGATCAGCACAGAGATAGCCATATAGTCAAGAACTTCATTAATACTGGGTGAGCATGTGTTTTTCATGGTTTTGACACATTATAAACATAATGCCACAGTACATGTATCAGCCTGCTTCACACGGCTCATAGAAGAAATACCAAATCACTGGTGAGATGACACACTACGGATCAACATTGCTGGAGCCAGCTGAGGTGCGTTCCAAGTTCTGGAGAGTGCCACGTTGATCAGTACGATGTACATGTAACACTCGGTGGTGAGACCGCTACAAAAGGATTGGCCCTGCTCCTTAACAAAAAGACCACTCTCTGGCTGAAAAGGAAGCCAATCTCCCGGCTGGATCCTCCAGAAGCAGGCTGCACCGAACACGGCCACACCACCATCATTGTAATCGCCATGTACATGTATGTACCAACCAATGAAGAATCTACTGCCAATAAAGATGTCTTCTACAATCGCTGGAACCGTGATACTCTCACTTCACCTCGCTGACCAACTTCTTGTCATTGAGGACTTCAATGCTATGTGGGTTAGACTGCTGAGCTAAAAGTGTTGTCGGTAACTATGGCTCCGAACACCCAAACATCTGAACCCGTCTCCTGGTATGTGTGCTCCTCACTAATTTGGCAGTAGTTGGCTCCTTCTTTAGGAAGAAGATATCCACCACTATCCTAGATATCCAACCAGGAAAATAGATCACATACTAACCTGGAATCTATCCATCTTCATCATATAAGTTCACACAGGGGTGCAGGCCCTGACAATATTCACAGAGCACACAGGTGGGCAGTCAGCTGGTACTCCACAAGCTCTTTCTCACAAGTCTGGATCTCAGGAAAGAGTGACATCAAGTGGAGGACGGAATGATCCTCTCCCTCTGTAAGGGGAAGGAGTCCCCACTGTTAGCAACGACTCTTCACACTGTTGTCCAATCCTGGAAAGGTGTTCACCGACCTCCTATTCGTCATGGAACCACTCCTCACCCACCAACTCAGTCACAGCGGTCAGCTTCATGAAGGAACAGTCAGCCATGGACGGCGTGCTCATCTCCGTCTGTGTCGGGCTCACTGCGAAGACCCTCAATGTTGCCTACATTAACATCCAAGCACAACAATACTGGCATCTGGCGTCTGACTGTCAGCTTGGGTGGCTTGACATCCATCCATAATTTGGAGAAAAATTATGATTAAAAAGGCTGAACATTCTGTTTTACATTTGAAAATGTGAACAGTTTATTGGTAATGGTTGTCTCAACATATCTGTATCCACTACTCACTATTAATTTTTATTTTTATTTTTGGCTAAAGTGTTTACTCTTGGTAAAATGCATATAATGCATCCGCACCAATTACTATCTAGAACAATGTCCAAAACCAACCTGAAAGTTTCTGCTAAGGCCCTATTTAAACAATTTTAAAATGAAAAGCATGCAGATTGTTGTATTGTTGGAAATGGATCATGGCCGTGATAAAACCATTTCAAATTTATTTAAATTCTCAAAAAATGTAAAACAGAATAATTTGTCATGATGTGCCATCATAACTTCATCAAGTAGAACATCAAGTAATTTTTTACATTTTAATACACTGTACAATAATTTTGTAATATTTTATACCCCACTATAAATCATGTACATGTAATGGCCATGCTGCTCTATTTTAAAGAAACGACCGTATAAGATTTTTGGTTAAAACTCAAATTGTTGTTTTGCACAAAATTCATTTGAGTTCATGCTCACAATGAATTTTCAACCCTTGATTCTACTATAATTTTGGTCCATCTTTTATCACCATGTTGGATTTTGTTCATATGACTTGCAGCTTATATTAAGTTGGCATTTTAAACTGATGCCACACTATTTCTCACAGCAGAGTGCTGATGTTTGAAATTAGCCCAGTGCAAATATTAATTAAGTGCCGATATTTGATTTATTACATGTCTCATTTATACCCATGGATTAAATATTTACATGTACCTGGCATGATCATCATTATAGTTTCTTCATTTGAATATGCTGTCTGGGTTGCCCACATGTACATGGGTTTGCCCATGTACATGGGTTATTTACATTTTATTGACAAGTTAATGTATGTTTCAGCATTTGTTGGCTCTTATGTCACTTTCTCCCACACTCTCTTTACTAATTTCTAATTTGTCTTACCATTTGAGAAGTCTGATGTAATTTTGTCAATATGTTGGAGTTCTTGGTTGATACACTCTGCTTAACTGTTCCTACAGGACACTTAATGCTGTACACATGATGCGCACTTTCTGGTAAAATTGAATCAATACGTTGTCAAATGTTTCTTTTCTGAAAAAGTTTGCCCACAAATGGTACATTTTTCCTGATATATTTCTAATTTTATGGCATTGACAGTTCACTTCTGCATATAAACCAAAACCAGAAAATACTACCAATTTAAGCGTACTAATGTTTAGAGGCAGAAGGATAATTGTGAATACCAAATATACTTTTATACTTCATTTTAATTACTCTATTAAACACATTATAATATGTATCAAACACTCTATACTCAGTGCTTTCCAATTGTGAAAAATCCACAGGCAGGATTCGAACCCACGACCTCCTGCTTACTCGTGCAAATAACATCTTGACCACCAAGCCAGATGATGATGATTGGCAAGCTAGATTGGCCTATATTGTAGCGGGGTATCGCAATATGACATTCTTGTGATTGATAAACATTGAATTGATTTGTAATAATCTTTTGTAATAATGTTAACTGTATGCACACATGTAGGCCATTTTGTGGTACAATTTTCATATTCTCTTTAGCCGAGTACTATGATTTCTGTTTTGACTCTTTGTGTTTATATCACTTTGTGGGTATAAACGTGTCTTCGTGTACCAATTAATGTAATTTGTCAATATATATATTGTGAGGCATTATATGAGTAAGTTGCGAGGCCCCCATTAAAAACACTGGAATATGCAGTATTGTGTGCGGTTTTGCAGGGGACATTGCTCGTCTTGAGGTTCAACTCGTTTCAGCTCGTTCCAGCTCGTTCAAGCTCGTTCAAGCTCGTCCTCAGTCGAAAGCTTGTTCAAACTCATTCAAACTCGTTTCAGCTCGTTCCAGCCCATTCAAATGCATTCAAGCTCGTTCAAACGTGTTCAGCTCGTTCAACTCGTTCAAACTCGTTCAAGCTCGTTCAAACATGTTTCCAGCTCATTCAAACGTGTTCCAGCTCATTCAAACTCGTTCAAGCTTGTTCCCTCAATTAAACATTCCAGCTCATTCAGCTCGTTCAGCTCGTTCCAGCCCATTCAAATGCATTCAAGCTCGTTCAAACATTCCAGCTCGTTCAAACTCGTTCAAGCTCGTTCAAACATGTTCCAGCTCATTCAAACACGTTCCAGCTCGTTCAAACTCATTTCAAACTCGTTCAAACTCTTTCAAAATGCGTTCAGCTCGTTTCAAAACACGCTCCAACTCGTTCAAGCTCGTTCAGCTCGTCCTCAGTCAAGCTCGTTCAAACTCGGTTAGCTCGTTCCAGCTTGTTCTAGCTCTTTCAAATGCGTTCAAACTAATTCAAATGCATTCTAACTCGTTCTAACTCATTCCAACTCGTTCCAACTCGTTCCAACTCGTTCCAACTCGTTCAGTGTTCCAGCTCGTTTCAAACTCGTTCAGCTCGTTCAAACTCGTCCTCTCAGTCAATATTGAATAAAATTGTACGTCTGGCAGACGTACATATTTTAATCAAACAGTTATTTTGCCAATGATTATATTATTGATTACGGGCTACATTGTATGTGCTCTTCATTTGTCCTGAAAATGCCATTTTTGGGTTTTATTGGTGCCTTTGTTTTGCATTTTTAAAACATTTCAGCATTGGTAAATTATCAGAAAATCAACTTATTGTTTTCTAATACAAAAGGCTTACTCTATTAATCATCTAAACATAATGTGGATACACCTTTATTTTTCATCATGTGGCGACTATAGGCCGTTTTGGTTACCATGAATAGGACGTTTGGTTTTGGATGTTTGGCGATGTCTGACAAAGCTAGTTCATAGTAGAATCTTGGGCAAATTTCAAAATAACAATGAAAATTGAGAAAGTACATGTAAGCAATTGATCTACATGTACTAAGAAGCTGTGATGTAGTCCTCGGAATTCCTGAACACTATTAGCAGCAAGCGGCTCAACTCTCAACGTGAGTATCATCTTATTTAGTTGGTTTTAGGCCAGGGCCGTGATTTCATTGTTGTCATCCTTCGATCATTGCCAATAATTCTGACATCGATCATGGTTTTGTCCAATATTATTGTTCAGTTAGATGGATATTACTATAAATATAATTTTTTAAGCAAAATCAAAGCAGAAGCATTAAGATTAGATGTTTGCAATGGCTAGTGTATTTGTTGATTTATTGAAACGATATTATTGCGATTTTTTGTACGTGCAGCCTATGTGAGTCTTGGTTGAGGTTGTTATATTTTGATGATCCATCATACAGAGGGCATATCTTTGCAAAAGATTAGACCAGGTATTACACACAAAGGTATTGGACAGAGTTTGATGATAAAATTAATGAGGACCACTTATCCTAGAACAGCTTTCATTGTACACTTGGAAATCAGAAACTTGTAATGATAATGAACTTGATTCATTTTGCGATAAAATTTAATTTATAAAAACCCAAATTAATATACCTAATATGTTTTTGGTTTTTTAAAAATAAAAAACGGGGAAAAATTAGATGTTGCATTGATGTTTTTAGTGACATCTGTAAATATTGTGGATTGGTTGAATGTAGGTGTTTTTTATAGGGTTTCATATAATTATTGTGCAATGCTTGATGTGGCTTCACCAACTTTTTCTCCAGTCGTGTACCCTTTCTACGTTTCTCTGCTTTCATTCATGTCATTCTTTACCTTCCTATCTGGTATTTAAGATTGTTAAGTATCAATCCCTTTTCTGTCGCCAGTACATTCAATTCAATATTAAATCAACTTTATTTCTGTCATGTATAATTACAAAATCAGGAAGCATGTTATTGGTGCAATAGCAAATACTGTTCTGTCAATAAATTACAACCCAAAATGTCACATGTCCAAGACCTAGTGCAAGCAAGGCACATTTGATCATCAAACTTTCTAAAAAATAAGAGTCCGACCAGGCTGGGCTGTGGTGGATGTTCTTTTGAATATAAAAGCATTCATTGCTTTTTAATTTCCCACATGTCCTGCATGGTTTACGGTTGTGACTATTGTTACAAGGTGCCCTGTTCTTCAAACCGGGATCCCCTGCTCGAACGTTCATCCCTATCGAACATGTTTACCCCGCTCGAACTCGTTTACCCCACTCCGAACTCACGTTCTCCCCCACTCAAACATGTAAGCCCTCGCCATAAAACTTCCTGTAGCGAGTGCATGGTGTTTCCCCTCTAAGTTTCATGGGCCCCCATTACAAAGTGCTGCAATACATGTGACATTCCCAGTTATCCCCGTCTTCCGTTTTTGAAGTAACTAAGCTGTACTGTATGTGAAACATGTACATTTCTCTCACACGCCAGTACGTAAGTCTCCCAGACTGCACTGCTTCTTTTTGAGACGTTGCATGTCACAGTCCTGGCCGGAACAACGTCACAAAATGGCCCAAATCCATTATTTCTTGGAGTACTGTGCTGTGGTCTAGGTTAGTACACAGATGGCACACTTCATGTGAGTAATAGACTTATGGTACTGTGCCGTGGACGAGGTTAGTGCACGAGTGACACATTCATGTACATGTGGGTAATAGACTTCTGGTTCTGGGCCGTGGACTGGTACGTAAGGTAGCACACTTCATGTGGGTAATAGACTTCTGGTGCTGTGCCGTGGGCTAGTACACGAGTGACACACACTTCATGTAGGCAACAGACTTCTGGTGCTGTGCCGTGGACTAGTACATGAGTGGCACACTCTTGTGGGTAACCTGTGCCATGGACTAGGCACACTTCAATATGGGTAACAGACTTCTGGTGTTGTGCCGTGGATGAGTACATGAGTGGCACACTTCATGTGAGTAACTTATGCCGTGGACTAGTACACAAGTGGCACACTTCATGTACTGTGGGTAACAGACTTCTGGTGCTTTGTGCCGTGGACTGAGTACATGAGTGGCACACTCTTGTGAGTAACCTGTGCCGTGGACTAGGCACACTTCATGTCAGGTACGTGCTGTGCCGTGGACTAGTGCACAGTGACACACTTCATGTGGGTAGCTTATGCTGTGGACTGGTACACAAGTGGTACACTTCATGTAGGTAACAGACTTGGTGCTGTGCCGTGGACTGAGTACACGAGTGACACACTTCATGTGGGTAGCTTATGCTGTGGACTCAGTACAAGTGGCACACTTCATGTAAGTAACAGACTTCTGGTGCTGTGCCGTGGACTAGTACATGAGTGACACACTTCTTGTGGGTAACAGACTTCTGGTGCTGTGCCCGTGGACTGAGTACACAGTGGCACACACTTCATGTAGGTAACAGACTTCTGGTGCCGTGCCGTGGACTAGTACATGGGTGGTACACTTCTTGTAGGGCAACAAATTCTGGTGCTGTGCCATGGACTAGTACATGAGTGGCACCACTCTTGTAGGCAACATACTTCTGGTGCTGTGCCGTGGACTAGTACAGAGTGGCACACTTCATGTACATGTAGGTAACCTGTGCCGTGGACTATACTTCTTGTAGGTAACAGACTCTGGTGCCGTGCCGTGGATTTGTACGCAAATTGGCACACACTTCATGTAGGTAACAGACTTCTGGTGCTGTGTCGTGGACTAGTACATGGTGGCACACTTCTTGTAGGCAACAGACTTGCGGGTGCTGTGCCGTGGACTAGTACATAGGTGGCACACTTCTTGTAGGTAACCTGTGCCGTGGACAGGCACACTTCATGTAGGTAACAGACTTCTGGGGTGCTGTGGCGTGGACTAGTACACAGAGTGACACACTTCAATATGTGGTAACCCATACTTGTGGACTAGTACACAAGTGGCTTTTACTTCATGTGGTAACAGACTTCTGGTGCTGTGTGCCGTGGACTAGTACACGAGTGACACACTTCATGTGGGTAACTTATGCCGTGGACTAGTACTAGTGGCACACTTCTTGTACATGTAGGTAGACAGACTACCAGTGCTGTGCCGTAGACTAGTGCAGTGGCTACACTTCATGTGCATGTAACCTGTGCCGTGGACTAGGCACACTTCATGTAGGCAACAGACTTCACAATTCAACATGCCATGGACTAGTACACGAGTGGCACACTTCATGTGGGTAACGAACTTCTGGTGCCGTGTCGTGGACTAAATACATGAGTGGCACACTTCTTAGCAATAACAGACTTCTGGTACATTGGTTTCTTCATCATATTCATCTTTAAGATAAATTTGCGATGGTTATCTATGGGCATATAAATTTGCAGATAACTAAAATTTTCATAACCATCGGAAATTTTCGTTTTCTTGACTCTCAGCAAAGTGTTCAATGTCTGAATAGCTTGTGTTGTTAGCGACCGCAGTATTAAGTAAAGTTGGTACCAAATGCCCCGTCTTCCGATAACGGTCATCATTGAATAATAACTGCTTCGTCTGACTAGAATTTGGCTGCCTTGCTATATGAGCCGCATATTTGACCTGCTGTTTCTTAATGTGGGTAAGAGACTTCTGGTACTGTGCCGTTGTATGTGGACTAGGTTGGTACACACCATGCCAGCACGCTTCATTTAGGTAATAGACTGTACTGGTGCTGCCTGGACTATATGTGAGTTGGTACACGAAGTAGCTGCTTCCTGTGGGTAACAGACTTCTGAAATTGCTGTGCCGTGGACTAGAGTTAGTACACGAGTGGCACCCTTCGTAGGTATACTAGCCTTCTGGTGCTGTGCCGTGGACCACAAGTGGGTTGGTCACACGTTGCTTCATTTTGGTAATAGACTTCTGGTGCTGTGCCCTGGACTGGGTTAGTACACGAATGGCACACTTCATGTGAGTAACAAACTCTGGTGCTGTGCCGTGGACTGAGTTAGTACACCACAGGCACACTTCATGTGATGTGTGACTGAGCGCCTTACAAGCAGCCACTGTAACAGCTCTCCAGTTTTTGTGCTAAGTAAGTGTTTTGTAGCTACAAGTTTGTCTTCATTTTATACTAATTGGATTTCTTATTACACCTGGAATCTACTGGACGTTTTATGTGAGTATTGGTACATTTGTTTTCTTATAATAAATTGAAAAACTGGTGTTTTTGTCTGTTATCTGTGCAGTAAAATTTTACTGTTGAGTGTATAACATTTTGGATCTTCATTTTGTTGTGCAGTCAACTCTGATTTGAATTATAACCTGTAGCTAGAGATTATAACCTGTGGCTTGACCACCAAGCCTTTGTGTTTGGATCAACAACTTTGGCCGTTAAGACAATGGAGGTCTACATCCTGTTTATTCTCCTGCTATCCCAGACCATTGTGTCTCAATGACTCATCAGTGAATGGCTACAAGATGCAATCTACAGATCGTTCACCTCAAAATCCATAATCTTAAATTCTTGAGACGTCCCTGTATCATACTATGATAATTCATCTACCACCTTCACCTGGAACTCTTAATTTCTGGTGACATAAACCCCAAAACCCCTGGACACAAACACTGATCAACTTACACCCACAAAACGCCACTCAGCCCCATAAAATTTCCCTACAGCCACCAATGAACTACTCCAATCTTCGCAATGCTCCACATGTACTGATGTAACTTTATCTTATTCAGCATTGAGTCAATTGAACTGTCTTGGAATACTTGCTAATCAACTCCATTACCGCCGCACACACATAGGAGGTAAAAAGCTGGTCGCCGTAGAATGGACAGACTTATACAACTAGCACTCCAGCCTTACCAGCCCCAGCAGTGAACTCAACCACATCAACAAGCGACATTGGGCATAACTTCAACTCCAAATGTTCACGATGAGTTAAACTTCAACTCTGTGTCTTGAATACTCAATCCATATGTAACAAATCGGATGAATTTGTTGACTTTGGGTACAACAATTTGGATCTTGTTGCCATAACCGAGACATGGTTTTAAAAACCTGATGATGACCTGCTACCCCGTGAGTGTACTCACTGGCTACTTCTCCATCATATCCCCAGACCAGCCAAAGGCCGGTGGAGGGGTTGCACTACTCTTTAGGTCCAGTTTATCTGTCAGTATGAAAAGTGTTAACATTGACTACCTAACATTTGAATCTCTGCATGCTGAGGTAACGTGCAACTCTAGATCTGTTCATATTATTGTATTTATCAAACCAGAAAAGGGATGTTGATGTAAACATGTAAACTTCTCCAGTTTTCTGCAGGAATTTGAAAAATTAACACCCATCTGACATTATTTTAACCAGCGATTTTAACATTCATATGGACATTATTTCAAACAATTATGCAAATCAGTTTAAAGATCACTCTCTGCTCATGGACTTATACAGCACATCACAGCACCCACTCATCGGTATGGTCACTGTACGACCTCATGATAACACGTGAAAATACTTCTCTTATCTCCAGATATAACTATTCATCACAATATCTGATCATTATACCAATCATGGTAAATTTGAACCTTAAAACCTCCCATACCTATTTCTGTAACTTCTCGCCACTGGAAAAAGTAAATAAAAGGTTATGTCATGATGTTGAATCTCAACTGAAAATATAAACAGAAGATGGTGAGCTGGATTCTTGTGTCAGTCTATTTGAATCTACTGTCCGTAACCTCTTGGATGATCATATCGATAAAAAACTCGAACTGTTAAACTACAATCTGAATCCCTAGTTTCCAATGATGATATCCGTGCTGCAAGGAAATCACCGTCAGCTTGAGCGAGAATGGCGTGACAATGGAAAACTTGGAGTACATCGGCAAGAATACTGTAACCAACGTGATACTGGTGAAGAACATGATTAACCAGGCAAAAATAACTCACTACTCCTCTCTTGGAAGATAGCTCTGGTGATCGAAAAAAAACTCTTTAACATTGTTGAAAAGCACCTTCATAAACCCAAAGCTCCAGTGCTTCCATCTACACTCCGATCAAGACCTCAAATGCTTTCAAACTTTTGGTCACAAAAAATTGAGAATATCCAACCGTTCTTTTCCCTCAGTACCTGCCATTCTATCACCAAACACCATCACAAAGGATCCACAATGTAGACTGTCCATGTTTGAGCCTACCCGTGTTACGGAGATCAAGAAACTCATCGTAAAATCGCCATCAAAATGTGTGAACTTGATCCAGTGTCACCTTCGCTAATAAAACAAAAATATTGATGTGTTTGCTAAGTATATCCTGATTATTGTAAACAGATCTCTTTCTTCCGGTTTGTTTCCTAATAGCCAGAAGGTTGCTCATATTAAACCACTCCTAAAGAAACCCAATTTGGACAAGGAAGTTTTCAAAAATTACCGACCAGTAGCGGAATTTAAGTACCTTGGAAGAAAACAATCGAGCGAGTTGTTTCATCACGGATCTCTGACCATGTTCGTGCTAATAACCTGTCAGACACATTTTAGTCAACCTACAAACCATTTCATGGAACGGAAACCTCTTCTTCGCGTCATAATTTTATCTGCCATGGATGAGGGAAAATCGCGCTGCATTAGTTTTTGTTAGAATTAAGTGCCGCTTTGACACGGTCGATCATACAAATCCCTTTTCTCCCGCCTTCAATATCATCTTGGAATACGCGGCACAGCCCTGGTTGGTGTAAGTCCTACCTTTTAAATAGGCCTCGGCATGTTTGATATAACGCTATCTCCGAGCGTGCTATTCTCGACTATTCTGTACCCCAAGGCTCTGTGCTCGGCCCACAGGTGGTTTACTGTTGCTTACCTTTCCAGTTCGTGATATCATTTTGAAGTATAATTTAAAATTACCATGTTTACGCTGATGACACGCAGCTTTACATTACTTTTAAATATTCTCAAGAACCTGCCGGTTCCTGCATTGTTAAAATACTGGAGAAATGTATTCAAAAGATTCGAAGTTGGATGAGACAAAACTTCCTGAAAGTGAACGATGAAAAAGCAGAATTTGTTCTATTTGGATCACGTCAGCAATTGTCTAAAGTTTCTCTTCATTTATTACAATTGGTGACTTCGCAGATAACCATACTCGTACATGCACGTAATTTGGGTGTTATATTTGACTCGACAATGACTTTAAAACCACATATCTCCAACATTGTTCGCATATCATCATTTCATATCAAATATAAGCCGAATTAGGAAATACTTGAATAAAAGTGCTGCTGAACAAATTATACATGCGTTTGTCACATCACGGCTCGATAATGGGAATGCTCTCCTTACGGTCTCCGCAAGATCAAATATGTCGTCTTAAGCACATCCAAAACACAACAGCTCCTGTTGTGACTTTTGTCCAGAAAAGTCATGCCATATCACGCCAATCTTGAAAGAACTGCACTGGCTGCCTGTTTCACAGAGAATTGTTTTAAACTTATGCTAATTGTTCACAAATCTTTTTAATAACATTGCTCCAATTTGTATTTCCTGAACTGCTTAAAAGTCTACCTCCATCACGCAATTTGCGCTCCAGCAACATGTCACTCTAAAGGAACCAACTTCAAAACGGAACGGGGTGATAGGTCGTTTCTGTCGCAGCTCGAGACTCTGCAACTAAACTCAAATCTTGTCATAGTATAACCAGATTCAAGTCGATGCTTAAAACTCATCTTATAATACAACCTCTTCAAAGATGATGTATATTTGTAAATTGCATTATGGTACATGTATCTCGGTACATAATTTTTTTCCTATACTATCATTGTATATTCATGTTTTCTTAGTTTCCGCGCCTTGAGCGCCCCGGCAGAGTGGATATGTGCGCGCTAAAAATCTTTATCATCATCATCATCATCATCATCATCATCATCATCATCATCATCATCATCATTAAACATCATCATCATCATTATCATTATTATTATTATTATTATTATTGTGTGTGTGTGTGTGTGTTATTATTATTATTAGTATTATTATTATTATTATTATTATCATCATTATTCTGGTACTGTGCCCGTGGACTGGGTTGGTAACCTGTACACTTCATTTAGGTAATAGACTTCTGGTGCTGTGCCCGGACTAGGTTAATTACACAGGTGGCACACTTCATGTACAAATGTGGGTAATGTAATATCATGGTATAACATAAAAGAATGATTTGCTTAATATAAGCTGAGAAAAAGGGTTGGTGTTACACAACAATTGTGTATTACAGTTAATACACAAAAAGATATATCATTCTTACCCTCCTTGTCCAGGTGATAGGGCTGATACATTATAAATTGGAGGCACACCTTTCCATTCTTTTCCTGGAATACAACATACCCTTTCCCACGGCTGTAAACAGTATTATAATTACATTATAAAAGTATTATAGTATAACATTTAAAGTATTATAGCATAACATTATATGTAAATGCGCATATATGGGATAAGGCAGTTAATATTATATAGTACAAAAATGTCTGTAAAGTATGTTATTGGCAGTTTGGAGGAGTTTATACTACCAGATATGTTATAATAGTAAATTGGAAAACAGTACAAGCAAGTGCATGACACATTATCATGTGAGCGGTGGGGACATTCATTGCCGTAGCATGTTACTGTTTTCATTGTAGGCAGGATAACCTTTAGAAGAGCAATGGAGTATTTAAAAATAACCAAATTGTAATGTACTAGGTAAGACTTGGCTTTTGCATGGTGAGGAAGGTTAAGTAAGACTAATTGCGGTGACACCATGTGAAATTCTGGATTGAGTGGTAATTAGTTCTGAAAAGAACTGGAGGTACAACTCGACGTTTCGATCAGTGTGCTCTAATCGTCCTACATGTACTTGGTCTAAGCTGATGTACGTATCAATCTTCCCTAGAAAACTTTCCTAAAATCCATGTTAAAATGAATACAAAAATCTGAATGCATTTTCACTATTTTTCTACACAATAGAGACAAATACTTAGCTTCAAAACTTTTGCAGTTTGGGTTGTTTATTCATGTAAACATCATTAGTGAAGTTCTAAAAATCTTATATCATTCAGATGACGGCCATCTTAGATTTCAATGACTGCCACTTGAAAGCAAATATTCTTTATAACTTGGCCTGTAAATGCAATACATGTATATGAGGTCCGATATAGTGGCATTAAAGGAATTAAACAAAGATATACGAAAGTGAGAATATATATAGAGGCCGTATCCCAATTGCGTCGATTCTGGTTCCGACCTGTTACCATCCCGGTGCTGCAGCTTATTTGCCCAATGGTGGCAAAATAAGGTGGTAAATCAGCACCAATGTGCCATTCCCATACCAATCCGCTCAGTGCACATCGTGTAATGATACATGTATGTAATGCATGCATTGATGCATTGATGTAACAACACAAATATTGTATACCGCCCTCTATTGACGAATATCCAACAATGACCGCCATCTTGAATACACATGTTCATGTCTCCTTGTGTCTTATTACTAGCTGTGTAAACAATAGTCAGCCACACATCGTAGCCTAGCGGTGAAATTGCACCCAGTGTCTTAACGACGCCACTTTGGCATCGTGTGAGCGTTGTGCGCACACTTTACAGTATTAACATGTTATGGTAATATGCGTGCATGTATGTGATAGCTAGAGATATTCGCGCGTACGCACATTAACTTCAAAAATATGCAAAACGTAACGCACTATGCAACATATTGCCCTCAACGGTTCATGCACGGTGCGAATAAGTACATGTATCAGGAACAAAAGGTGGCTTCTTGCACAACTGTGCTGTCCAAACATATATTGGGTCCCATATCAGCAAGCAAAGAATGGCCAAACCAGAACCGGCACAACCATTTGTGCCATTAGAATTGATTAAAAGTCAATTTTAGCAACCATAAATGGCAAATCCAGCACAACTGTGCTGAGTGAGAACAGGCAGTGAGGGGCCTCGAAACCTACACACCTGAACAGTGCCGCACAAGGAACAATATAGATTGTTTGGTGGAGGGTACAGTATAGGGCTGTGCAATTTCTAATAATTTGGTAACCGGATATTCGGATTAATATTGGATCAAATATTAAATATTTGAAGGCTGCTGATTAGTAATTGCGCCATGTAATAAAAACGACCACGCACGATATACGGTGGAGATGAAAAATGTATTGAACGTATGTCGCTTGTGCCTCAGCGACACAGTATAAAATAGTTCACGATGGAAAAAAATGTAAAACGCAACAACAATCTGGGATTTGAGACTGATCTCCACATTCAAAATATCAGACATTTTCATCTGAACAAGGTGCCTTTTAAACGGCAAAATTATCTGAACGGTGGTTCGTGATGCCCGATAAACATCTTTGAGACATGTGTTGTGAAGAGAAAACCTGAAATTGGATAACTCATTTTATAATTTCAGAAATGTTCAAAAAGCCATAAACTAGACAGTTCCTTATACATGTACATGTACTTTAACTTCTTTTTAAGCGTACGACGTGGTTTCCTTTCCCAAACCATTATTTCTTTATTAAAACCATAAATCCATTTATCATGTGGTTTAAAGTCCATTTGAATCTTTCAACTTGACGATTATAATTATCCCCATAAATATCAATGATTCAATCCATGTTGGCTCTCGACCAATGAAAATAATTCGAAAAGTATGCTGGTCAATCCGAATTTGGTGCGAAGTTCAACTGCTCATGTTCCCGACAGACTTCAGACAAGAATATTGGCAGGCTCGTCAATTGTTCGCAATCTGAATCATACATGTATCACTCATAGACATTTGTATAAGGTTTTCACAATCATGGATAATAATAATAATAATAATGTGTGGATTATATGGCGCACGTATCACACCAACTAAGTGGTGCCTCAAGGCGCATTATGTTATTATCCCTGCTCATAAGGCTCATAAGGCCTCATAAATCATTCCTGAAACCATCTCAGCTCCCTGAGAGTATACAGCTCAATTAACCTTGTTCTAGCGCATATGGAGCAAATCCAACTCTGCCTTCACAGGTACCGGTAACCCCTGGGTGGAAAGAAGCAAATTATGATTAAGTGTCTTTGCTCAAGGACACAAGTGTACTGACAATTCGAACCCACATAGGCTGTGCATGCACCGTTCATGAAACACAAAAGAAGCTTGCAGCCAGTGCGGTTAGTGGGTAAAAGGGTCCGTGTGGTAGAAACAATAGATGTGCCTTTGGAAGAAATCAGCGAACATATTTTGTATCGATTTTAACGGACCGCCAGAAAGCTATTATCAGCCACCATTTTTGGCAGAGCCCGAGATATTTTGAAATTCGTCAAGCTATAAATATGGCTTACATCACGAAAATAATTGCTAATGGGATGGGCTTGCTAAGTGGCAGCAAATGTAGACGAGAGGATGTTGGGAGGAATGATGGGAAACTCAATAAGAAAAAAAAGAAAAAAATTCAAACTTTATTTTCTGGGGAACCTGCATTTTTTCTTTGAATATTTCAGACCGGAAAAAACAACAACCGGATATTCAGTGTTGGTTATTCAATGCAACCCGTACAGTACCAGTGAGTAGTGTCCTTCCTAGTATAATTATTAACTACATGTATATGTAATTTTTGTTGTATTATTTTAGGCAATTAAACCCAATAATTGCTCATTAACAACTTAAATGCCAGTTTCCCTCTAAAAATAATTATTGCGTGAACGTCTCTGCTAACCTTGCCACTTTAAGCCTTCCTCATAGAATTTGGGTCATGGTGTGACTTCAATACTGTCCCAATGCTGTGTGACCCATATAATAACTTAACCCAAGTGGCAAATGTCCTGTATTTGCAACCAAATTAAATGTAAGCAATCAGCAATTCTTTCCTGTTCCAAATTTGTTGCTCTATATTTCCCAAAACCCAAAGTGGCAAATCCATTTGATTCACTGGAGTATTAAAACTTCTCATAAAGGTAATTTTGCACATAGCCAATAACATCAAAATTCTAACAACATTCGGAATGATCAAAAATCATTGTTTCTGGTAAATAAAATGCATTGTAAATGTACAATACAAGACTTCAGCCACACTTTATGAAGATATGCAGACTTCAGGTAAAATGTGCTGAGCAAAATTCTGGAACTAACGAGCTAGCTGTACACAACAATGGCAGTCAGCCATTACACTAAAGCTCATGGGATTAAAGGCTGGATAGTTTATATTTTAAAGGAGGTTATTGGTTCAATGTTCATGCCAGTACATGGGGATTTTGTTTTCCAGTGACTCACACAATCAGGGAAAATAAATTGCTGATCCGTGCTCATTTACAAAAAAAATGCCCAAGAAATAACAATACGTATTACTTTTGATTTACGGCATCTAACCTTTTTCTTTTTTGAGTTGAGAATATATGAATCCACAAAGCTCAGGTTTATTCTTGTCACATCGAGGAAGGTCTTCCATCTCGTGACCTATTAATTCCTCACTCGTGTCCCATCTGTTGCTCATAAGCTGTGTTGACATATTGGACAAGTGCGATTCTCATTTGCCAGCATTCCACTGCATCCGAGCATGCCTGAGAAGTGCTTCAAACAATGAATTAACAGCCCTGAAGAGGAAGTAACAAAGATTTTGGTATGATCTTTGTAAGGACTACAAAGTGTTATCTGACCTACATACTGTATAAGGCCCAAAAAAGTCTCTGGTTTCTGTACATAAGTCAGATTCAAAATCGGTTAATGATGACGCTAAGCCTTTCGCAATAAAAGCCTCCCACAACTGTTTGACGATCCTACATGTATGTTATTACACGCAGTACAATTCATTAAAATCTAAACAACAACATGAAATTTACATGACTACACGTGTCAATACATGTAACAATGAACCAATGAAATCAGAATTAATGCAGACATTGCCTAGACTTCCATTTTACCCAAAAATAACTACTCTTTTGGGGGAAGCAAAATTCCAATATTTCACAAGAAAAATATTTATCCTGGGTTTGTGTTTTAGAACGTTATAGTCAAGATCCAGTTTCCTTCAGAGTTTATCATGTTACATTGACTTGTCAAAATCGTTTATTGCTTTAGTCCACATGGACAACTGGCTCCGTTACACTTTTCCCCATGTGCAATCTGGAAGGACGATTTTTTTCCCAGTACTTTTTTTGTTGGAATAATCAGAAAATATGATAGACTTACTTGTATAAAAATCCATACCTAATCACATGCTTGGCATGAACCGATCGCGAATGCTTACGTATTATTCATCAACAATCTAGAAACAATCTAGAAACGTGATGCGGTATGTCCCCTTTCTCTATGGTTCAAAAAGTCATAAACGGCAACAAGCTGACATTTCACGCTATACTGAGACTGCGCTGGTTTTAATACATGTATTTAACAAAGCAGGAGGAGGAATTGAACATTAAATAAAACATTATTATAAATGCATGATCTAATAAAGTCCATGAGGGGATATAACTATAATAGGGGCTAATAAAAACATTCATTTCTCCTCGTAATCCGCCATTACGAAACCATGTGTGCCATGTGACCATGTGCAGCAACACGACTCAAACAGTTAGCCACTAGTCTCTTTATACTAACATAATACACAGCGCGTGCTCATACTGAATTCCATTAGTTTTGCAAAGTTTGTGTTTTGTGTGTGGTTTATTAATTCCTGGTGTTTTGTTTATGCACATACATATAGATAATTTTATTGGTGTTTTGTTTGTACTTCTTTCAAATCTTGTAATCCTTGCATTTATTCTTTGAAATTTGTGATTTGTTCAGATTTGTTGATTTGGGTTGGGAATTCAAATTACATATGTTTACTTT
>CM055818.1:21883780-21901968 GCA_029582265.1 Zoroaster sp. YZ-2022 | reverse complement strand
GGTCCATTATTCCTAAATTTGGAAAACGAACCGTCAACAATTGATTTTCGGTAATGGTACTCGGATTGTTTAATGACGACTTTGACGCAATCCTTTTTAATCCCAAATGATTTCTTAATCTTCTGTATGGATCAGTACATCTCCGTACGTATTATTGCCATATTTTATAGTTTGTAAATATATAAAAAATTGTAAAAGAAAAGTAAAATGGTGTCTATAGCGATGATGATTGGCGGTGCGGTAGCAAACGCGTTTGCCTTACCGGAACAAATTTTTATTTGGTAGTTTACGTTCTAACGACGCTGAACAAGAACGAAAAGACACGATTTAGCGATGGAACAACTTTCAAAAGCCAGAGACGAATTTAGTAAAAGCGTTTAAAATATCTAGATTATTTAAACGAAAAATACAAAAGAATCGAGCGCTGTAAGAACGTTTAACAACATTGACGATGCGATGAATGAATATCATAACGTAACCGGTGAACGATTCGCTTTGCCGAAAGATTTATACAACGAACCCCAACTAGAAGATTTTTACGTTCCGAGCCAAGATCAAAAACGCGAAATATTATTCATTTTGATCGGGATGAGTATAGTAGGCTACGTGAGTTATAAATTGTTAAAAAAAGATGTAAAGTAATTATAAAATGGCAGCAGGAGGACATGATTTCATCGAGATGGATCCAATTATTATTATGAACCCGAAGATGATGAAGATGATGGATATATTGCCGATGATGGTGTAAGAAGATGAAACATCTTTTAGTCCCGCCTTTATCTCAAAAGATCGACTACTTAGAGCGTAGTTGATGATTTTATAACAGTTTAAATATTGAACCCGATATAAAAGACTATAACAAGTTTGAGTATAAACTAGATAATAGAGTGGGTATACTTTATTTTTAAAAGGCGACGAAAAATACGATTATCTAATTTGAAAACTAGGGTGCTTTTTAAAAATAAGTTCAATAGAAGCATAGATTTTGATGATTTAGGAATATTTCGAAGCGTCGAAAATATTTTCAAATATTTTAAAGAAACAGAAAAACCATTTTCTCGTCAAAGAATTTAAAAACTCAAACTCCCGGGAGAAGCGTTACTCACCACCTCCTCGTAGCGGTACAACGCGTGGAAAAATCACTGCCAAGTGGAAGAAGCTATCGAAATGGCGATGAAACTCTCAAAACGAACAAGAAATTCAAACAGAATTGGACGTTCCGTGAGAAGTTATGGCGCTTAATGATATTATGAGTACAGATCGTGGTGAACAATTAAATCTTTAACTAAATTAAAAGTACTTAATCAAAAATATCCGATGTTCAAGAATTAATTTCTGACGCTGAAGAAAGAGGTACGATGTTGATGAAAATATCGAGCCGAGTTGACAAGAAATTTTGTCGGAGCAAATAGATGCGCATGATTACGTTCTTCGTAGTCAAATTAATAGAATTAAAGAAACGGTTAAAAAAATGTTAGAAAGAGATGTTCCGTTGGGAGATAAAATTAAAACTTTATTAAGAGAACAAGGTATAACGATCGGTAGTATATTGCTTGCTTTAAGTACGACCATTACCGCTATCGTCAAATCGATCGGCGGTGTGGTTAAAACATTATACCTAAACCCGCACCACCTAAACCAGCACCGCCAACACCCGCGCCAACGCCAGAACCGAGCGGTGGTGTAAAAGATGGATACAAAAACATTTAAAATTCTAGCGAGTGTATTAGCTAAACTAGAGAAAAGCTTTAGCCGCTTTACCGGCTATTATCGGATCGATAGTAAGTTCCCAGCTAACATGCATACGTTGGGCCAACGTCGGTGAACGTTGGATAAGTCGGCGTCAAAAACGGACGTTGTACGGACGTCGGGAAGGTCGAGTCACTTTCTAAACGTTGTACGGACGTTGGCAAACAGTATGAAGTACAACAGGTCGATTTTCAACGTTGGCACAACGTAGTTATACGGACAACGTCGGCGTACTAAGGTTGTGCCAACGTCGGGAAATGTTGTGCAGTATTAACGGGTCGATTTTCAACGTTGGCACAACGTAAGTCTAGTTGGGCAATGTAACGTCGGCGTCCTAAGGTTTTGTCAACGTCGGCAAGTGTCGTGCAGTATACATGGTCGATTTTCAACATTGGCACAACGGAAGTATAATGGTCAATGTAACGTCGGCGTTTAGGTTGTGACAATGTTGGCAAATGTTGTACAGTATAACAGGTCGATTTTCAACGTTGCACAACGTAGTTAAAATGTGTACAACCTAACTACGGCGCATCATACGTTGTGCCGACGTCAAAATCAATGGTGTTTTAATTTGCAAAGAGGCAGGGCATTGTACACTTTTAAAAATTGTAATTTTACGGTAAAAGTGTGTAAATTCCACGGTGAATTACCGTATCATCCCTTTTTCAGTGTTTTACGGCCGAAACCCGTATAACGGCCGCTCCCATTGCACCTGGGATATATCCAATATGTAAATCATCTGACCTTAATTTGACCTAGCTTTGTGCCGAATCATTTCAGGTTTAAATATTGAAAATGGGTCATTTAAGCCATTTTCAAATATTTACTGTTAACTTTATGATAAAAGGTAAGATTTTGGTGGTCTCTTCTATTTTGATGTAAAAGTACATTCAAAATTTCAAATATTGAAATATAGATTATAATTGCATGACACCATGATTTCAAAAGAGATTTGAAAAGACAGTATATAAAGGATACATGCTCTAAACATTAGTAACTGGAGAGGGGTCGTTGAAAAAGGAACCAGACTACGCGTACGTGCAGGTAAGTGAAAGACTTTGTGTAAAATTAACAATGGCATTGATTAACCTCAATTATTATCTACAGATCCATCCCATAGTAAATGCAGCATCCCGTGGACGTTTCAACCTTAACTGCTTAAATACCGTAAATAATACATTAAATAATACATTAACCGTAGATTCATTTCCAGTTAGAAAATACGGTATCCGTGAATATATGGAAATATTTAAAACCCGCTGCACTACGTCTGAGCAGGGAATTTTACGGAATTTTTACAGCCTAGCATGCATACGTTGGCCCAACGTTGTGGCGGGGTTGACCCGTCGTCGGTACGTTGGCCTAATGTGTTACTAATACGTCATACGAACATTGGACGTGCCGACGTTGGCCCAACAAATGCCGACGTTGTGGCAGGGTTGGCCGACGTCGACCCAACGTTGGCCCAACGTCTTCGACGTTGGCCCGATGGAAAAATTAACGTCAAGGCGACCTCAACTGCCGACGTTGGGCCAACTGTAAATTCTTACGTTGGCCAACGTTGGCCAACGTATGCATGCTAGCTGGGTTGGTTATTTAAAACAGCTTCTAACGTCGTCACGTGGACGGCGGAACATTTGTAGCTTTAACGGGGTTGGTGTTTTAGTTTTAACTATGTACAGAAAAACTCTAGCCTCTAAGGCCTAGCTTAACAATTCGTAAATCATAACGCCGAGTCCGGTTAAAATCGAAAACCAATCATTAAAGCGTTTTTCTGCTTGGTGGCTGTCGCGCGATTCTTCTAAAGAGTCTTCTTTTATTGTAGAGAGAGATTCTTGCGCACTCGTTGTTGTAGGACTCGATACTAGATCATCTTTTACGTGCTTTGCGATCAACGACGGCGTCGATTGTAAAGGTGGAATAGGATGAGGTATGGGTTCTGAATTTGTATCTAAATTTGAACCTAGAAATAAATCACTCGTTGCGATCAAAATATTATTGTTGTATCCCGCGTACGTGCCTATTCGTAAATTCATATCGCTCGGCATCATGTATAAATTTTCTCCGATAGCAAAATTTAATTGCGAACGAGCGTATTGTAAATTATCTTGATATCGTTGAATAGAAGATTGTAAATCGACCGAGAATCAATCTCGGCATCCACTATATTTATAAATTCTTTTCGCGTCTAAACCGGTACCGGGTGTAAGAAATCCACTTTGCTTGCGCTTGAGCTCCCAATATCGCGTAAATGTACGTTCTTATAGAATCGTTAATTCGTTCTGTACCAATGTCTGTAAAACCTCGAGCTAATCCCAAAGACAATATAAATTTAGTCCACGCCGTTTCAACGCGGTTAGTTTGTAAAATGTAACCTACTCTAATGGTATGCTCTTTACGATTATGTACACCGTCGTCAAAATCCATTCTTTTTCACCCGATTCAAAGCTCGAGCCAAGATTGTCGAGAGGAATAGGGTCGGTGTTGCGATTTAAAATAAATTGTCGTAGTTGTGCCCAGGTACTGGATCGTATCTTTTACCAATGTTTCTCAAAAATAAGCGGTGCCTAGTCCACCGCTATACGTATCGACTCGTTGTTTCCAATTATCCGATGTTGAGAGGTGAAAGTCTTTATATATTTTTTATACGCGCTAATGTCATAATTGTTTTCAAACGCGCTAAAATAATTTTGAAAAGAGGGGCAACTCATTTCTTTGAGCAATTGTCTCATTTGATAATAGACGTGAAATCTAAAAAACTACGAATCATCACATTCGAATGATTTAAATGTTCGTAACTCACCCGCATCTCGTTGTACTACAATGCGTTACAAAATTTATTTGATTTTGATAACATTTTAGCGGATTATGACGCCAATCATTAACAACTATTTGACTATTAACTTGAGGCAACCTGTAGTTGCTAAAAACATTGTCGAGTTGAACGTTAAAATGTTCATTTTCATTGACGTAAATATTTATATTCGTTAAATCGCTAGCGTTAAAATTAAGAGCGCGTTAAAATTTCCAGATTGCTGATATGGAAAGAAAAGTTACTCTTAAACGCTAATGGAAACGTCATTTTATTAATTAATAAATATAATTTATAAATTATAAATGCATCATACGGCAGAAATTAAAAATTTAACTAGTACAACTCATTAGATAATACCATCGATAATAAAAGCGGTAATCTTAGATATCGTTAAATAGTGTCAACATTTGGGTAGGATATTATAATGTTCGTAAAAGAGAAAATATTTTTTCGAAAAGATATAATAAACGAAAGAAATGAACAAAGTCAAGAGAAGAAGGAGAAGAAGAAGAAGAAGAAGAAGAAGAAGAAGAAGAAGAAGAAGAAGAAGAAGAAGAAGAAGAAGAAGAAGAAGAAGAAGAAGGCGTAGCGAAAAAGCCAAGAAAAATTAGCGAGAGAAAATTTGAACGAATAGAAAGGAGAAATTACTCTAATCCATCACCAAAACTAATTAACGACATGATTCACAAATTTCGCAAAGAGAACGTTAAAATTATAAACCAGGCGAAATAATACTGAAACCATAGTGAACATTTTAAGTTTAAATTCAATGATAAAATGAAGTCAAAGGTTTTATTACAAAGATGTAAATTTAACTTGGGTCACAAACCCCAAAGATTTGTCGCAGTAGATAGAGTAAAACAAAGAGCGAGAGATCAAGGATATAAAACCAACCGCATTTGTTAATGAAGCATTGGGTATAGAGAGCAAGAGTGAATTGCAACGAGTCTCGGAAAAGGCTCGCGAGGCGTTAAAAACGTTAGTCATCTCGATAAAACAAACGTAGAAAGCATCGAAATAAAAGAGTTACCGCAAGTCGCGACGAGCGTAGAACGAGACGTCGATGAAATAACTTCTATATAGCGAAAATCCCCTTGCGGCGGATGATTTCGAATGGGATTATATGGGTCAAGAAGAAGAAGAAGAAGAGATCCTATTTTGCGACCGGACGGACTTTTAATGCGAGAACTGATGGGTCTCAATAAAGCCATGCAAACGAATCGAGGCGAACTATCAAATAATTTAGCTAGATTGAGCCAACTCGACGAAGAAATCTCTAATCTTGCGCAAAGAATCGACGAAGGAGATAGGAGACGAAGAAGCGGTCGACGAACTTATAAACAGCTGCGAGAACTACGATACGAAAGACGAGCTAGATTGGAGGCCGCGAGCATGCAAGATTACATTCTTCGCGGTCAAATCATAGAATCTACGGAAGCGTTAAAGGCCACAACCCCCAAAAATTAAGTTACTATCTCGCCGCGGCGAGTTAGTATTTTGCCGCGGCGAGTTAGTATCTCCCAGCGTCGAGTTACTAACCGTCGTGACAGTACGCGTAACCGTACGTTCAGACGTGTAGTTTGGGTGTTTCGTCAATCGTCGCGGTAACATTAAGAATTTGAGGCAAGAGATCTGACTGATAGAAATGACCTGCCCTACGCGCTTTATGGGGACCCTGCTTATCCAATGAGACGTTATCTACTAGGTCCATTCAAATGGCAAACCTGAGGCTGAGCAACAAAATTCAACTCAAGAATGTCATCAGTGAGAATGTGTAGAGTGGGTATTCGGGAAGATGAAAAATGCCTTCCTTGACTTTCGCCTGAAAGTACTGTTATCCCCAGTGGCAAAGTACTACCTAGTTGGTGGGCCCTCACTAACTGCCATACTTGTATCTATGAAATTCAGACAAGCAGTACTTCCAGCTGGACCGGCCCCCTCCTTGAGAATTATTTAGCATGATTCCATCATTCGTGATATAGTAAGTCTGCGTTACGAGCCCTGAATTATGAATCCCGTCAAGGATTGTATCTGTAAGAATTTAGTGTTTTTTGGAATGTCAGGCTTTCAATAACTAAGTTATATTTATGATCCACGAGATTTTAAAAAGAAACAAAAGTATAGTTTAGAATAAAAATTGTCAGGTCTTGATCAGTCCAAGTTTACAGTAGTCTTTGTTTTCTGTTGCTGTGCACTTTCTTAAATTTATTTATTTTTATTTTATTTTCTTTACTGCAAAGGCCTATAAAATTTGTTTCGTGCCCAATTTCATGTTCTGTAAGAAAAACAAAATAAAATGTTTCCCCGGTTAAAGGGAACTTAACACCGATTTCCTGTTCATGTTGGTAGCTCGGTGAGCAGGGAAAGACGATTGTTACAATGAAGAATTCCATGAAATTGGGCAATGCTTCCACACCCACACTTTGAAGGAACAACCTTATAATTCATATTGACAAATGAAGCTAGCTTTGTAAGATATTTATAAACATTGATTTTAATTACGCAACAACAAATGCAAATTACATAACGAGGATTGATTACTCAAGCAAAATTACAAACCTGAAAATATAAAACCTTGCTGAAATAAAATTATTAAAGGGATAGTGAACCACAAGACAAATTTTACGTGTCGACGGATGTGAGATTTCTAAGACTAAGACAGTTACACATGTTCATATCACTATTTTTTATTGGCTTTTTACCCCAAAAACATGATTGTGTTTAGTGTTCCACAGGTGACGCCATATTTGGACCCAGTTGTAATAGAGTACCATTAGCCAGACCATCGTCACAGTGCAAGTTCTAAACGACGTTTGGCACATATGCGCGGCCTCAAATAGCCCAATATCCCTTCAGATTTGTTGAGGCCACGAGTATGTGCCACACTGCAACATGCATCTTTTGAATTCGCTTTGTGACGACAGTCTGGCTTGATGGAACCCTGTTACGTCACAGAGTCCCAAGATGGCGGCACCGTTGAACATTAAATAATCATTTTTGGTCAAAAGCCAATAAGAAAATATTAACAGGAAAATGTTATCACATAATGTCAATATGTAAAATGTTGTCTCAGGGTTTATTAACCCTTTAACAAAATGGGTATAGTCTTTAAAATGTTAAATAAATTAATTAATAAAATCAAATGAAATACATCAAACTTTAAAACAATAATTTAACTGGAAGAAACTGGAAAAAGGGATCTACGATACATAAAAGATGAGAAGTAACAAAAGACTGCACACGTCATTGCACTAAAAATGATATAAATGATATGAAATTTATGATAAAACAAGACGGGTGTAGTAAAACACAAACCTGTACACCAAGAACAAAGAAGGGATACAAAGTATTAATTTTTAATTTTAAGTTTTAAATTTTTAAAGTGGTACATACACAATGTAAATCTGAAAAGACCTTATAATACCTTATACATAAATTCTGACTAAATAGTCATATGATGTATACCATCTGACTATTGCATCGTGTGAACCTGTAAAGACTGTGTGCCTAGACTGTAAAGACTGTACTATTCCTTAGAAACCAATAAACTACCAGTCGTCCATACTACATCAAATTCTGCAATGTGAATTGTTGTCATGTTACATGGAACCTGTGTTTTGGTTTGATATATTGTAGCAGGTCTTCTAAAAATAGGAATCTTTATAAATGGTTCAGGTGTTATAAAACAAATACCGACTTTAAACTAATGACGGGCCCTTTGGCTATCTCTGAGTGTTCTTTACATGAGGCAAAGCAGTGAAAACACTCAAACTTGAAGCAAGTAACCACTTCCACATGTGTTTTACATTTAGTCACTTGTGTTTATGTTGAGCCAAAATTTGCTCAACATTCTAAGTATCTAGGAATGTTTACAATGTATATTAAAATTTCTCTAACCCACACTTTGAGCTTAATTGAACTCTGACTTGAAACATATCACAAAATGACAAATTTTAAAATGCATGTCCATGTGTAGATGCTGAAATCCTGACAAAACAATGAAATGCAGGAA
Organism: Zoroaster sp. YZ-2022; assembly: GCA_029582265.1. Lineage (NCBI taxonomy): Eukaryota > Metazoa > Echinodermata > Asteroidea > Forcipulatida > Zoroasteridae > Zoroaster > Zoroaster sp. YZ-2022. The sequence continues at coordinate 21,893,392 of CM055818.1, read as the reverse complement.
AAAAATTGCAAACCTTGAAAACGTTAACACGGTTTCAAAATCAACGGGGAAATATTGCCAGAGGATCAAATCATGGAATCTATGATCACCAACATGTTAGTTTCACAAACCGTATTCATAGCAGTGCAGTCCTAAAATATGTTTAACCTTACTTTTTATTAGGGTCATCATCATTTTCATCATTTCATTGTGTTTTTCAACCTTGTTCTCTTTCTTTTTTCCAAATAAAACTTTTCACGCTCAAATTCCAGTTTGTCTTCAAGGTACTTGACATATAAGTCTGTGTGCTTCGGCGTTTCCTTTGTGGTGGGTCAGCTCTGTGTCGAAATAATGATCAGTTTAAAGAAGAACAATAAACCAAATGAAAGCACTTACAAGGAAATGATTTTCAAATTAAATCTTAAAACTCAAAGGTAAAAGTTTGGGTGAGAAAATCCCTTCTTTTAAATTTGTTTTGGTTGAAAACCAGGGATCAGATAGAAAACGACACTGGCAACAGTGGATGATTTTCAAATCAAATCTAAGGGACCTAAGAAAGCACCTTTTCTGTCACCTTTTTGTGCCTTCTTGGCAGAAACCAGGATTCCATTGCTGCTGCTCTAATGGCTACCCTGCACTCTTTTTCATCCGTCTCACACTTTTCTTGTCCTCTTCCTGTTTCTCTCCTCATCCAAGTCAAGCAAGTTCTGTTAGAAGGTGGATCCGCTCATCATACTCCTCATCTGTACCGGAGCTGAAAGGAAATATGGTTAAAAGAAGATTAGAATTTCATGCTATCCCTTTGTGGCTACAATGAATTACACAAGTGTAAGAACAAGGCATTAGAAAAAAATTTTCATAAGAATATTTACAACCAATATATTAAATTTTCACCATGTTATTATGTTTGAATTCCATCAAACTGAAAATGGTGAATGTATGAAGTATTAAAAAATTCCTTTCAAATTGAATTCCATCTCAAAATGTGCTATAGAAAAATTTAAATTTATCATTTCATATCCTCTTTGAAATTTTCCTAAATTTTATATAGTGATTTTATGCGTATAAATATATGTTTTTTGTTAAAAATTACTTACGCCCTTAAAGAACTCATTTCATTTCTTCGGTGAGCATCCTGAAGGTGTCGAAAGCGATCTTTGCATGCCCTCAGTGTCACATAAATGTTCTTAGCCTTGATGGCATCATTCATGTTAGTGTTGATTCCTCCTATGCTATTTTTGAAATTCCTTGGCCTTGACTTGAAATCGCCAAAACTTCCTCAGAAGGCAGGGTAAAATCTAACGGTTTTCTTTGCCATTCTGAAAATGAAAGATGAAACCTATAAATGCACTGACTAAATATGGGATGGAATCAAATTTAAAATTTCTGGTGGTGAAGAAACATCAGAGGTCCTCTTCATTTCCATATAGCCCAGGCCATGCCCATACTGCCACAGATACAGCGCTAGTCCGAGACCAGAAGTAAACATACATGCTACCAGAACTATCTTTATGCTAACTATGAACTATCTCTATGGTTGATTATTTATGTTTTCTCTCGAAATTTTAGGAAATTGCTGAGTTTTACTATCCGTTTTCACTTACGTGTAGTGGAGCTGTTATCCGTGTTGACGACACTTTTTCACTTTGACAGATTGAGTAAAAAGTCATTTGTGCGAAAAGAGGATGACGTCACAGCTACTAAAGTCGCTGTTCCGCTAACCGTGTGCAACCGAAACCGAGATAACTCGCCGCGGCGAGATACTAACTCGCCGCGGCGAGATATTATCCGCCTCGGCGAGATACTAACTCGCCGCGGCGTGATAGTACTCGCCGCGGCGAGATAGTATCTCGCAAGAAACGATTCGTAACGCGTTGGAAAGCGACGTCACGTTGGGTGAAACATTTAAACTTATTTAGAGAACAAGGCATAACGATAGTCAGTTTATTAACGGCCGTTAGTATGACCATCGCTTTTATCGTTGAAGCGATCGCAAATGCTGTAAAACCTACTGTAGCACCGAGTAGCGGCGGTGGCGTAAACCGATCGCACCGAGTGGCGGAGGTGTAAAGACTGGATACAAAAACTTAAAAATATATCGGATCTGCTAAATAAACTAAAACAAAAGCCATTGAAAATTTACCAGGGTAGTTGGATCGGTGTTGAGTTGGATATTTACGACAATTTCAAATGTAGTAGGATGGACGGCTGAACACGTGTGGCTACTTGACCGAGTCGGCGTTTTAATTTTAACTTATATGCAGCGTCAACGTTAAGTTATCAACTCGTAAATAACCAAACCTAATCCGGTAGTATCGTGAAACCGAAAATCAAAGCATTTTTTCGTCTCGTGGGTAGCGTGAGTTACAAATGTTGTAGGTACGCTTTGCGTTATATCGTTAACTATCGGTTGATTGACGAGTTTAGTAAAAATTATCGCTTTGATCTATATCCTCGTCGATTACATCAACTTTTGGTTTTGTTGCTCGATATGTATGTTAGGTGGTGGTGGTTGTTGAGTTTCGATTAAAGGTGCTGGCGGTGGAACGGGCGTCGAATTCGTATCTCGATTCGAACCGAGAGATAGATCTGACGTGGCGATCAAAATATTATTGTTGTATCCTATGTACATACCTATTTGCAAATTCATGTCGCTCGGCATCAAGTGTAATTCACCGATAACAAAATTTAATTGAGGACGAGCGTATTGTAAATTATCTTGATATCGTTGAATAGAAGATTGTAAATCGATCGGGGAATCGATCGAAGCGTCGACTAAATTAAAAATTCCTTTCGCGTCTAAACCAGTGCCAGGGACAAGAATTCCAGTTTCGCTGAGCTTGAGCTCCCAATATCGCGTAAACGTAGGTTCTTATAGAATCGTTGATTTGTTCGTACCACTATCCGTAAAACCTGAGACTCGTCGATTATAAATTTAACCCAAGCGAGCTCTGTAGAAAGAGATTGTTGATATAACCGACTTGATAATAAAATCGATTTTGTTTAACGGCTTTATGCCAATTGGGCATAGTTTTTTCAGCTTGTGCAGTGTCATAAAATACATTATCGGCAGATCTTTTCATATTCACCGTGTCTAATACGAGTATCATTAAAGTTATTACCTGGTACGGGGTCCATCATTATCAAAATAATAAGCCGTACCTAACCCCACGAGTTTGTGTCTGCTTGTTGTCTCCAATTTGAAACTGACGATGCGTGAAATTCGTTGCATATTTTATTATACGTACCAATGTCTATATTATTTTCAAACGCGTTCCAAATTGCGTTCCAGGTTCAGGACAACTCATTTCTTTGAGTAGTCGTCTAATTTGATAATAAACGAAACCTAAAAAACTGCGAATCATCATATTCGAATGAAATAAATGTTTATAACTCACGCCGCAACCCGTCGTGCTACACCACGTTGCAAAATTTATTTGATTTTGATAAAACTTTATAGATTGTATTTCCATTCGTTTAATATGACGCTGTTATCAACGTGGGGTAACCTATAATTTTCAAAGGATTATCGGTTTTACATTAAAAACTCATTTTCATTGACGTAAATATCTATAGTCGTCAAATCTCGCGTTAAACATTTCAACGTGACTAAAATCTCCAGATTGTGGATATCGTTTCGATAAATTACTCTGAAATGCTATTGGAATCGACATTTTATTATAATACAATTATAAATTTTATATTATATTATAATAAAAATGCATCATACGATCGAAATTAAAAAATTTAATAATACAATCTCGTTAAATAATAGTATCGATAATCGAGACGGTAAACTCAGTATTTCTTTAAATAGCATTAGCATTTGAATCGGTTATTATAACGTGCGAAAAAAAGAAAAATATGGCGATGAAAAAGCTGGATAAATGATCGCAATGAACAAGATGAAGAAACATTGGTCGAGTTTATCGAACCGGACTTTATAATATTGTGACCTCAGGATTTGAGAACAAATAAATGAGGAAGACAGATTTCCAAGGTTCAGTAGTTTATTCTGTGAATAAGACGAAGAGAATATAAATGGTGATTCGTCTCTAACGGAAAAATGGGTTGTGAGCAGGACGTCCGTTGGTGGCGTCAAGCAGTTTGAATATTAATGAGATTTGGCGGATGAATAATAAACACGAATAGTTAGATAAAAATAGATCCTTATTTAAACATAACGAGAATTATAAACCAAAAAATAGTGGGGAATTACTTTACCACTGTCACAATAAAAAAAGAAATTATCGATATTGTCTTAAAAAACACCTTAGCTCAAATTCGTCGTCGACGAAAAATTCGGTAAATCTATTATAACTATTACTGAACAAAACGAATTTTCCTCAGGATTAGCTAATTTACTCGGGTTTGAGAATGAATATTTAGGTGAGGAGAGCACGAAGGAAAAAATTTGATTTGCAACCTTTTAAAATAATATCATTCATTGCGATCAAATTTCTACAACAAAAATTTTCTCGACGGTAAACCTTGTACTATTTTAAACGTTTTCCCCTTTCAAGATAAATCGTTGGGGAAAGTATGTGGATGGAATATTCTAATCCGTTGCGAAAAATCTTAAAACCGGTCGTTTAACGAATTGACTTTTCAAATTAAAGATTCGTTCGGTAGAGACATAAATAATCACGGTATGCCGATTATTTTAACTTTTGAAATTAAATGATTATTATAGTTATATATAAATGCAGTATTTACGGTCCTAGTCGAAGAAGCGTCGATTACAACAAAACAATCTTTACATTAATGAACAACATGGCTATATCGATAGAGATGAAATTCAACAAAGATTCTTTAGTCGAAAAATATCAAATTATACTAGGATGGCACGGTGTGTTTAACTACCCTTTACATGTTTAACAATCCACCAACATACTGCGAAATTTTACAAATTTATGAAAGACGGTGAAATTTTTCACATTCGACGACGGGTAATTTGCCGTTGACGTATATTATAGGCCTATTCCTTCTCCAGCTCGAGGAAAAACATTTGTTTTCAATGACAATTCGCAGCATGTAGATTTCGAATTGTGCTTTCAAACGCGAGATAATAAAACATTTTTTGTTCAAGCGACTTTTTGGGGTCTTTAAACGCTAAAATCTGTTTCAATATCAAAATTAAAGTTTACCGTTGACGACGTAGCCTCAATTTAGCAACCAAAAAACATTAATGTAATAATAAATATGGCGAGTATTTACGGACCTACTCGTAAAGCAAAACAAAATCCATCTATTTATGAACATACTGGATACGTTGAACCAGTGAACTTTACGAGATAAAAATGTTTTCTTACGAAGAAACAAACTTTGAAATAAATTGGTTTAGTAATTTAATTTTTAAATTTTTATGTTGATAGATTAGTATATTATTCATTATATACTAAATTACATAGGGTTACAATACTTCTTATTCCTTGGTGAAAACTGAAAAAATTGATGATCAGAATCGAACGATAGATATTGATTTCCATATTTTGATAACTTTAGCTTTCAGATGAACCACGCATTTAGATTATGAACTTTGCTACATTTCAGGAAATAGAGATGATATCAAAGTCTATGCACAATAAAGTTTTTTGGTGCTTTAAACACTGGATTATGTTACGATATAAAATTAAGTTTTCTATTGGTTTAAAAATAAAGTTTAGCTTTTTAATCTTTTACTATTAATAGAAATAATGAGCGTCTCTGCAGAAACAAAGAAACTTTATCCAGATGTACAGTATATGGATACTTCTATTAATGTTGAAAACGTCAACGCGTTTCGTTTACAAAACAAGACATTCAAAAAGAATTACGATCCGAAAGAAACGAACGCGAAAGTGTATATAAAAATATAATAAAATCATCAAAACTTGTTCCATCGTAGAAACGATAACAGAATTGAGCTGTATGGGGCAGGAGCCATCGGAATCCTAGCATCGCCACCGTTATAGCAGCATCCGTCAGTTTATACTAGAAGGACTTGCTTTAGGGTTGGGCGGTGCTGCGTTGCTATTAAATACGCTCCTGCTAAACTATTAAAAGCTTTAAAAACACAATGAGATTAGGTTTTGCGAAAGTAAACTCAACACCATCGAAACCACGTTTTGAAGCGATCCAAGACGGCGTGATTACCAAAAAGGATTTAATTTAATCTGCGAAGAGCGAAACAAATTTTCTCAAATGAAAGAAGACATTCGTACTTAATTTAAACCTAAAAATGACGTTGTCGACAACGACAAAAAAGACGTTAAACCCGTCGTTGACAAAGAAAAAAAAGAACTCATAGAAAAACTTTTAAATTTAAAGTAAACTTTACGATAGAAAAATCATACCACGATGTTTCTTCGCCGCCATTAAGCGGAGCAAAACAGACCTCCCCCGTATAATTTTTTTATATTTAAATATAAACGAGTCGTTTTTCTAACAACTCTTTCATCACGCGATTATAATTTCTTATAGCTTTTCCTTTAACCCCTTTAAACTTTTACTTTTAATATCTTTGCGCATTTCGTACATAAATTTATCAGGGGTTTTTGTACCCTTTACATTTTCGACACGGAACTGGTATCATTTTCCACATCGAATTCGCCACTCATGTAGCGCCAATATTTATCGTTGTACGTTAAGTATACAACACTTGTCCGTTTTCAACTAAAGCCATTCGCACGGAACGATTACTAATTTTCCTTCCATCCTCTCTTTATCTATTCAACAACATAATATTTATTCGTTTTTTCCTCATTCTCATTTTTTTCATTCTTTTTAACACTTTTACAGACCTTAAACTCATCACCTACAAACCAACCAACCAACCAACACCAACCTACACCAACCTACCAACCAACCAACACCTACCAGTAGTATAGGTGTGGCAGGTACGACCCTTTCTATTTAAAAATATCTTCTTTTTTTAATTCTATTTTTCTTTTTAAAATCACTTTTCAATAATAATGGTCGTCCTAACAACCTAGCCACCTACAAACCTAGCCTACCTAGCAACCTACACCTACAAACCTAGCCCTTAGCTACAGAACATATTTATTCAAAACTGTTTATTCTATTTTTTTAAAAACATTTTTAAAATCAGTTTTTCAATAAAAGGTCGTACCTAACAACCTAGCTACCTACAAACCTAAGCCACCTCAAACCTAGCCACCTAGCAACCTAACCACCCTACAAACCTAGCCACTTAGCTACAGAACATATTTATTCAAAAACTGTTTTATTCTATTTTTCAATAAATTAAAAATCAGTTTTTCAATAAAAAGGGGCGTACCTGCCACACCTATACTACTACGTGGTATTTGTTATCATCACGTTGCGCAGACGTAATTGGTTCTCTCACAACGTGGTATTTATTTTGTGATCATCACGTTTCACAGACGTAGAATTATGGTTCTCGCAACGTGGTAATTATGTTGTGATAATCGTTGCATAAACGTTGTAGTTGGTTTTATCACAACGTAGTATTTATGTTGTGAACGTGTCACGCAGCCTGTGCTGGCCCAGTGCCGGGCTGATTTTGGCAAACCATTACGGCAAGACGGTATACAGATCCAAAACACCAAACAAGTGCAGGCCTTGGCAACGAAAACAATTTGTGTGTTGGTATAACTGAATACTTAATCGTGGCAATAGACACTCAAAATTAACGATATGCTTGAAGCACTCGAAACATTTCCGGGGCCTTAACGGGCCTAGATACCATGCGGTTTTTTTTATTCGCACACAGACTTACGCCCCTCCGAAAATAAATTTAAAAAAATTTAAAAACATAAAAAATTCACATCGCCCTAACCTTATGTATACAGAAAGTAATATGTGGACATTCCAGCAGGTAGGTTGTTTTGTTTAAGTGAAAACAAAAATTAAGCCTTAAGCCTATGTTTTTATATATATAAAACAGGGAATCTTATAGAATGCTTTGAAAGTTTTAGTTGAGTATTCATTCCAGAAAGCACTGAATTTATCGCTGAGTCACAGCAAATGCAATTGTTCACAATAAAATAATTAATGGTCATATTCATCCCATTGATCCTTTCTTCTTGTTTTATTCATTAATATTGAAAGCTGGAATGATTTCAAGTTGGAATTGTCACTGCAAGCTAAGTCATTTAAAACGTACTCATCAGAAGAATTGGTATTTTATGATGGTTTATGATCTTAAACATAAGCTTCCTGCAATACGGTAAGTGATAGGGTCTGAACAGAGTATGAGATAAAAACTGCCTATATCAAAATCCCTGAAACATTGTTCATTAGAATTATAGGCAAGGATGTCAGGGGACATTATTCAACAGTTATGAGCCTCTATTTAATTATTAATAAGGAAATAATGGATTAAAAAATTTCAAATTATACTCCTCAAACTGAGTGATCCAAAATTGAAAAAATAAAACGGATAAAATACACTTCAGGTTCATAGGCCTATGCGCTTTCTTTGTAAAATTTCGATTTTCTTGAAAATCTGAAAGTGGTTGAAAAATGCTGATTTCCTTTTGTTTCCTTGTTTGGATTTTTGTTATACACAAATAACAAGTTCTTAGCTTTTAGCATAGTTTGCTAGTATTTTAAAAAAAATTTTAATCGATTTAAAATAATGAGTGAATAATTATCTTCGAAACCCCCGACAAAAGGGGCGCTAGTTTTAATAAATTTGTGCCAGTCTAGAAAAGTATTATTAGTGTTCAATGGATCTGAAGAATTCTTAATCGGTAGTGTTTATATTTTAAACTTTTAAATGAGAGACATACACAACCGTTGAATTTTCAACCGTTTTAGTGACAATATAGATACAATAATCAGGGATATGCTGATTGTAACCAATCAGCGAATGACATGTATGACAAGAGTGGTAGCGTTGCATGTTCAAGTACAGTCAATAGTTATACTTAATACTTATCTTGTACTTTACATTATATACGAGTCCATGACTGACCCGCTCCGTCATAGCTTTGGTCCGTGTGCCGTGCTCCATGCGCAACCGCTGCGCCACTCATGCAATAGCTTAGTGTAGGGGTGGAATTCTCCCGTGTAAGCAGTAAATATAAACAAATAAAATCATGAAAGTTCTTTTTAACTCAGAGACTGGGCCAGTCTAATACTGAGCCAGTACTAAAATGATCAAAAACAAACTGAACTACTGAGTGCAATTTTGGCCCCTCTGTTACTTAATCTAATGTAAAGAAAACATAACATCAAATCAAAACAAGGTAATTTAAGTCCATCCTAGCTCAACCCAAGAAGACTATTATAAACAAACCTAGCCAGTGTCACTTATAAGCCCCCAGAGTATTGAGTTAACTACTTTACCATATGGCCAAAGGAATGTCCACACAGCGACTTTGTCTTGGTGACCATGAGACAGAGGTGCCCACCTACAATCAACTTTTCCTTCAAAATACACTAAGTTAAGGAAAGTCTGTGTGGGGGTGGAATTCTCTAATACTTATACATATTTTTGCTGATGGATTTTATTTTTCCCTAAGTAAAATGGGAAGTTCCTCCCGTTATATATAATTGTTTTCTTATCTCCTTATGTTATAAAGTGGTTCCCTAAGTGGCCCCTGACTAAATTTGGTTTACTTTATAGTTTATTGTTTTAGTGTAAACCATTCACCGCGTGGGTTT
>CM055818.1:21827857-21883280 GCA_029582265.1 Zoroaster sp. YZ-2022 | reverse complement strand
GTCAAAGACAACCAATTGTACACCCCAAATAGCTACAAAACTGAAGTTGACAAAAACATTTTTTTTTTTTAAAGATTCATCTTTCGTGAAAACGGTAAAGGTATGTAGACAATAAATAAGTATACTAATTCGCAAATAATTACGCGCATTGCATCTCGGTCTCTATAGTGATCAACGTTCGCATTTTTCTGTAAGTTACTTTGCATTTTGTACTACATTTGCGTTATGGCTGAACACAAACAGAAGAAAAGGAATAACTATTGTATAGTGTGCTTGTATAAACACAATGACCCTTATGTTCTAGGAGAAAGAAAAATATTGATGGAAAATATCTGGAGAGCTATATGGTCAGTATTAGTATTTTGATAAATTATTAGCTAGACAAGCAAGCATTACGCAAATCGGCTTGCGCGTGTGCACTGTGGTATTTGCACGTGTGTCCGTTTTAAATTACAACGGGCCAGATTCGTTAAAAAAGATGCTTGTGTTTGTACTAAGATACCAGCTGCATACTTTGAGATGTCGGGTCTTAGTGATAATTGGCACCTACCCCCATCCCCTACTCACGAGGGGGAAAACAAGGGATCGATACCCTTGAGCCTTGAAAGTTACTCTATCTGGAAACACCCGTCGGGCTGAAGGTAGCGGTCAACCAGGCGATCAATCTAGTACAGGAAGTTTAAATAGCTTAAAATAAACTCACCAGGAAATCTTCATTTAGCCTGAATAGAACTATTTTTAAGTAGCCTTGGAAACAACCTATGTGGCTCGCAAGAGTGTTGCGGCTAAAAATAGTCTGATCATGTGTTGGTCGCACGAGTATTACTGGCATCGATACACGCTTGAGGAATAACTAAAAATATGTGTTTTATATATATAAATATATAAAATGTCAGAGCAGTAGACTCATAGACCTCTTGGCAAATAGCACAGTGCGCACGCGCACGCCGATTTGCGCAATGTATGCTGGTCTAGCTAATGACAAAATACTGCAAAACTTAACTTTCGTCCCCAGATATTGTATATCATCAGCGGCAGCGCTACGGGGGCCAAGGGGGAGAAATGCCCCCACCCCCGCCCCCCGCCCGTTACTTTCTTTGCCCCCCCCGCAATTTGCCCCCAATTTGCCCACAAATTTTTCCCCGATGGTAAGTCAATGCTTTTTCAGCAGTACAAAATTACATTAAAGATTAATGTTTGCCACCCTTAAATTTAAGCTCCCCCCCTCCCCGTTTAACAGGTCTGGTGCTGCCGCTGTATATCATTTGTTACAACCACAATGACCAATAGTGAGCCATGCTTTTCTTTGAATCGTTGTAGTCGGTTTAATAACGCAAATACGTAAATTATTTGAGTACAAACTATATAGTAACGTATGCGGAAATATTCTCCGTCTATGGCCCCAAAATCTGGAATAAGCTTCCTGCATATATCAGAGATGCCAGTTCATTCCACACCTTCAAGACACTCCCTAAAGCTCACCTGTTTCAGGAGACCTACACTGCAAAAACTGTGGTGTTACAAACTACACCACTGGTGTTTATATTAGGCAACTCGCACAATATAAACACCATGGAAAAATAAAGTTGACACCACTAGTGTTATTTTAACACCTCAGTTTTTGCAGTGTACTAACAATCTTCATTCTGTGCCTCAGCGCCTTAGAGCAAATTCTTTGATTTTGGCGCTATATAAATGACTCGATTGATTGATTTGATTGATTTGATTGATTTGATTGATTTGATTGATTTGATTGATTTGATTGATTTGATTGATTTGATTGATTTGATTGATTTGATTGATTTGATTGATTTGATTGATTTGATTGATTTGATTGATTTGATTGATTTGATTGATTTGATTGATTTGATTGATTTGATTGATTGGATTGATTTGATTGATTGATTGATTGATTGATTTGATTGATTTGATTGATTTGATTGATTTGATTGATTTGATTGATTTGATTGATTTGATTGATTTGATTGATTTGATTGATTTGATTGATTTGATTGATTTGATTGATTTGATTGATTTGATTGATTTGATTGATTTGATTGATTTGATTGATTGATTGATTGATTGATTGATTGATTGATTGATTGAACGGGATCACCAGCTAGACCGATATAAGCAACGCGTGCATAAATTTGTTATAGTCTATGGAGATATATAATGAGATTTGTCTTGACATTATATCTACCAGGTGGTAGGCCTGATTTGCTGGTACCCCCACGGACTATATCAGAAAAAATGGCTTTCACAGGATCTTGTGATGAAAGTCACAAAGTATTATTGATGATCATAATATTTTTAACCTATTGAATAAGCCACATTATTAAACAATGTAAATGTATCCCTTTTACAAAACCAGTTTTGATAATAAATTCAATTAATAAAAACAAACTTTTTGAAAGAAATTTATAAAAGAATGAAGATTTAGTTCCAATAGCCAGCATTGATACAAATTTACCCAGTCCTCCAAAGTGGTTGCGACAACCCGGAAGTAGTTAAATGAAGTGCACATGCACCATTGGCAATTACCTGCAAAGTAAATTGAGCGGATCATTATATCAAAACTTATTTGGTTGTAAGATGGTAATGGTACCAAACATAGTGAGAAATTTAATGTTTTGTCTGACATTTTTGAGAAGAAGTATAAAACAAAATGTAAGTCTGAAATGGATAACCGTCCAGCGATTTATTTCAACATACGAATATAAATGTACACTGTAAAAAAAAATCATATAAATTTACAGCAAAATATAGGCAACTCTATTCCCAACAATTTGCTGTATTACAATTTTGCATAACAAGTGTGTTCAACTAATTTACACAATTTCTGTAAACACTTAATATAATGAAACTGCAGTACGTTTCCGTATTTGTTTGTTTTACCCATTCTGATTCTCTTCTTCGGCCCACAAAGAATATGTCCAAACAAATATGGACACGTACTGCAGTTTCATTATTAAGCGTTTACAGAAATTGTGTAAATCAGTTTAACACACTTGTTATGTAAAATTGTAATACAGCAAATTGTTGGAAATAGAGTTGCCTGCATTTTGCTGTAAATTTACGTTTTTTACAGTGTATTTTAACCATTTTTTCGTTAGCGACACAACCAAAGATGAAACATTCTCATGCTGATTTTTTGACAGACCTCTTCTTATCTTATAAAGTATATTCCATTTTCTGTGGCCACGACATTCATTTTGAATTTACCATTTCAATTCAATGAAATGTATTTATATACCGTACTTTTTACCAATGGCGTACACCCCTTTTAATGAAAACAGGTATAGCTATATAAACATGCGCCATAATATGCCCGAAGCTTGGGAACAAGACCATACAAAAAGTGAGTGTGTCAGGTGACATTGAACTAGACATCCAAATACTTTCGTTGTAGCTCTTGAAACATTGGAAATCTCATATTGAAGTAAATTGGCCTACCCCCGCCCACTCCCCCAGCCCCTCTTTTGACACCTTATATTAAGCTGTTTGTTATTAAGGATATGTTTGACTAAAAAATATTATGCGGATTTTTAAATTTATTGCACTTGGATTTATTGCACTTGGATTTCCATATTTTAATTGTTTATTGATTACTCAGATGTTGGTGCTTGTAATTTAATAATTTACTCCACCTAATCGATAACGAGTTTCAGATGCTGAAAACGTTTTCATGGTTCATTATTCGAAAATTTGAATATTGCAACAAGGCATCATTGTCTGCACAATAACACACAACTAGTAATCTTAAAATATGCATAAAAAACAGTGTCTGAGATAAACGTATGGCTGAGGCCCATTTGTTGATTTATCAATTTATTGCATTTAAACCAACTTTGATTTCCACATTTTGATTGATTGTTTATTGATTACTCAGATGTTGGTGCTTGTAATTTAATAATTTACTTCACCTAATCGATATTGATTTTCAGATACTGAAAGTCTTTTTGTTTTTATTATTAATCAGAGAAGATGCTGGTGGTAAAAATGCTAACATTTTATGATTAGTTTTAACAAGATGAAAAGAGAATTTACAAACGTGGTCATGGTTTATTATTTGACTATGACAAGATTTCAAAGGGAAATCAGTGCCTGTATACACAAATGGTATTCTTAAAATATGAGAGAGAAAACAGTGTTGAGATAAAAGTGTCGATATTTATAAATTAAACAGAACAGCAATAACCCAGAACCATGTTTTATGTGGAACATTAAACATGGTTCTGGGTTATTTAAGTTTACATTGATTATTTACATTGATTATTTAACATTGGTTATTTAAGTTTACATTGAGAGAAAATATTTAGTGGACGTTCGACACGACTATTGGTAGCCATGGTCAAATAATATTCACACCTCCTCCAATATCTTAGAAAATGTTCATGTAATATTTTATTAATTATTATAATAGTGCCTTTAAATTTAAATATTTTTTAAGTATATAACAAAATCATGGGATGGTGTAAAGGATGTAAATTAGTAATCACGGTGGAAAACTGGAGACTCTTGTTGTCTTTTTGTATCTAGACCAGTAGTTTGGTTCCCAGACATGTGATGAATAATGAGTGTTTTAAGAGATGATTCATTCTGAGGGGAATAGTATGATAACATATTTGAATCAAACCATTCGTAGGCGTCGGAAGCCAGCCTTAAATAGCTATAACGAATTGTCTCGTGATCGATGGCAATCATTACCGTAGAGACAACGACGATTTTCCACCTGGGGTCAATTTCATAGACCTGCTAAGTACACAAGGTTGCTGAGCGCAGAAAGGTAACCAGCCAAATTGTCACGTAATGGATATTGTTTCTGGTGGGTTCTCAGTAAAATTTTGTATAGCAATATTTTCTGCATATTAGCTGTATGAAATATTGCTCTGGTATGTGGAACTGAAACGGAATATATGAGACCTCATCAACCGATCTGCCAATCCATTTTTACATTTTTGGGGGCATGAGTGTTACTTTATGAGATCATGGAGGTAAACCTCTCCCCCCCCCCTTGCCTAATGTAGTACTTCAGAAAAAAATTGACAAATAATAACAAACATAGGCTATTCATGTTCTTAACATTTCTCACTGCGAGTGACTCTTTGATAATCTGACTATAATATAGTTCAAAGAACAGTCACCAGCCTGATGTTGCCTCTATAATATGAGTAAACTAATGCCCCAACATTTTTGGGATTTCCGTATTTTGGGTTGCAATACATGACGCCTCCTTCCGACGCCTGTTTTTAGAACTTTGTAATTTATTGCACTTGAACAAATTACGATTTTCACCTCCTTAAATTGTTTATTATTGATACTCAGATTTTTAAGGCCCTTGGTAGGCCTATACAATAATAATTTCAAACATTGTAGGTAGCTTTCAAAGGTTTTGTCAATGATTTGTTTAATTTACACATTCAGTTTAACTAAAATGTTCACAGTTGATTTTTTCACGGAAAACGTTTTTAATCATGTTTTAATGAATTCTCACTATACGCCTATACATGTTAAATATACATTTAATACACACGTCTATGGGAATTAATCTGAACCTGGCGTCCAATATGAATTGCTGCTTTCATACTTTATTTCACAATTGGTTATTTAGTATTGGCTGTCAGGTACCAGATGGACATGACGCAGATGGGTTTCTGTCTCGATAGCTAACTAACTCCAACAAAACATGCGAATGTCTTGTCATATCACAAAGGATGATTCAACAAAAAAGCTTTACAATTTATTTTGAAAAAAATTATACATCAGAAAATAATTTTAATGATATACAGAAGGTAGGAGAACAACTATACAAAGTTTAACTCGATATAAAAGCTTAACCATTTATTTAGACAAAAATTAATATCAGAAAAGGATTTTTAACAAAATAAAGAATGTATGAGAATAATTACACATAGTTAGATAAGGGCGTCGCCCCGACGAAATCAGAGATTATAATGTTACGGTCGTCCTCCATTTTGGAATAAGAACTAGACATCAAATTTATAGTTATTTGTTTGTGTTTTTGTATTTATATATTCATTATTATTTTATTTGTTTTTGCCAAAACTTGTTAAAAGAGCAGTTGCATCCATATATCATTAGTATGGATTTTCAGCTCCCACCTAAACACAGTAGCGAAACCGTGAAAGCATTCCGTGGTCCAATGGCCTCAGTAAGACAGTCGTAGCTGCAATTAATCCCTTTCCAGTAACACTGAAAGTTGTTGCACCTCTAAAGCCAAATTATATCAAGATACATTGTGGCGACGCCCTTCGTCAGTATTTAGTGACAATGTTTCCTTTTGGTATTGTAATTTTTTTTGTGCCGTTATGTGATGCATTTTACTTAATAATTTTAAATCATACTCAGAGGTTATTACTGTTTATTTTGTCAGGCCATGCAACTGATAAAATACCATAAATTATAGCACTCAATTGACATCTTATGTACACTATATTAAAATAGCAAACTTGCCGATCTGACCGTATGGTATAAATTGTTCTCACAGGCTATGGGAATCATTTTGGGAACATTACACCATTTAAGCATTAATTGTGGCATTGTGCTGGTACGCTATCATGTTATCGTGAGAAAGGCATGCATGATTTGTGTAACGGTGTAGGTTCGCTGGCCTTAAGCATGGGCATTGATATAAGCATGAGTACCAGCTATATAATTATGCTATACAGTCTTATACTCGTATATTAATACATGTATTCTATAAGGTGATTTACCCCCTTATCAAATATAATTATGTGAAATTATGGGATTCGAATATGTATGAACTCTGACCTTTCGAATGTTGTTATGTCTGACGTCACACCCAACCTGTTGGTAGATGAAAACATGGAGATACATCACGTTTGTTCATTTTGTTTTCAAGCAAAACGCATTACGAAGATTATTTTCAGGCTGGGTACTTGGGTATGTGTGAAAAACGAACACCGCGAGCACATAGCACATAGCGTAAATTATAATAATGGTGTCAAAATATGTTATTATTTTACCATGGAACGTTAACGTTAACTGTAACTTCTACGTGTCCATCTACCGGGCGTGCGGAAGGTTCGTGTCTCAAAGTAACCCAAAAGAATATTTACAATCTAGGAAACCAATAATCGTAACTATCTTTAAAGCCCCAATACACTATTGACAACTTTTAAAACATGTAATGTTCGGAGTTTAACCTTAAAACATAAATTGTGATGGTATCAACAATCCTGAAACCATTATGACTGAGGTGTTTGAGAAATAAGTAAAATTACCAATGAATTTCAATCTTGTACACTTGTGTGAAGATCGAAATTCAGAAAGCACGGACAGTTGAACTAACATACAGTCAACTCTTGTAAAGAACACCCCCTCAATTAATTAGCGCTAGATATTCCCAATTTTGCTTCTGAATTTATTTCAATGTATATTCATTGAACCTGATCGTGATGATGAATGCTCGTGACAACCCTAACATATAATAGTGTATAGGGCTTTTAAGTATAGCAATAATATAAATGCAGTTCGTATTTGCATGTCTGCGATTGTGTTAATGTATTTTTTTGCACTTTGAATGTAGCAATAAAACAAAAGCACTTATGAAAACTTGTGTCAATTTTATTTCTTATCCTTTTGATGGTCGGTTTTTCCATGTAGCCACATGTAAACTGTCCCACTGCGACAGTGCACTGACTCCTTATTGGTGGTCAATCCGCGCTGTAATTGCCAGGCCGGAATGACATGTCGTGGGTTAATTTGTTAATCTGGAGAGGGGCCTATTCCAAGGTTTGAAGAGAGGGTTCATGGACAATGTCCGAATTAAATTTCCCAAATTGGTCATGGCGTACTTCCGTTTCAATTCAATTAGATCAGAGCTAAGCACAAGGTGAAGGTTTCCCTACTGTCTGTGCATGAGTGTGCCCCGTCTCTGTATTTTGTTTAATTGGAAGAAATGCGAGAGGGAAGTGTATAGACTCATTTCAAAGGTCTGGTTTTATTTATTAGGTCTTGTTTTAATAAATATGTCTTGTTTTAATTAATAGGCTAGGTCTTGTTTGATTTATTAAGTCTGGTTTTATTTATTATAGGCCTGGTTATATTTATTAGGTCTTGTTTTATTTACTAGGTCTTGTTTTATTTATTAGGTCTGGTTTTATTTTAAGCATTTGAATACATGACTTCCGTAAGATTGTACTTCATTGTACAATGAGCTCATTGAAGCGAAACACAGTGATAGATGCAAAAACAGTTTTTTTTAATCGCGTCCAATAAAAGGAAGAATGTCTCAGAAAAACAGTTTCAATAAGGCGCTTAGCAGACATTTTCGCGACATAAAACAGACAACAGCCACCAAACGTGCAACAAAACTTGCAAAATAAGCAATATTTTTAGCTTAGCAATTATATGCAATTATGTGAAATTAACCCTAACCTTTAACCTTTAACCTTTTAACCTTTCTTCAATATAAATGATACTTGTAAACTTCTATCGCCGTATGTGCTTCCATAGAGAAAATGAGTTTAAGGTGGATTCCATGCATAAGTCTCTTCCCAATGTTGTGTTTGAGAAGAGACTACGCGTGATGCTGCGCCCTCTAGTGGTGATGACCACCGCCATTTCCATCAGCGCCTGGTAAGTTCCATATTTCAAAGAAACATGCCGTGGAGTGGAACCGGAACAGAATCTCCAAGGGTGCCGCCAGATGCACGATAACGTACCAAGTTGTGGCCCCAAAGTAGCCGTTCTCGAGGGCGTACAAGTCGTAGCCTCCTTTCAACTCGTAGGTGCTGATAAGCCACCATGTGATGTTGCACACAAGGAGGAACATGATCAACTGTTTGGTGCGCGTGTTTCGGAAATCGGCCGGCGGTTTCCGAGACATGGCGTCTAAAATTAACACACACTGTAACACCATCTGCACAATATGGGAAAAATCATCGAAGAACACGATTCCGCTGTGCAGCTGCCCCAGGGTGGCAACGGCCGCCACGAAGGTATACGTGCTTTGCAAGAAGCCACCGCTGACGCATATCAGGAGTAATGCCGCGTCCACCCGATGCGCAGGTCCGGAGTGGTGGTCTGGCTGCCAGCCCCCCTTGTGTATTCCAATGAATGAACCGATGCAGGCGATGATACAGACTATATTGAGGAATACTCTGTAGCCCCTGTAGCTGTTGAAACTCTGATCGCGCTTCTCGTAGTCTCCAAGGTAGATAATGTTGAGGATGAGTATGATGACGCCGCACATGGTGCACAACACCCCGAGCAGGAGGCCACACTCGAAGCTGAAGTTGAACTGTTTAGCGCTCTTCTGTTTGTGTGGGTGGTGAACCCTCCGTCCAATGTTCTGCCACATGATGTAGGCGAAGGCACCAGCAATAATGGTGTACTCGATGGTGAAGGAATACAGAAACACCGAGGCTTTGTATACTGCACCACTTAGGCCTTTGGCCGTCTTTCCGATGTAACAGGGATCAACGCCAGGGTAGGTAGCATTTGGAGTGGAATTATCTTTGGGCAGAACAGAGAATATTGTAAATTTTCACAAAAGGTGTCAATGGCATTAGTGCACTTACTCTGAATTATTATAATGACTACTTTATTAGTTGCCTGTCGATTTACAGTTTAGACCACATTTTACAGAAAAAAAACATATTAAGGTAGCAAACAGCCGTCAAAATTTGTTATAATAAATAACAATACACAGTTGTTATAAAGCGCACATATCCTAGCGATTATATCAAGGCGCTGTACATTATTACTTCCTGCTCATCAGGCGCATAAATCATTCCTGAAACCATCTCAGCTCCCTGGGGAGTATACAGCTCAATTGCTGCCATTTCGGCGCATATAGGGCTAATCAAACACAACAACCAACTCTGCCCTCACAGGTACCCATTTACCCCTGGGTGGAGAGAAGCAATTATGGTAAAGTGTCTTGCTCAAGGACACAAGCACTATGGTCACAGCCAGGATTCGAACCCACATTCTGACGACTCAGCCATCAAAACACAAATCCGATGCACTAAACCGCTCGACCATGTCACTCCATAAAAAAACTTGTTAAAAATATTGGGTACCATGTAATTGTGAAGAATGAGCCTAATTATCAGGATACGATAAGTATATATAAAATGTTTCAATGTTACAGTATTTTATACATTTTCATAGATTAGTTTTGTGAGTTTGTTTGTGTTTCTTACACATAAATCCGGCCGGATCGATCAAATTGCCATAGCCCACGTCCATCGTTGTTGGTTCCACCACAAGATGACCAAGCTTCCCAGTGTATCCTGGATGGGGAAAAAATGATATTGTAAATATGTCAGCAAAGGCTGTATTCAAAAGTTTCGTTCAGAGTTAACAATTTTAAACAGCTGGAGCATTCTGAGCAATTAATGTTCTTGCTACTGTGAACACGACCCATGGCCGTAATGTGGCTTCGTGTTTTAAGCTGGTAAAATTTACAGAACTTTCACTCTATAATAACTGTTATTTATTTTATTTCAGAAATTCAACAAGTAGTGCGCCCTCAACAGTGAATGCAAGCCATGCATTGGACCATACGTTATGCAAATTTGCATGTATATAATAAACATTAAGAGGTTCATTTCAGTGTTTTCATTTTGAATAACTATTGGTGATATAAAACATTATGAGTAATATTTGAATTAAATATTAAAATCTCACCTGCATCCTTTTTGGTGCTAGACTTGAGATAATCCAGCAAAAAATCCTCCCAAGTTTCCTCAACTAGTGTTCGTACGCACAGTGCAGCATTCGTTGCCATGAGATGCATGACGGCAAGTCTATATTTTAGAAATAACAACAGTAAATATTAAACATTGGATAGTTTTGTTTTCTTTTATACGGTATTATATTTGAATGCGCATAAACAACGCAAAGGTTCATTTCAATTTTGAAAGTACTTTATAGCAATGGTAACTTTGTAATTAAAACATTAATTCTGACAATACAATTTAGTCTACGTGACAATCAACTTATTAACCCACCACTTTAATTAAGATATGAATTTGGAAAACTTATGGTGCACCATTTTGTTAATGTTCTGCTAATTTAACATCTTTTGTAGTAATGTTTTTAAGTTTTGTGTTATTTTTTAACAGGGCCCTCAATAATAGCAGTTCAGAAGTTGAAAAGGGCCATTATTGTCTTAAAGGGAAGGTAATTGGTAAATGTTGTAGCTTTCATGGTGAAGGGGATAACTAAGACTAATTGCGGTGACACCATGTGAAATTCTCTATTGAGTAGTAATTAGTTCTGAAAAGAACTGGATGTTACAACTCTTGGTAAGTGTAAACTGTTAATTGTCAGATTATCAAATTAACTAAAAACTTTAATTGATACAAGTTTCAATTATCCTAAGAACATATTCCGTATGAATTGATTCCATTTATGTTTTTTTTTAATTGCCGACTTTTTGATAAATACACAACAAAACATGTAACAGCTTTTCTTCGTTTTTTCAAAACCGTAAGTTTCATGATATATATATATATATATATATATATATATATATATATATATATATATAATTTAGATGGTTCAAATGAACGATCGTTTCCAATTTGAACCTTCCATTGAAAATAGATGTTATTGTCTCCTCCATTCTCGTTCTTACTTGGCAACGGGCTTCCAGCGAACAAGACAGTATTTGGAAAAGCGCCAGAAGTAATAGATTTGCAGCATGGTGAACGTCACACACAGAATAGAACCACAGGCGAAGATACCCTGGGACCCGCAAACCCCTCCACTCATCTCGATGTAGGAAGCGGTCCGCATGATCATCCACAGACTGCCTCCAATGCCGAAGAAGAGAAGGCCCACTACATAGCAAAGTGTTATAGAAACCTTGTTAGCAAGTAAATTCTTTACTTGTTTAAATTAAAACGTATTTCTTGCAAGGGGACACCATTTGGCCAACCAAACTTTTGACCACTTGATGATACTTGATGCATTGCCGACTTGGGCGCAGCGAAGGCATTTTCTTTGGGGGGGGGGGGGGGTGTGGAAGCCAATTTACCGACTGACATCAGTGGTGTAGCCAGGATTTTTAGAGTGAGGGGCACCCGTTGTTTGTGGGTACATTTACCGACACAACACTAATATGACCAGACAAATTTACTCCCAAAATGGACAATCTCTGAAGTTGCTCAACAGAGGGGGGCGGGGCTGCCAACTGAAAACCGCAGCTCTTTCCGTGAGTAAAATACAATGTATTATAAAGTAGAAATAACTGATAACAAACAACTCGACAAATCTTCAGTGATTAGAAACACGATACATTTGCAGTCAGCAAACCCATATCTGTAGGTTTGCAGACTGAAAATTTATTCCGTACCAACCCTTGTTCGAGTACCTTTGATGCTTCATTTGCCGACTGAGGCTCTAAATGCCGACTGAGAAGAATTATTGGAGGTGCCTATTGGGCATAAGAGGCTATAAGGATATCTTTGGCACATTAAACGAAAGTGATAAAGCAAATTATTGAATTTTTTGCCCAGTTTAAGCCGAAATCCAGTTCTCTGCCAGCGAAGTGCAATGCTCATGTCGACGCAGTGCCAGTTCTAATTCGTCCAAAAACGACAAAAAGAGTGTTTTTAATTTTGTGCTGAAATAATTGTGGGGAAGGTGCCAAGAGGTTATGGGACAGACGTTTTTGCAGACAGAAAAAAGTAATAAAGGAACATGGATATACAGTGACATAGAGTAATGCAGTCTTTTTTGCGACAAATTGTTTCCAATCCATTCAATTAACACTTTTGCTGGAAACGTAGGAGGAAGGTTTCAATGGTACAGGATGAACTTCAACATCATATGGTCAAAAAATGAAAGAGACACATCTCAGGGGGAAATCCTCTCACGTACCATACAAGTATCTGCTCCCAGCATGTGCATCTGTTCTCTCTTCATCGTCGCTGGAGGGCAGTGGTTTCTTAAGCACAACCACCACCAGTATCCAAGCGATGGATACTAAATACAGCATTATAAAGAAGCCTTCCACGTGGGCTGGGGTCACTGCATTGAGTCCATCGGAGTAGCGGAGGAATATCTGTGCAGTGTCAAGGACAATGACAAGGATGACGACCACCATGGCGTGCATCATACTGAGTAGGGTCCATACGTCGTCACTGAAACACGGAAAAGTAGTCTGTATAAGATTTTGGCTCGCATTTTGAAGATGAAGATAATTTGTTTACATTTTCAAAGGCAGAAAAACACCAGGGACTAGTTTGCTTATAATTATCAGGTACATAGGCTTGGTAGTTCCAAAATAATAAGATTATAACATATCTATGTAAAACTTAATACTTAATGTAAAACCGATGAGGGTATTAATCTTCCATATACATTATTTTGCTGTAATTTTTTTTTAAAGTGAAGAAAAAAAATATTTCATAAATTCCACATTAGAAATAGTACAAACGTCTGAATGCATTTCCACCACAAAACGTAATACGTTATGCTAAAACTGGGTGCTTGTTTAATGTACATCTTGGTTCCAAGAGTCATTGGCGGATATATGCAGAGGGGGCTAAGGCGGCTGTAGCCCCCCCCCCCTAAAATCGTTTAAAAAAAATAATAAATAAATAAATAAAAAGAACAGAATCAGATACAAACGGTAAGGTATTCCCCTCATGTTTCCCCTCATTTCCCCCTCACTGTGCTTTGTTTTCCTCTCTCTTTGATTATTTCATTGTAATAATAATAATAATGTGTGGACTTATATAGCGCACGTATCCACCAACTAAGTGGTGCTCAAGGCGCATTATTTTTTACGTGCATTACACAACACACGGGACCTACGGCTTTACGTCCCATCCGAAGGACGAAGCAATTATGGTTAAGTACCTTGCTCAAGGACACAAGTGTCACGACCGGGGCTCCAACCCACACCCTGCTGCTGGCAACACCAGAACTTGAGTTCGGTGCGCTTTGTAGTACTGAAAAATCGTTCTTGATTCTCAGCCCCCCCCCCCTCCAAAAGAAATATTCTAGATCCGCCCATGAGAGTGAGTATATTTTGTAGAAACTGCAGAAGCATTACTTACTTATCATCGTCATGCTCGGCCTCAACAAGTCTGTCATTGTAAGGGGCCTCGGGTTCAACCCCTATGTGGACACCAGTCGGGTACCTCAAGCTAAGCTCTAATGTTCCCATCTCGCTTTCGTCAGCCTCTTGCACACGGTAATCTGCGACTGGTTCAGGACTGTAGACAATATTGTACGCTGGAAGAAGAAACAGAAGTAAATTTAATATTTCGTCCCTAATTTGCCACAGTGACCAATTTTAAGTTTTCCCGCCCATTAGTACATTCAGGAAGAGACCTACCATTGTATCTAATCCACATGCATGTATTCCTTATAGTTTTGCAGATAGAGCATGCATTCAAATGACAAATGCTCTAACTGGCTATTTTTGTAATTTGGCAAAGTGACCAATACCGCATTGGACACTATGCCAACTTAATTCGGGATTGGTCACTATGGCAAATTAAGGACGATTTTACAGAGCTCAAACCATTGTCAGTTTAAAACAAAAAAATCCCATCTTTAATAGACCAATTCAGCCTGCCAACCAAACAGCATGGATTGACCAATTGGCCAATCACCTATGAAGACTTATAGCCACGCCCCTAAACAAATTTATGCAGTTGTTGATGTCTTCATTTAATTTTAAGCTATTAGATTTGACAATGTTTCATTAACTGCGTTCACGCAATTCAGCCACGATAGGTCACCAGGGTATACGGTAACGCGTTTCCTTTTTGCTACGCCGGTGACCGACAGTTCCGTAGCCATGCTATAAGGATTGGCAGGGCTTGGGCCAAATCAGGAGGGTGTTTCATAAAACTTTACAATTAATTTTATCTCCAAATAATCAATCTTATCTCCAAACAATCAATCTTAAACTCCTCAAATTTACAATTAATCTTATCTCTGTTTCATAAAGCAATTTAAGATTAATATCAATCTTAACTGTACTCTCCAATCGATCTTAGCCCTACACTTAATCCAAATCAATCGTAGAATCAAAACAATTAATCTTAAGTCTCATGTGACAATTTGGCGGGAAATTTAACAGCACTTAAATTCAACACAGCTGCAATTTCAGTTATTTGAGGTGGTAAGCATATACGTTATCTCGACAAATTATGGCGTTTCAACTTCTTGTACGGGAAAATCGACGTGCTTTGCACAGGGAGAGGGTTTTCAGAGATAGGAAGAACCCACTAGATGAATTTGATGATGTGCAAATATCGTTTTACACGGTTTGGATGCATGCACATCATTGATTTGTTAGAGGCAGGCTTGCAACATCCAACAAGGCGAAACAGAGCACTACCAGCAAGTTTACAGGTATTCATCGCCCTCAGATTCTATGCCACAGGATCTCTCTTCGACTGTGCAAGTGAGATGCACGGCTGCAGCATTGCCACTTGCTCCAGGGTAGTAAGAAGAGTTACTCTTAAACTTTGTCATCTGAGAAATGAATACATTTCATTTCCATCAAACCCAGCAGCAGTGCGGGATATGCAGAGAGGTTTCTTCGCCATCGCAGGATTCCCCCAACTAGTTGGTGTGGTAGATGGTACCCACATTTGTATTCATGGATGTAAACTCAGAGACAATGAACACATATATGTCAACCGAAAAGGCAAACACAGCATAAATGTCCAACTTATATGCAATGTTAATTATCGGATCACCAGTGTAGCAGCAAGGTGGCCAGGCAGCACCCATGATAGCCGCATCCTACAGGCAAGTCGGATAGGGCAGCTGTTTGAAGGTGGAAGGCTGCACGGCATCCTCTTGGGCGATTCTGGCTACCCAGTACGGCCATGGTTAATGACCCCACTAGCAAATCCTGACACCAATGCGGAGAGGGAATACAACAGGTAAATTAGGAAATAATTTAATAACAGGGTACAATGCACTGCCCAAAAGTCCGAAGCGGGGGGGGGGGGGGGTTTCAATCAATCATTAAATAAAATAAATAAATACTAAAATTAAGATAACAATTCTATCGTTGCCAAAGGTCTCTTATTTAATGTATTTATTCTTACTTTGTTATTTTTATAGGGCCCATGCTGCCACACGAGTGCTTATTGAGCAAGTGAACGGGCAGCTTAAGAATAAATTCAGATGTCTACTTGGTCATGGAATGCAGATTGTGCCAGAGAGGGCTTGTGACATCATCACTGTCTGCTGTATTCTGTTCAACATCAGCAAGGACCTGAGAGAACCTAATCTTGACCCAGATAATGATCAACAGCAAGAGGATGAAGATCATAACGAAAACGATGTTGCAGACGATGACATTGCAGCAGTTGCAGCTGGGGATGCTATAAGGGCAAATATTATTGACAATTTCTTTGTTTAATTCTTGAACATACATGTACAATGTATACACTGTAAGAAACATAGCACACACTTGCTGGCAATCTCTGTTCTCTGAAACAATTTCACACATTTGGGAGATCCATCTTTAATTTATTTAATTTTTCTGAAATAATCGATTCACATTTGTATAAATTCATTCTCATTTCCATCTTTTCATTAATTAGATATAACATATTGCAAGAATTGCATAAACTATGGAATTCCATATCTGCCATTCTAAACGTCGCCCGTCGCCCTTCTAAACGTCGCGCGTCGCCCGTCGCCCGTCGCCCGTCGCCCGTCGCCCTTCTAAACGTCGCGCGTCGCCCGTCGCCCGTCGCCCGTCGCCCTTCTAAACGTCGCGCGTCGCCCGTCGCCCGTCGCCCGTCGCCCGTCGCCCGTCGCCCGTCGCCCGTCGCCCGTCGCCCGTCGCCCGTCGCCCTTCTAAACGTCGCCCTTCTAAACGTCGCCCGTCGCCCTTCTAAACGTCGCCCTTCTAAACGTCGCCCGTCGCCCTTCTAAACGTCGCCCTTCTAAACGTCGCCCGTCGCCCTTCTAAACGTCGCCCGTCGCCCGTCGCCCGTCGCCCGTCGCCCGTCGCCCGTCGCCCGTCGCCCGTCGCCCGTCGCCCGTCGCCCGTCGCCCGT
Organism: Zoroaster sp. YZ-2022; assembly: GCA_029582265.1. Classification (NCBI taxonomy): domain Eukaryota; kingdom Metazoa; phylum Echinodermata; class Asteroidea; order Forcipulatida; family Zoroasteridae; genus Zoroaster; species Zoroaster sp. YZ-2022. Next base: position 21,866,235 of record CM055818.1, on the reverse strand, counting down.
CGCCCGTCGCCCGTCGCCCTCTTTGCCTTCGCGGGGTGAAGACGCATGCGCATGTAAACAAACTCATTTCATGCAGCTTGCAGTGTATGCTTGTATGTAGAACTACATGCTGTAGAACTACATGGGTATGGGCGGCCAAAAGGGCCAAAATTTAAATAAATATCCAACATATACATTAAGAAGCATACAAAGGACAAAACAACAGCTAATAAAGAACAAATTAATTTTTGTCAATAGAAAGACAAACACAAACAAAGGACAAAACACAACGACATAAAAAGTTTGTCCTTTCGCGATTGACCTTAGTTCGATTGGGAAAACGTCCTTTGCGTGTGTGTGTGACTGTCCTTTATGGTTTTGCCACACAATGTCTGTATTCGACTAGCGTTAGTCTTTCGGTTGTTTAGTTTTGACTTGGTCTTTTTGTAAATTTGTCCTCTTGATGTCGTTTCGGCCTTTGCTTGATTTTGACTTTGTCTTTTTGTAAATTTGTCCTCTTGTCGTTTTGTCCTTTGTTTGATTTTGTCTTTGTCTTTCTAAAAATTTGTCCTCTTGCCATTTTAATTTGTCTTTCTATTGATCATTTTGTACTCTTTGTGTTTTGTCCTTTGTTTGTGTTTGTCTTTCTATTGACAAAAAATAATTTGTTCTTTATTGGCTGTTGTTTTGTCCTTTGTAGGCTTCTTAATGTATATGTTGGATATTTATTTTAATTTTGGCCCTTTTGGCCGCCCATACCCATGTAGTTCTACAGCCATGTAGTTCTACATACAAGCATACACTGCAAGCTGCATGAAATGAGTTTGTTTACATGCGCATGCGTCTTCACCCCGCGAAGGCAAAGAGGGCGACGGGCGACGGGCGACGGGCGACGGGCGACGGGCGACGGGCGACGTTTAGAAGGGCGACGGGCGACGTTTAGAAGGGCGACGTTTAGAAGGGCGACGGGCGACGTTTAGAAGGGCGACGTTTAGAAGGGCGACGTTTAGAAGGGCGACGGGCGACGGGCGACGGGCGACGGGCGACGGGCGACGGGCGACGGGCGACGGGCGACGGGCGACGGGCGACGGGCGACGGGCGACGGGCGACGGGCGACGGGCGACGGGCGACGGGCGACGGGCGACGTTTAGAAGGGCGACGGGCGACGTTTAGAATGGCAGATATGGAATTCCATAATAAACACATATTTGAAATATTTGGCAAATAATTTTTGTAAAAACACTTTAATGGAATTAATTTAAATTATTGTAGCGAAATTAAGGACGTCCAGTAGGGCGCCCTCATTCTTATTTAGTTGATATCCCATAATAGTTAAGGCTGTGTGTGGTTACCGGACGTCTTCCACTGTTGAGGACGCGGGCGTGTAGAGCGCCCACCGTCTAGGGCCACACAGGGTATATAAGCGCCGGGAGCCGGCGGCAACGTGTCTTTTGCTGTTCAGAATTGCCGAGTGAGCACGTTGCGTGACTGTAAATCTCCGTGCAGTTAATTTGTTCAAGTTGCCCACAGTTGTCGTAAGTCTAGTCATTCATCACAATTTACACCCGTACGATAAGATCTTAATTACAGGGCGACTCAAAAAAAAAGGGGTAATCCACAAATAATGGGTTAATATGACCAGGTTATGAGATTTATGATTATAAACATGATTGCATCATGAGGTAGGAGCTATTAGCTTTCCATTGATACCATCCTTGCATTCATGCGATCACACATCACTGAGCACCATTGTCTTGAAAATGGAACATCAAATTCCAAAATGTGCAGGTTGGTGAATAATGGGCCCAATGGGCAAACATCCAGAGGAATTGGGCTCATATCCAAACAGAGACAAGATACGTAGGTTACAGGACACACATTTAAATAATTGAAAGAAAACATATCTTATTCATGATAATGATTTTATTTGATAAGATCATTAACCCTTTAGGTACCAACACCTTCCACATGTCCTCGAGATATTGATGAGTTACAGGATCGTATCACCCACGAAGTCAACATTCTGCGCAATGACCCAGCTATGGTGAGAAGAGCTGTGCAAGACATGCATCGTCGCTGTGGACTTTGTGTGGAGAGAGGAGGTGGACATGTGGACGGTGTTGGTGCCTAAAGGGTTAATGATCTTATCAAATAAAATCATTATCATGAATAAGATATGTTTTCTTTCAATCATTTAAATGTGTGTCCCGTAACCTACGTATCTTGTCTCTGTTTGGATATGAGCCCAATTCCTCTGGATGTTTGCCTATTGGGCCCATTATTCACCAACCTGCACATTTTGGAATTTGATGTTCCATTTTCAAGACAATGGTGCTCAGTGATGTGTGATCGCATGAATGCAAGGATGGTATCAATGGAAAGCTAATAGCTCCTACCTCATGATGCAATCATGTTTATAATCATAAATCTCATAACCTGGTCATATTAACCCATTATTTGTGGATTACCTTTTTTTGAGTCGCCCTGTATAGTGACCTATAATCTAACCTCCAGAACTTGCCGTAATTTATCTGTAACTTAATGTGTAGCTGTTTTAAAGTGTCACTGTGCATTCACCTAATTAGGCACACACAACCTATTTAGGCTCATTCACCTAATTAGGCACACGCAACCTATTTAGGCTCATTCACCTGTTTAGGCGTGAGTTAAGATATCTGAATAAACACATTCAAGAGTTAGTTGGTGGTCACGTGCCCGATTATTCTGGAGTCCCGACCCCGTATCCAGTCCCCCGCCCTAAATCGCTGGACCTAGTAGTGAACACCGTAGGTGTGTGGACGTCCATAAGAGCCTTGAGCGCCTGGTGGTAGACTGCCACAAAACGGATCTGCCTCCCGGTTTTATTCAACCGCCGCTCGTTGAGTTCAGCTGAGGGCAAGCCTGTGCGCCGTCGAGCGAGACCGCCACAAATGGTGTCAGAAGAGGGATAGGCGCCAAAGGCAAATTATTTAGATCCACGTGACACACCTATATAGGAGAATTCACCTAGTTAGGATACAGCACCTACCAAGGAGGGATGGCAAAAAATCTGCTGATAGACTTCGATGAGGAGTTGGTGACTCCTGTGATGGGAGGGCGAAATAGTAGTGAGTCACAACAGACACATGATGTCGATCTGACTGTGAATGAGAGACTCAAGCTGCTTGACACAGAATTACGGTTACTTAAGCTACGTCTTCGGGTGCATGAAGAGAAAAATGATTCGGGCTACGGTGATACTTGGGGACAGTCATCGCTGAGAACGGAGATAACTGGTAAAGGGGACAACTCGGGTACGCCGCCGCTGACACCTACGCCAGCGCCAAGAGGGCACCCGAAGCCAAAACACCGTACACCGGAGCCGGTTTCGATGTCAGCTGGTGCGTCTGAGAAGGACGTGCCACTGACTGGAGGGAACATAAGTGGATGCAGTGCGAAGACCAGCAGTCTTACGGAACTGAGCAATTCGGCCAAAGGCTGTGGGGATGGAGAAGAAGCACGAAAGGAGAAGAGTAGCACCTGTTCAGGTGAAGAGCTCCTACATAGGCAAACAACCACTGATGAAGCAACCAAGACCGGAAGTGGCGCCACCTTACGACGGCCAAACATCATCCCCGACAGGTACAACGGGAAGACTCCTTGGAGGGATTATTTGACACATTTTCAGGCATGCAAGTGCGTGAATGGGTGGACAGAGAGCCAAGCAAAGGTGTTTCTTGCAGCCAGCTTACAAGGCATCGCTCTTAAGGTACTAGGGAAAGGTACCAGTAATGCAGGCAGTCAGTCCTACTCCGAGTTGGTTGACAGTTTAAAGAAGAGGTTTGGACCCGGGCGATTGGCTGAGAATCATTTGATGGAGTTACGCCACAAACGCCAAGGCCCCAAAGAGACTCTTCAAGAGTTAGGACAGTCCATCAGGGAGCTGTCGGCCCTTGCTTATCCAGAGCTGACGGAGGAAGGGCGTGATCGCCTTGCAAGGGGGCATTTCTCCGATGCCATCGAGAGCCAGGCGATTAGAGAAGGTATTTTTCGTACAAAGCCTTCAACCTTAGAGGAAGCAGTGAGGGCTGCATTGGCAACTGAAAGCTTCCACAAGATAGAAGAACACCGAGAGGGAAGAAGAACGAAGTTCGCTAGGGTGTTGGAAGATGATGCCGATGCCATGGTCAAGAAGATGAGTGAGGATTTCCGTCAGATGAAGGAGGACATGCTCAAGATGCAAGAGGAGATGAAGGCACAGGTGGAAACGAGGAGTCAGTACAAGCCTTCAAACGCAAGACCAAACAGGACAGTAGACAGACGAACAGAAGATGTTATCTGCTTCAGGTGTCACGACAAGGGACACTACGCTAGAGACTGTATTGGTACTACGACCCAAAAGAGGAAGTACCAGGGAAACGACCAGCAGCCTACCCAGGGGCCCGAGGGGAGGCTGGGGGTACAACAGGGCCATCAGGTGACAAAAGATACCGTGACAGAGAACCTGTAGCTACGACCGAAGGCGCAGGTGGTTTATTCATGTCTCCGAGGACGGTAGGGGTGAAGAGTGGATTATATGTTCCAGCATTGGTGAGGGGAGAAAAGGTGCATCTTCTGGTAGACACAGGAGCCACAGATACGGTTCTGTCATCTACTTTCTTCTACGAAATTTCTCAGGAGAAGCGACCGAAATTGACGACAAGAGGCTCCAGAGTGCGAACAGCCGATGGTAGCCTATTACAAACCATAGGAGGCGCCTATGTAGAGATACAGGTTGGGCGAACTACTCTTCCACTGAACATTGTGTTTGGCAATATCGGGACGATGGAGGGAATCCTGGGTATGGACTTTTTGGTGCCGACTCGGGGCTGCTTAGACTTCAACACGCTGGAGTTGAAGATTAATGGAGAGAAGGTGAGGTGCACTGGTAATAAAGGGGAGCAGTTTTGTGCACGGGTAGTCGTAGAGAAAACAACCATTGTACCACCAGGGCATGAGGTAATTGTCCCTGGCCAGGTGACCGGAAAGGTAAAGGTGACTGGTCTATGCATCATGGAGCATGGGCAGAGAGGTGAAATTGCGGATAAGGGGATGGTGATGGCACGATCATTGGTAACTGCTGGTGATGAGGTGCTTCCGATTAGAGTGTTTAATCCTGGAAGAAGACAGTGTGTATTGAGAAAAGGAACAATGGCAGGATTCCTCACCTCGGTAGGCGAAGATGAGGTGGAGGAAACTAAGTCAGCGTTACCTGAAGTTGAGGATGGCCATGGTGTGCCAGAGCATCTAGCAGACCTTTTCCACAGAAGCAAGGAAGGAGTGGACGTCAGATATCACACCAGGATAGCCAGTTTGCTCCGAAATTTCCAAGACGTATTTTCAACGGAGGACATGGATATAGGGCGAACTGGACTCGTTCGTCACAGAAAAGAGACAGGCGATGCACGGCCGATACGGGAGCGACCACGGCGTTACCCTACACAGGAGCAGCAAGAGATTAGTCGTCAGGTGCAGGCAATGCTTCAGGACGGCATCATAGAACCCTCAGACAGCCCTTGGGCTTCAAACGTTGTCCTCGTCCGGAAGAAAGATGGCACCAAAAGGTTCTGCGTCGACTACCGCCGCCTTAACAGTGTAACCATTAAAGACGCCTATCCCATCCCCCGTATTGATGATTCACTAGACACCCTGTCAGGTTCAAGGTGGTTCTCCACTTTGGACCTGGCATCGGGTTACTGGCAAGTCGAATTGGATGATGAGGCGAAACAGAAAGCCGCATTCGTGGTGCGAGGAGGGCTATATTCTTGGCGGGTAATGCCTTTCGGTCTCTGCAATGCCCCCTCCACCTTCGAAAGGTTAATGGAGCGGGTACTGGCTGGACTCCACTGGGAAACCCTACTCGTGTATCTCGATGACGTGATAGTCTTCGCAAGAACAGTAGAGGAAGAACTTGACCGACTAGAGACAGTATTTCAGCGCCTCCGAAAAGCAGGCCTAAAGCTCAAGCCAAAGAAGTTTGAGTTGTTTAAACAAAGCGTCCTTTATTTAGGCCATGTAGTGTCAGGTGATGGGGTTACTACAGGGTTTTGCTGACGTAGCCCGTCCATTACATCGCTTGACTGAAAAAGCACGAGAATTTGAATGGACCGAGGAGACAGAGGGTGCCTTCCAAGAATTAAAGAACTGTTTACAACAAGCACCTATCTTGACATACCCAGACCCAAACGCAGACTATATCCTCGACACTGATGCGAGCGGAGTAGGTATTGGTGCCGTGCTGTCACAAACAATAGAAGGACAAGAGAAGGTGATCGCCTACGCCAGTAGAGCCTTGAGCAAGCCGGAACGGAACTACTGCGTGACCCGTCGCGAACTCCTGGCAGTGATTGTTTTCCTAAAACAATTTAGGCAATACCTATATGGGCGCAGAATCACCATTAGAACAGATCACGGAGCACTTAGATGGCTCATCAACTTCCGGGACCCCCAGGGCCAGATGGCCCGATGGCTACAGGTATTAGGTGAATATGACTTCACAATAATTCACCGTGCAGGCCGGTCACATGGTAATGCTGACGGACTGTCAAGAAAGGCATGTGCACAGTGTGGGAGAGTTGATCTGAAAGAGGAGCCTTTGAAGGAGTCACAGGCGAGTGAACCAACGGAACATGTCACTTTGAAGGAAACTGGAGTTAGAGTCGTCACGGCAGAGCCTTTGATAACACGAGAAAAGTTGAGAGGAGCCCAAATGGATGATCAGACCATTCGATGGGTACTGCAAGCAAGGGAGAAGTCGGCAACAAGGCCAGGGTGGGATACCCTTTCCCCTTGTTCTCGTGCGATGAAATCGTACTGGCTGTTGTGGGACCAACTCCAGGTGAAAGATGGCGTCCTATCTAGGCGATGGGAATCTGACGATGGTCGCCAAATTCAATGGAAAGTTGTTCTACCAATCACTTACCGGAGGGAGATCATAAATGAACTGCATGGGGGAAAGTCCAGCGGACATCTGGGACTGACAAAAACAATGGCCAAGGTCCGCCAGAGGTTTTACTGGGCAGGCATGGGTGCTGATGTACGATCTGCAGTTAGGCAGTGCAATGCCTGTGCCAGTAAGAAATCACCTGCAAGAAAAAGGAAAGCACCCCTTCAGCAGCTGATAGTAGGCGCGCCGATGGAGAGAATTGCCTTGGACATGGTCGGACCACTTCCGGAAACAGTGAGAGGGAATAGTTACATCCTCGTGGTAGGCGATTACTTCAGCAAATGGGTCGAAGCCTACCCGGTACCAAACGAGAAAGCAACAACAGTGGCGGAGAAGCTAGTAGAAGAGTTTGTATGCCGTTTTGGAGTTCCGGACCAGCTACACTCCGACCAAGGGAGGAACTTCGAGTCCGAAGTTTTCTCAGAGATGTGTACCACCCTCGGTATCGAGAAAACCCGCACTACACCATACAACCCAAAATCCGACGGGATGATAGAAAGGTTTAATCGAACACTACTGACGATGGTCTCGTTAATGATTGAGCCACATAAACGCCAGCGTGATTGGGATACTAAGCTTCCGTTTGCAACATTCGCCTATAGATCCACACCGCAAGAATCTACGGGTGAGTCACCCAACATGCTTATGCTTGGCCGCGAAGTCAAACTGCCTATCGACTTGACTACTGAGTTACCTAAAGGTGAAAATGAGGAGCTGACAACTGACTATGCATTGAGGCTAAGGGAGAACATTAAATCCGCACACGACAGGGCAAGGAACTGCCTCAAACAGAGCGCTAGGCGCCAGAAGAGAAACTACGACAGGCGAGTGAAGGAACAAAAACTTGCTAAGGGGCAATTCGTATGGTTGCATAATCCGGCGAAAACAAAAGGTCTAACTCCTAAGCTTCAGTGTAAATGGGAGGGCCCGTTTCTGATAGTCGACAAACTGTCCGATGTGGTGTACCGTATCCAGAGAAAAGCAAAGGGGAAAATGAAAGTGATTCATTATGATCGCCTAAAACCCTATGTAGGAGAACCTTTGAAACCATGGACAGTAGGCGAACGTGTTATAAGGGAAGTACCGCTGGTGAATGAGGTGATAACAGAATCAGCAAGCGGCAATAGAGATAGTGGTCTCCGAGTTGAAGGCGTCGAGGTCTGTACGCAGTCACCTGTAGTACAAGTTGATGATGCCCGGAGTCAGAGCGAGCCTCCAGACCACGAGGTGGACATATCTGAGGCGGAGATCCCACCTATCAGCCAGCAGGAGCCGACACCTCAGGGGCGACGTCCGCAGAGACAGCGTAGACGGCCACAACGTTATTTGTAGGAGATTTTGGGGTCATACAGAGCCTACAATCGACATAATGAAGAACTAATTTTAGCCGTAGAGAATCGTATCAGTAGTGTAGCCGTAGAGTAGCCTAGCAGTAGAGTAGCTGTAGAGTAACACATTCTTCTGGTGTTATGTCTTTCAGACGGTGCAGATATGAGAAAAGACGACAAGAAAGAGTCGAGTTCCGAGTCACACGACACGAAAACGGTGGAATGCAAGCTCTGCCACAAGCGCCTGCATAGGAGGAGCCTCGACCGTCACATGAAAATGGAGCATGGGCCGAGGGTGTACTACTTTTGCAAGAGATGTTCCCACAAGAACAACAGAAGTGACAACTTACGAGCGCATTATCGGGATTGCCACCCGGACAGGGTCAGCGAGGTCGATCACATCGAAAGTGAGACTTATGAGGAGCATGATCACGTCAAGCACGGTGGTGGCAATATTGCACGGAAAGAGAGCTCAAGGGCATCAAGATCTCCTGATAGGAGCAGAAGGCTAAAATCGGGCGACAGAGCATCCAAGACGCCAGATGAAAAGAGGCGTGGTGAGGAGTCAAAAAAGAGGCGTGGGGCTGATGACAAGGAGAAAGGGCAGCCAGATACTAAGAGGAGGCTGAAGACTTCAGTGGCAGAATGTACTGCTTCGAAGGCACCAGATGATGACGGACCTATAGACTTAACAGCAGCCACGAAGATCAAGACACCTAGGGAGGCGGAGAGAGAACTACCTGTTGTGCCTAGAAAGGAGCAGTTGGAGGCAACAGTCATGACACACGGACACAACAAACTACCCGAAGCGATGCTGGAGCTGGCATATGATGTGCCAAACGTCAGTGCAGAAGTGGAGGTAGAGGCCAACAAATATCTACCTGACGAGGGACAACAGGTGCCAGAGCAAGTTGCTGAAATTGCATTGTCCCCGACACCAATACTATGGGAAGAAGGCGACGCATCTACAGGCGTAAAAAATGATGAGGATGACCCAGCACCTGCCACTGAGAAGAAGAAGCCTATACCAGGTTGGCCAAAGGCAATCCTTCCTGAGGAACTTCTACCTGGACAGGTGGCCCACATCAAAGAGACGAGAGAGATATACATGTATGCTACCGAGGGAAAAACAATTTGTGGAGAAGTACAGAGGGAATACCAGGTGTTGTACCTCAAGCCAGTAAAGGCGAGAAAGCCTATGGAGGATACTCCTACAGCCCAGCGGGAAAGCCGGATTCGCCGACTAATCCGAGGCGACAATGCGGGAGATGTGGTAGCTGGATCGCCTATGACGAAGGAAGACCTAGTACAAGCTATGGAGGGAAAGGTCACTAGTATTACAGAGACTTCATCTAGGTCCGTATACCACAACGACAAGAAGCTGACCAAGGATAAAACAACACGAACATTTGAGGTAGACTTCTTAGTTGGAGTGACAAAGGAGCACTAGATTCGCCTAGTCAAGAAGAGCCTGTGAAGCTGGGAATTTGCGGTGCTTTTGATCGTTCGTTGACCGCGAGTTACACTTAGAGGACTTTTGGAACCTGTTTATTGTTTAAGTGTTTTATCTTTCCAAAAGTGTTGTTCTTTATTAAGCATAAAGAGTTTGGTTAAGTTCAAGGTGGACGCTTTATTGTTACGATGTATTGTATAAAACCAGTGTGTGTTGCCAAAGAGTAAAGATTGCGGGTTGACACATTTTGAAAGTGTATAAATATTTATTTTGCGTTACGTTAACCTAAACAGGTGTTTAGCTGTATTTTGTTTATATAAAAGGTGATCGGTTTCAGGTGCTTAAGGTATGGCCTTTATTTATGATGTATAAATGATTCGGTGATTGCCTACTTAAAGTTATGAGGCCTTCTTCAGTTAAAGTAAAGATGGAGTAAGACTTTGGTTTAAATAACGCTTTGTGTTAGTTAGTATGTAACCTATGTGAAGTAACCTTTGTAGCACGTTGCGTGACTGTAAATCTCCGTGCAGTTAATTTGTTCAAGTTGCCCACAGTTGTCGTAAGTCTAGTCATTCATCACAATTTACACCCGTACGATAAGATCTTAATTATAGTGACCTATAATCTAACCTCCAGAACTTGCCGTAATTTATCTGTAACTTAATGTGTAGCTGTTTTAAAGTGTCACTGTGCATTCACCTAATTAGGCACACACAACCTATTTAGGCTCATTCACCTGTTTAGGCGTGAGTTAAGATATCTGAATAAACACATTCAAGAGTTAGTTGGTGGTCACGTGCCCGATTATTCTGGAGTCCCGACCCCGTATCCAGTCCCCCGCCCTAAATCGCTGGACCTAGTAGTGAACACCGTAGGTGTGTGGACGTCCATAAGAGCCTTGAGCGCCTGGTGGTAGACTGCCACAAAACGGATCTGCCTCCCGGTTTTATTCAACCGCCGCTCGTTGAGTTCAGCTGAGGGCAAGCCTGTGCGCCGTCGAGCGAGACCGCCACATTATGTTTAAAGTAACACAGATCCCAAACATTGTTTATCGAAAACATTTTTTTTTCAGTTAACAACCTGTAAGAAGTGTTACCAATGTTTTTATCACACTTGAAAATGAGTTTTAAGAAAACAAGTCATTTACACTTTCGTAAGCAGTGCTTTTATGCAATGTAAATAAAATAGCATCACACATTTTCAGTGTTTTTTTCTTAAGATCTGCCAATATTAGCCAAACCACCCTGTATTTTCATCTATGCCTTGAAGATATAGATAGTCATAATTTGTAAATGCACCATTACACACACCCTCTGAGAAATAAAGATAAAGTGGCAAAAACGTTGCTGTTAAATGTGAACTTCATTCCTGAGTTGTCTATACTTATTATTAACACTCATTAAACAGTAACTTCATTTGTTAACAGATAAATAGATGGAATGTACAGTTAAAACACTCTCAGAGTATTTAAAAACAACCATCTCTGGACCAAACAGAATGCATTAAAGGGTCTATGAAAGTGACATTTTTAAATCTTTAAACAACAATTCTCAGAATTAACATCACTGTGCTCCCTTTTTATTGCAGATATAAGTTTGCTATTGCAAAGAGTTGAAAAGTGTTGAGGCAGTTAATGATTGCAGACATCCTAAGATTCCTCTCTGGACATCCAAATTGTCTTTCATTAGATCAACCTTTTCCTGCTCAATTTTCAACAACTCCTCCTCAATCTCATGGCTTCTTGTGCGTGATGCCTTTGGTTGTGGTTTTTGTTTCAATTCTTTGTCAAGAAAGAAGGTGCTGCTGTTGTTGTCGTTGTTGCTGCAGCTGCTGCTACTTGACTGTTTCCTGGGAAGGAACTCCAGTGAGACTTGTGTCTGTTGTGAATCTTGAGATTCTGAATCCTGAAAAAAAATACAAATTTATACCAAAAGATGTCATTTCTATGAGATCATCTTTCTTAAACTTTTTGTAAAATATACAGTAATGATTGATAATTGTATAAATTACTTAAAGTTTCTGAACTCAAGAATGTCAAAGCAAAGTTGAACCTTTTTTTAAAGTCCCAAATATTTTGGTATTTGGTACTTACAGTCCAAATTTGCTGGAACTTGGTACATGAATAATCAACAAAATAGAATGCTTCTTTTGTGAGAGCAGACAGTTGGACAGTGAAACCTACATAAGTGCAGTGGTATTAGGTGAAAATGCTATATACAGCATTTTCACCTAATACCACTGCACTTAATTTTAAGTTACTGGGTCTTACCTCCTGCACACTTTCAGAAGGCAAATGATTTGTCTCTGACTGCTGTCCATAGATTCCAAATTTAGTTTGAGGAGACAGGGCATCTAGCACATGTTCAAAAGTGTCATCAACAGGTATTGGGCCACCTCCTGAAAATATTTAGAATTTGTGTAAATAGTAATTCTTTTATGGAAGAAAATTACATTTGGGAAAATTTTGCATTAAATTTAGTTATCATGTTGTCACACTTTTAGAAATTCTGTACATCGTATCATTATGTTTGACCCACTGTATAATTACATGTACAGGCATATATATTGAACTGTGCACATGTAAAAATGCTCACATATACCTCATCAGTATATGTAATATTTAACTGCATGAAATTTGATCCAACGAAGTCAAACTAACTTAACCACTACATAGCTAAAACTTCAGCTACACCCACCAAAATATGTGCACCGTATCAGCAGCACTATTTTGACGGGGCACTAAGCACCGCTAGCCCCGTCGCTGTCATTTGCCACTTCATGCTGCTATAAAAACAGTGTAAATCAAAAACAACGAATCCCATATTTTTACATGAAGGAAAGCTTAGTCAACCCTGTATGCATTGGGTCATATTATAAGTGTATAAACCTCCTTATCTAATATAACTTATCAAAAATTTAATACATTTTCTACTCACCACTCACACTGAAAAACAAGATGGCCGACTTGAGAAAAAGTTTTGACAGCTGAAAAGTTGCTCTAGGTCAAAGGTTGCGCTTTAGCCTCTGTCAATATTATTGAAGTCTTAAGATACAATTAATATTAATCTTATTTTAAGCTCGATCAAACTTTTGCCAAGATTGATTTTATGAAACAGAATTTTACAATTAATTGTGGTCTAAGAATAATTCGGATTTAAGATTAATAGTTAAGATTAATTGTCTTACGTTCTTTATGAAATCAAACCAATATAAATGACAGACACGGTGGAAAGATTGTGGTGGTATTGATCATCCTGAAAACGTATTTCTGTAAGAAGTGCTCACATTTTATTAGATAAAACGGGGGAAGCAAATTCAAATCCAAAAATTAATACTAACTTTCAAACCAAGATTCCGACAGAATGTCCTATTCGTGGAAAGAACATTGCCCTCTATCAACTTGTATTTGAAATGTTAAAAACAATTGAAGCATTGGGTGTAAAAATTTAATTTAAAAACAATTATGGGTAAAGTGGAACATTTAAACTTTTAAAATTAAAATTGATCTTTACAAATTATAACATTATTAGGTTTTTATATGGTATTATATGTGGTATGTGTTTGTATGAGGTATACAATTTTATATGGAAACACAAATAGGCTAATTACTTACCAATAATAAATAAAGGGGATTTGAGGATGGAAATGTAAATAGCAATATAGTTGTAAGAGTTGTAACATCCAGTGCTTTTCAGAACTAATTACTACTCAATTGAGAATTTCAAACGGTGTCACCGCAATTAGTTTTACTTAGCAATATAGTTTGAGGTACAAATGCATGTTTTTTGTGGTTGTGGGTTCCAAGAGGAAATAATAAATGTAAAAGACATTTTGCGGTCGATCTGCTGTGACCGTTTGTTTGTAGAACACACTCATAGCCGAGACAATGGTTCCTTTCGAACCACAAGCCTCTTAAAAGACATTTCTCTCCAGATGTTTTAGGCCTATGCACACTAAGATTTCGAGATGAGTAATATCCTATTTGGGACTTCAGGGACAGAGGGAAAACCTTGAAAATATCACGGGCCATGTTAAAACTTACAGAATGACGGTAAAAGTATAATTACATTAATTATCTGTTTACGAAATTCTGTAAAACACTAGTGTCAGGTATAGATTTTTACGAAGATTTAGTAATATGAAGAGGGACTAATAATAATAATAATACTTATAATAATCAAACAATTTATATTATATAGCGTTTATTCATGAAATCAGGTCAGCCGTTGTGTCAATACATTTAGACTTGACCAAGTCTGTATACATCTATCTGCATGGATATTGCTTTTCACGACCACGCCGCGCATTTGATTTAAACACGCACAAAAATATGTCCATGAAGCTTTTAATTATTTACTTATAGTCTTTGTAATAGCGTATTCACAGTTGATACAGAAGTTGGTGTAATTAATGAACCAAAGCATAATTGTCTTAGAAAAATTCCTGACGCTTTCCGTATCGTACTAGTGTGCAAAAACGTTGAACTTGCCAAACAAGTTTAAAGGGAAGGCACAACGTAATTGGTTATTACATGATAATCAAAATAATATATGATACCACAAAAGCTTACGTTGATGTGGTTAAAGTATTAATCATCATGAAACAATACTCTGTCTGAACTACTTTCATCTTTGATTTAAAAAAAGCATTGTCATGTATATAGACCACCATTTCATGATACCAGCGTAAATGTATTATCGGCATAACTCCTACACGTGTTATATTGAAATTCACACTTAGCGATAGACACTGATGACAAATTGCTAATTATTTGTACCCAGTTTCAATCAGTTAAACTGAAAGTCAATCTAGAGCTTTTGCAGAGCAGACGGGCCTTATTATTTCCTCAAAGTTGTACTGCACCTTTAAACTTTGTCAAGATTACACACCCGTCCTCTGGCTTCCTGTGGGAAACAGATATTTCTGTAATTCCCAAATCCATGGCTAAGATTAAACTACAGCGGGCCATGTTTGGTCAGTTGGATGTGTCATAGACTTGAGCGTTTGACCCGCAGGGACAGGATTCTGCACGTACTCCATAAATTTTAGACAGTAAAAATTGTGATATGTCAAGGTAAGGTATCTGTGCTCCGTGCATGCCGTAGCCCTCTAGTGGCAAAAATGCATCCAGTGTCTCGATAAATTCACAAACTTGTTGGTATTACTGAACGTCGGGAATTTTGACATAATAATCTGTATTTTGACATAATTTGTCGGTTCATTTGAGTTTCGTGTCGGTAAATTTACCCCAAAAAAATGTTTCCCCCGCACTTTGAAAATCCTGACGAGGCCATTGCTTGAAAGGAGAGAACAGTGGCTCGGTATCATGCCAAAATTCTGTTTCTGTGGTCTGCTGTCAATTATTAGCGCCAGAAGAACATGTGCAGTGGACTGCACATGTAACTTGCCAAAAGTGCTTGTCGCACGTATACTCCATACTAAATCTTGTGCCGGTGATTGCACACTTTTCGAAAAGAAGAAAAGCATTATCAATCACATGGATGGAAATTACATCCTCAAAGAACTTTAGTAGAGGCCTACCCTATTGTGATGTATGAAGTGTGCACACTTCTTTGTAACATTATTCTCTTTACTCATTTGTGAATTTAAATATCATACTTTTGCCGTTTTGCTTTTGATAAAGATCCTGCTAGGTTATTTAGTTGTATTTTCAGGTAGCTTTGTACTCGCATAATGATTACCGGTATTTGATTATGACAAGTAGATTCGTAAATTTACAATAACTTATTTATAATAATATATAAAACTTAAACTGAACTTGCCATTGTTTCTTTATTTTCAAGTTTAGCAGGTTGATGAAATTGATGAAGAACAGAATCAGTTTCTCCATAAGCCCATTATCTTTTACATTAGTAAACAAGAACAGTAACAAGAAAGTGAAAGGGTTATATAATTGTGCCAGTCGGTTTGTCATCTATTTTTGAGTTGCATGAAAACCCAGTTTAGTCAAATATTCGAAATAGACAGTTCAAAAGCTAACTTCGTATAATAAGTATACATTGCAATCATTATCAGGTCCTGTAAAAAAAAAATGAAAATTACCAACAACGTGCTGTGGCAGTGATGTGTTGTAAATAATAAACATACGGAATGCCTCCGCAGCACTAGTTTTCGTCCTTGCAGGGGCGCATCAAAAGTGGCCAAAAAGGAAGAACAAGGGCAAAAGGAAGGGGCAACCCTGCCAAATTAAAGACACATGAAGTGTGGTAAATATAATAGGCTTTATGGCGAGTAGAAAAGGGGTACATGTACATAGACACTTGCCTCTTCTCCCTATAGTTCGGTCAGTTCGTACTTACGGAGAATAACTATTGATAAGAATGGCTTTGAATGTGTTGCAATTGCACGACAACGCCTATAGAAATGTCTTTATAATAATTAGAATTGAAATACGCAGGGAGACATTATTAGTCCGGAAGCGTGCCGTTATGAATCATAGTGCGCGGTGCAAATGCTAGCTTGTCACAGCCCCTTCTTTGAAAGAATCAGCTGCACGGCTACAGGTACAAGGTCGGATATCCTTGCGGCCCAGGCTAGTCTGGAGAAAAGAGTCGCGATTAAATGCGAAAGGTTGACTCGTCATGACCCAGACCCCATTTTTAAAGTACTTTCGTAATTTCCTGTTCTCGTGACAAATTATGTGTAAAACTATATCAATTAATAATATTTGAATATACCTAAACAGAAGTCTATTACCTACAATGTAGGTAATAGGTTTCTGACATGTCTAGCCATTAGTCTTTGTACAGATCGATGTTTGTAACAAAAAATAGTTTTTGTCCTATATTTAGTACCGTAGTTTTACTTTATGCTTGTTAAATTTTAAAGATGTATCGCTTATGTTTTCGCTATTTTACCAGTAATTTACAGCAAATTTCGTTTTCATCATAACATTTCTAATTTACATGAAAAAAAGTAGGAAACAAATTCTTTAAAATGATACATTGAACAAAATAATCGTACGAAGTGTTTACAGTAAACATATCCCAAAATGAATAAAACTGATTGGTCATTGATTATAGTTGAACTAAAGCTTCCGACAATCATTTTGTAAAATATTTAATTTCAATCCGTTTCCTTTCTAAAAGATGTACAATGATCTGATTAAATCCAGGTTCCAGGTAGCTTCATTTTGGGGAATATTTACTGTTAAACCACTGTTAAACCACGTTTAAACCACGCTTCTCACAATTATTTGAGTAATTTAAAACATTTTTTCTTCCTTCCTGAAGTAAAGTAGTAGAGTTTCGATGAAAAGGAAAATGGTGAAAAACATAGGCGATACATATTTAAATAGCACACGTATACATTAAGCATAATTATGTATAACGTAACGTAGAGACAATAGATTGATGAAAGATGGTTGCATAGAACAGATCAAGGATGTCTGTAATAAGCATTAACTATAGGGGGACCGTCAGGGCTGGCCATGTCACACCCCAACTATAGCATTAGTTTCAACTATATAGGTTGGGACAGGCTCTTATTGTAGTATTGTATTGTAGTTAGAACGTAGAAGCCATACGAGACAGATGTCATCTTATAGCAGGCTTGGACTATAATTTCATTGTAAAGCATCCAGACAGACCTTAGAAATGAATACCGCCAAGAATTCTCAGTTATGGCGCTTTTTTGCAGATTCTTACTGTCGGCTTGGTGCAATTTAAAGGGAAGGTACACAATTGTATTAATAAAAATACGTTCCCAAGAAAATATCAGAAAACTAAGGTGCTCACTTTTTAAAAAGAAAAACGGCGATAATTTTCGTTACATTTTTATTTTAATCAGTTTTACAACTGCCAGACAACAACGTTTTGTAAATTCAGAAAAAACAATTCCTGTTTTCTCGAAGGGGAGAAAGCACTTCAGATGAAATAAATTCTCAGGATGATTGATACGTGCATGTACCAACTTTAGACAAAATAAGTTTTTAGATAATCATTAACCCTCCTATGTACAGTGCAGTTTGCCATAGAATTGTCAGACCTTTCAAAACCTTTCAAGTTTGCTGTACTGAAGGGTTATGAAAGGTGAGAAAACTGTCTGACAAAAGGGACCTATGAAAGGTTTCGAAAGGTGTAACAACTCTCTGAACAAACTGGTGTTGAAATGTTTCAATACCTTTCAAAGGGTATTGAAAGGTGTGGTTGTTCAGTAGCAACAAATTCTGGAGGGTTTTAAAGGGTTCATAATTATTGATAGCCATTTTGGCCCGTAAGCAGATTTTGAAAGGTTTTGAAAGGTCAAACCATAGGAGGGTTAATGTGATATATCACAGCACTGTGATCAAATTGATCGCTACTCATTGCCCATACTCACCTTTGTTCACTTTCTTCTTGGTGCGGTCCCACAACGAGTTGAAGTTCTGCTGCAGGGAGGCTAAGTGGATGCTGGGCGGTCTGTTATGGTCCACCCGCTCGCTGTAATTTTCTCGGTATCGCTGTCCGCGTCCAAGCGACGATATCTGACCAACGGCTTGTCGGGCTTCTCCTGAACCGAAGTTAGCCCCCTGGTAAGGGACCACATGCATCCGGGATGGACTAGTGACCAATTGTGTCTGACCCGAAATTCACACAAGCGCACTTCGTTTCAGTCGTTCCAGAGGACCGTCCTTTAAACGCTAAGGCACCGTCGACGACCAAATATTCTGAGGTCACGTTGTTATATGCGTTTTGTACCAATAACGGATCCACCACTGGCTTCGAAGCACTCACTTATAGGAAAGGCGTATTAGTGACGGGGGAAGAACAGGGTTCAGTTGACGCATGATGTCAGCAAGAGGAAGGGGAAATTAAGGAGGTGAATTAAAGGGTAGATTGTGAGAGATTCCACTTCGGCTATAGGGGTTGACATTATGATTCAGGTAATTTGACCGGTCCCCGGTTAAATTTTGTGCTATTTTTGTCCGCTGCATTTGTTTCACAAGAAATAGTGCATTTTCTGCCATGATAAAATTTCAGAATAAATTCAGAGATATGACTTGAGTGCCCTTTATATCCATTCACTAACATTCTCCCCAGCAACTGAAAACCGTAACTGCTTTGGGGGAAAGAAATATATTTAAAAAAATAACATAAACTAAATTATTATAGTCCCTTGGGTCATAATGCTAAATCTCGGCTTTGTTTCACAATTTATATCCAAGGGATTATTTACAAGATATTAATATAACCCTTACTGGAATATCTTTAAAGCTCTACGATATTAAGAAACACCCCCTATTGATCAGCGCTACAAATGTACATTAAATTTCCCAATTTTTCTCAGAAGTGTTGAGTACATTTGTACATAATCCCCGTTAATGAGAGATAACCACGCCCATCTTGTCAACGTGCGCAAGCAAATAACTTTCAAGCAATCTGGGACAGAAAATCAAAGATAAATAATTATGATAATTATGGTGTAGTCGACCATATCATAACACAAAGAAGGGAAATGCACTGCTTTAAAACTAACAACTATAATGGCGATGTCTTGACTGCCATTTTTGAGACGCACATAATTGTCGTCATCAAAAAGTTGATGTTGGTATAATGACTCACCCCCAAACTGTTAAAGTTGATGGGGGCACAGAAAATGTATCCAAGAAGAAAAACAGTTGAATCATGTTTCATCTTATTGTTGTAAAATAGTTTTTAATCTTGAAAATAAAAATATTGTTTTAGATTTTTTAAATAAAATGGTATAATTTGGAGAAGGTCTTAAAACTTTTAATCAATATTCTTGAAAGACCAATAAAATGGAAGGTGGTTAATATTTTTGCAAAAAGTACTTGAAAACTTTGAAATGTGTAAAAATGCTGTTAACAAATACTTTGAGATGAGATATTTTACAAGATAGTTGTCACAAGCTTGGTTTAACAGTAAAAAGTGACAATGACGGAACCCACCAGAAATTCAAATTTGTACATATTAAAATAGCGAAAAAGACAGCTTTAATTGTGTACATAGAGCTGCAACAAGCACTAATAAATCAAAATATGAATGAAAACATGGGCCCACATGTATTAATATGGATAAGTGACCACTTTTTCTAGTTTTAGATAACCACTTTTTGGCCACATTTGGCAAATGACCACTTTATCCAGGTGACCACAATACACAGGTTTGACTTCATTATATCATCAGATATCCTCTTAATTTAGTCACACAATAATAGCAAACAATTGTTTTCTCAAGTAAAATAAATGTGTAAAATGATGTGATTGTATTGGAATTTATGACGTCATAGAAAAAGGTCATGAATTCCACATTAAGCTACCAGTTACAAAAGGCTATCACATTTTTCTAATTACTATAGACATAATATTATACCAACTAAAAAATCACAATAAGAAGTAGTACCTCGGAATTTCAGCCCCATGGACTATACCAGATATGTTCAACGGACCAATGTAACAATACTGACACATCCAAGATACAGCTGGGATTTCACCCCAATACATTACATAGGTGGCACCAGTCAGTAACAGAAGAGCTTTAACAGCTTTTCTTGATTTGGAGCGTCATAACATAAATATACGTAACAGCAAAAAAACGTCAACCCCGAAATTTTGTTAAGTAATTATATTATTAAACATAATAAATATACAATGTTGTGGGATGGTTGGCTGCCAGGTCAACCAAATTTGCCACATTGTGTTCGTGTTACACTCCATACTCATAATATTCTTCATTAAACAAATTATATTAATTATAAAATGAAAATAATAAATATTTTTAGGGGTGACGTTTCTTTTGCTGTTATGTATATATGCCCATCATCTGTGGTGTTTATCCAGGCTGGGTTGATCTTCAACAAATACATGTTGGTTGGTTGGTTGGTGTTTAACAGCACATCATCAGCTATTCAGTGTCATAAACAGTAGTGCAATATGAGGGGTGTTCGAAAAGTTCCCGGAATTTCCCCATAACTTTTTCAATTTACGCATTCGAAGCAAAATATTTCTTACAGATAATCTGTGTCATATCATAATTTCAATGAAAATATAGTTCACGAAGTTGCAGAAACACGGTGCCCCTTAAACAGATGCCTGGTCACTCCTATCACTCGGGACAGCAAACCTTATGACACTGCTGCTGAATCAAAATATTCATGCTGGAAACAGATTTTATAGCTTTTGGACAAAGTGATGCACATACATGTATAACCTTTTCTACAGCTCCTGGAATGTTCTTTGGTGTCATAACATCATGTAATGATATCATAATAGCCTATTATGACATCACATCTGTTAAAGGGCACCGTGTTTCTGCAGATTACCCACATTTGTGAACTACATTCTTTTCCTTGAAATCGTCGGGTCAGAGCAGAAAGGACTTATAAGGCCTATAAATTACGTGCAATTTCATTATGTTAAGAAAACTTAATTATTTGGATTTATGTTTTATTTAACAATGGTAGTACTCACAATTTATATTTAGCACTCAAGACACATCTTGTACTTAATTAGGTAATTACACTTAATTAATCTTATAAGACCTTTTGTCATTAAACAATAAAACTGTCATCAAGTGTGTATAAGTCCTTACCGCTCTGAGCAGACGAAATTATGATCTGGGATAGGTGCCCCAGGTTGGGGGTGACCCCATTGCAAATAAAGTTTTACTCATGAATAGCATGTATTTCTAACTTTATGAACTTGTTCCAAATATGACACAGATTATCTGGAAGAAAAATGTTGCTTCTAATGCGTAAATTAAAAGTTATGGGGAAATTCTGGGAACTTTTCGAACGCCCTTCGTACATATCTGAACTGTGTGGTCCTGGTGCCACTGTAGCAATGTTTTTATCACTCATAAATAAAACACACATCTATATTTTTATTTTAAAAATAATGTTATATCCGGATAGTCAATTTACTTGGATCCTGCCACTAGTGGGTACAGTATGACAAACTATGAAACTATTATTAACTACATAAAAGGGTTTAAAAATGAACTAAAACAGTCTAAAATACTTGAAAATTACATCTAAATTATATAAAAATTAGCCTGCTCCACCTCCCTGTACATGTGGTTACCTTGCTAACCATAAAACGAACACTTTTAGCAACTAGACTACAAAACTCATACTATAGTGCTCCAAAACAACTATATAGGTATGTTTTAATGAAATCATTAGATTCCTGGCTTAAAAAGGCTTCAAATGGGAGAATCAGTCTCGGATGCCCCTCGTACCTCTCACAAACATCAGGGCTGTGGAAGTTGAAACTGAAAGTTACCATCTGTTTTATACTGATCTAAACAATATTGCTTTCCTGGAGATTTGCACTTTGTGAATGCTTCATGATGTTTTTTCCCTACTGTAATTATGTGCTGATAATGTTTAAATATCTCAGGACTGTAGCGAGCTCTCATCTCCATAGCTGGGTTGCGGAATGAGTTCACCCACATTCCATCATACAACACTTTAGTCGGAGGCTTTCCATTGTCAAGAAGAATCTTTGTTTCCATTACATCTTTGTGCCAAATCTCCACCTTCCACCCACCTTTATACACATTCACATTATGTCCTCCACCACTGACATTTTCTTCGACTGCACTACCATTAGCTTTTAATATCTTTTTTAGCTCCCTCACAGCAGAGAGATTCGCTGTGAGAAAATAGATGTCTGCATCGAGTTCCCAGGGTAAAACCCCATGTAATTTCAGGGCACCTAGGCATGTACCTGCATTCAGTTCACACAGAATATTGTGTTTTTCACACAGGCTCATCACAAACTTTACCTGGTCAGCAAGTATCTGCAAACAACAAGGAGCAAGCACTATTCCTGTAGGTTTCCTGCACTTCAGACCTATCTCTTGACAACTAAATATTATCAAATTGGAGTGGCTGAATTTCACTTGGTTTATTTCCCATTTACGAGCCAATGGTAACAACATAGATTTGCTATATGTTGGTGTGTAGTCCAGATGTACATTGAACATGCTATCAGGGCAAACAATCATTCTTTGTAAATTCTGACTAAGTCTGAGAAAGAAGTCTACAAAAACCATGTCATTGTTCAGGGATTTATCAAATTTGTAGCTCTGAATGAAAGCTGTTTTTGCAACAAAAGGTCCGGTCACATGTGAACAATAAACACAGTCATACTTTGAATGGTGGTAACCTGCTTTGTATATTAAAGTATAGTTTCTGAACACAGACTGGTGACACGCCATATCCCAGCGTCCCTCGGTGTTCTTTGTTGCTCCTCCTGCTAGTGGCACATTCAATGTTGTGATCGCCCTGACCAGTCTCTCTAGCTGACAATCCTCATCAAACTCTACCAAGTCTCTCCCAATGAATGTGTATGGTGATCTCACCTGACTAATGAGTTGGTCCCAGATCACAGCATCCTTTGTTGAGTTAGGAAATGTGGTAACTTTGGCTGGTAGAGTACTAGCATTACCTGCCAACATCCCATCCAACAGTGCTACTTGTATCTGTATATCCGGATACTTGTTTGCCACAGCATGAACTACTTTGGTAATAACGGACTGATATTTTGGAGGGTAGTGAACAAAGTTAAAGATGGCGGTCATGATGTCCTTGAATGGCTTGGCATTGGAGCAGTTAATAGTTAAAACACCTACACCTTGACCAAAGTTTTTCTCAGGACATACTTCTAGAGTTCCAGACTTGTTCACACTTTTGGGATCCATACTCTTAATTACAGACACATTATGGCTTACAAGTATCTCATGATTAATTTTCTCTCCAGTATTATTTGCAACATCGGTCAAATTCTGTATAGCTTCCTGTAGAGATTTTATTTGACGTCCATCTAAACTTAATTGTTTTGCTATGAGTTTGTCACTGTTCAGTTTCTGGGTAAACCTTTGGAGGTTGTAGAGCCAGTCGCCTTGGGCTAGTATGTGCTGTATTTTTATTAAAGCCTTGTCTGGTTTATGTTCACAAGGACTGGTTGTAGGAACCAGGTATTTATTCAACAATGCAAAGTGTATTATAACAGTCAGCATAAATATAAAAGCTATGGCTTTTAGTTTATCCATATTTTGTGGAATGTCCCTGCACACTCAGGTCTGACGTACCGGTACTGTTTTTTTCCTTTAAATATAGCCAGTGGCATAAAGATGGATAAAGGTGATTGATAAGCTCAGGTATTGGTATTACGGTAGATGTGAACACAGCCAGATAATATCACACTGAATAGCAGGCAAATAGTAGACTTCCAGTTTGCTGTCTTTCACCAGGGTTACGTTTTGAAGGTTGATAATTTTCATATGTTGACTGTGGAGTAGGTAGACCTGCAAAAGATTCGCACTGTATTAGTTGCGGTTCATGGTCGCAATATATTTACACAAACACATGATGGGACTGAATCATTTAGTACGTTTGAATTGCGTGTAAAACGTTCATATAGGGGCATACAATCCCTTCTCAAATGGTGTAAACAGACTTATTGAGTCCCTCTAGACCCAAGAAAACAATTTCAAGCAAAAACAAATTATATGGGTGCCCAATATACAACCTCGCGCGCATGAAGGCACTAAATCATTTAGTACGTACATATGCCCAATATACAACCTCGCGCGCTTGAAGGCACTAAATCATTTAGTACGTATGAATAGCGTGTAAAACGTTCACATTGCAGCACACAATCCCTTCTCAAATGGTGTAAACAGACTTATTGAGTCCCTCTAGACCCAAGAAAACAATTTCAAGCAAAAAAAAAATTATATGGGTGCCCAATATACAACCTCGCGCGCATGAAGGCACTAAATCATTTAGTACGTATGCCCAATATACAACCTCGCGCGCTTGAAGGCACTAAATCATTTAGTACGTATGAATAGCGTGTAAAACGTTCACATTGCAGCACACAATCCCTTCTCAAATGGTGTAAACAGACTTATTGAGTTCCTCTAGACCCAAGAAAACAATTTCAAGCCAAATATAAAGTTTTATATGGGTGCCAGCCCACAATCCCTTCAAAAAAAATTGTTACCCAAAACCAATTTTTTTGCACATTTTTTGCACTGCTGACATTCTACAGAGAAACCAAGAGATTCTATTTGTCTGGCCATTCTAATATCCACAACCAGACCTCAAAATAAACATCTCAGGTTGCCGAAATGTCTGGGCAATGTCTGGGATTAGTGTCAATTGATAACAGCTGTACTGTTTCAATGGGTTGTCTGCTTGCAAAGGCCCCCCCCCCCCTTACTTTGAAAGCTGCATACCGGGTCAAATATTTTTACCATAATAATAATAATAATAATAAAGATTTTTAGCGCGCACATAATTATCCACCCTGCTGGGCGCTCAAGGCGCGGAAACAAAGAAAAAACATTAATACAAACAATATACAATGATAGCATAGGGAAAACAAATTATGTACCGAGATACATGTACCTACAATGCAATTACAAATATACATCATCTTTGAAGAGTTGTGACATAAGATGAGTTTTAAGCATCGACTTGAATCTGGTTATACTATGACAAGATTTGAGTTTAGTTGGAAGATGATTCCAGAGTCTCGGAGCTGCGACAGAAAACGACCTATCACCCCAGTTCCGTTTTGAAGTTGGTTCCTTGAAGAGTGACATGTTGCTGGAGCGCAAATTGCGTGATGGAGTGTAGACTTTAAGTAGTTCAGAAATATAAATTGGAGAAATGTTATTAAAAGATTTGTGAACAATTAGCATAAGTTTAAAAACAATTCTCTGTGAAACAGGAAGCCAGTGCAGTTCTTTCAAGATTGGCGTGATATGGCATGACTTTCTGGACAAAGTCACAACACGAGCTGCTGTGTTTTGTATGTGCTGAAGACGAGATATTTGATTCTGCGGAAGACCGTAAAGGAGAGCATTCCCGTTATCGAGCCGTGATGTGACAAATGCATGTATAATTTGTTCAGCAGCACTTTTATTGAAGTATTTCCTAATTCGGCTTATATTTCTGATATGAAATGATGATATGCGAACAATGTTGGAGATATATGGTTTTAAAGTCATTGTCGAGTCAAATATAACACCCAAATTACGTGCATGTAATGAGGGGGTTATCTGCGAGTCACCAATTGTAATAACTGGAAGAGAAACTTTAGACAATTGCTGACGTGATCCAAATAGAACAAATTCTGTTTTTTCATCGTTCAATTTCAGGAAGTTTTGTCTCATCCAACTTCGAATCTCTTGAATACATTTCTCCAGTGTTTTAATGCAGGAATCAGCAGGTTCTTGAGAAGATTTAAAAGTAATGTAAAGCTGCGTGTCATCAGCGTAAACATGGTAATTTAAATTATACTTCAAAATGATATCACGAACTGGAAAGGTATAAACAGTAAACCACTGTGGGCCGAGCACAGAGCCTTGGGGTACAGAATAGTCAAGAGTAACAGGCTCGGAGATCGCGTTACCAATACAAACATGCTGAGGCCTATTTAAAAGGTAGGACTTACACCAATCCAGGGCTGTGTCATGTATTCCAAGATGATATTGAAGGCGGGAGAGAAGGATGTTATGATCGACAGTGTCAAAAGCGGCGCTTAAGTCTAACAAAACTAATGCAGTGATTTTCCCCTCATCCATGGCAGATAAAATGTCATTGTTGACGCGAAGAAGAGCAGTTTCCGTTCCATGAAATGGTTTGTAGGCTGACTGAAATGTGTCCGACAGGTTATTAGCACGAACATGGTCAGAGATCCGTGATGAAACAACTCGCTCGATTGTTTTTCCAAGGTACTTTAAATTCGCTACTGGTCGGTAATTTTTGAAAACTTCCTTGTCCAAATTTGGTTTCTTTAGGAGTGGTTTAACATGAGCAACCTTCTGGCTATTAGGGAAACAACCGGAAGAAAGAGATCTGTTTACAATAATTGTGATATACTTAGCAAACACATCAATATTTTGTTTTATTAGCGAAGTTGGCACTGGATCAAGTTCACATGATTTTGATGGCGATTTCATAATGAGTTTCTTGATCTCCGTAACACTAGTAGGCTCAAACATGGACAGTCTACATTGTGGATCCTTGCGTGATGGTGTTTGTGATAGAATGGCAGGTACTGAGGGAAAAGAATGACGGATATTCTCAATTTTTGTGACGAAAAAGTTTGAAAAAGCATTTGCGAGGTCCTGATCGGAGTGTGTAGATGGAAGCACTGGAGCTTTGGGTTTATGAAGCAGCTTTTCAACAATGTTAAAGAGTTTTTTCTGATCACCAGAGCTATCTTCCACAAGAGATGAGTAGTGAGTTATTTTTGCCTGGTTAATCATGTTCTTCACAATATCACGTTGGTTACAGTATTCTTGCCGATGTACTCCAAGTTTCCCATTGTCACGCCATCTTCGCTCAAGTTGACGGCGGATTTTCCTTGCAGCACGGATATCATCATTGAACCAGGGGGATTCAGATTGTAGTTTAACAGTTCGAGTTTTTTGCGGAGCATGATCATCCAAGATGTTACGGACAGTAGATTCAAATAGACTGACACAAGAATCCAGCTCACCATCTTCAAGGTTATCAGGCACTGTATCAATAGAGAACTTATGCAAAGTGGCTGAATTTGAGTTTTCCATGACGTAGTAAACAACAATTGTTTACAAACGGACTGAATGAAATAGCACCACCATGAACCGCAGGGTTTTAATAGAGATTTAGCATAGATAAACTGGCATTTATAAGGCCAAAAAAAAGAAGATGTTGAGTTGCCCTCCACCGACCGACCCAAAAGTGCTGAAATCTCGGGTCGGATTTTTTTTTTTTTTTTTTCCCTCCCTGTCATTCATAAGCCTATTTATTAATGAAAGTTACCAATTTTCTTTGTATAAAACATAATACGTTTGATTTGTGAAATTTTCCACTTTTTTTACCGGTAAATTTACCGGTACCCAAGACGTGGTGCACTGCCTTCGCACACACTGTGTGCCAACGATTGCGACTCAAATCTACACGTTTCCAATCGAATGGCCCCTCACATGTTTTCCACTGGCTTCGCGCACTGTTTTGTATGTCAATGATTGCGACTCAATCTACACGTTTTCAAATCAAATGGCCCTTACACGTTGTGCACTGGCACCCCGCACTGTACGTGTGTCAACGATTGCGACTCAATCTACACGTTTTCAAATCAAATGGCCACTCACAATGTTGCATGTTGAGCATTGCATGTAATATGGATGAATTTGCTGTGTCAATAACAGCGAAAAGTACAACAAAAATGCTTGGGATACTTTTATTCTGAAGCAAAATTCCTTGCTGATTAGGTATACAAATGAAAAACATGGTATGTGGTTTCAGTTCCAATGCATTTCAATCTTAAAATGACAGTCAAGGAGAAAAAAAGATTTAAAAAAAAAATCCCGACCGACCGACCCCTTCAAATATTTTCACTGGAGGGCAACTCAACAATTTATTTTTTTGGCCTAACCATGAAAGACTACACCGACGGCCGTTCTCCTTTTAAAATAGCGCCCTCTGTTGTTGGTATAGGGTGTGGCCTTCGTACGACCTAGAAATTAGGTTGGGTCAATGGGCGTAATATAAACGTATTTAAAAAAATATTTGCGTTGTCAACTCGTACGCGTGCCAACTCGTAATTTTACCAACTCGTACGCTTACCAGCTTGCGTTTTAAAAATCTGTAATTTTCGGGTCAGGAAGGGTAAACATTTTTGTCAAGGATAATTGAAAATAAAATTGCATGACAATGTATGAACATGCATGGGCTGGTATTGGGGGTTTTTTGGATTAGAAAAAGGTTTCGGTAATTGGTGTTGGTGATTTTTGCACACAACAAATAAGGTGATGATTGACACATTAGCAAAAGCCAGCTTGATAAGCGTAGCGTACTTGGAAAGGCGGCATGAGTAGCTGTTGCAGGACCGTCGGCAAATCACTATTAATAGGTATCCAGTCGTTACGCCCCTTCGCCATAACGCCCCATCGCATTTATGCCCCATCGCCATTACGCCTCGCTATAGGATTTCCTTGTACAAAAATTATTGTTACAAAGAATACATTCATGTACAAAATCCGATCCATTATCCAAAGAAATTTCATCGTGAAATATTTTTTCGGCGACAAGGCCTATTTGCATGTACACCCAATTGAAACTTGAACAATACGAATATTAGATTAAAATTGCATTATTATGTACGACGATTACGCCTAAGTTAGCTTTACGGTATTTGTTTAGAGTAGGATCGTCCCGTTTCTTTATCTCACGATGATTTATGCGGAATGAAATAATTTGACCATTAGCAATTAATTAATGTTTATAGTGTTATTGAGTTTTGAATTGATTTAACGGACAACGCTGCTTGTATTTCTAACATCAAGGCATGGGTGTCACAAATATATGCTCCTACTCAATGATGAAAAACTGAATTCTTTGTTGCTGCCAACCATAGACTTTTGAAAACATTAGCTGATGTCACTATTACGATTGGTAATAGGCCTACAGTTATCAAACCCTCCTAGACCTCATGTGTAAAAACCTTGGTGTTATTTTTGACAGTACTATGAATATGTCTAACCATGTATCCTCAATATGCAAAACCATTAACTTTCATTTAAGAAATCTGTCTTAAGTTCGTACCTTTATTGATGAAACCACTTGTCAATATGCAGTCCGTGCCATGGTTACATCACGTTTGGACTATGCAAATTCACTTCTCCAAGGATCCTCTAGCAAAGAGATCAAACGTCTCCAACGGCTTCAAAATCTTGCTGCAAAATGAATTTTCCTGGCTAAAAAGTATGACGACGTCTCCCCTCTACTACGACAGCTTCACTGGCTTCCCATTCGAGAGCGGATTGATTTCAAAACATTGACTATTGCCTATAAATGTGTTACTGACTGTGCCATCCTATCTCTGTGAGCTTATTATACTATAGCAACCTAACCACAGTGGACTCCGTTCAAATTCCCGGATCTTCTAAAAGCCAACTACACATTTAACTGCGGCTAACAAGGGTTTCTATACTGCTGCACCCAGCATTTGGAATGAACTACCATCTGGTATCCGTCATGCTTCTTCATTGAGTCAAATTTTAAATTGTACTTGCATCGCACTGTAAAGCGCTGTGATACCGTTTGTGTAAGAGCGCTATATAAATGCCTTCATTGTATTGTATTGTATTGTATTGTATTGCTAATAGAGGTGAGGGGAACCGCAGCATGGTCAAGTCACGCCACTTGTCGTGTAAGCCCACACGGTGTGGAGCGCCCTGTTCACGGTTGATAATCCCCACTGAATATACCATAACCCGCGTACCACTCCAGAGGTTAAAGCTGACTGCCAGCTAATTACTCCACTGTTCGTGTCTGCGAGATCACAGAAAGCTGGCTTTCAGTGTGTCAACTATCACCTTATTATTGTGGACAAAAGTCACCTACACAAAATAATGATTTCCACTACTATTACTTACCAACTAAAGCAACAACAACAACAACAACAAAAATCGCTGTTATAAATGGACGTTAGAAATGTCACTCAGTTGACTTTTATTTTATTTTTTATAACTTATGTAGGACATACACAAGTGTGTTTGACTTTGCCACTAACTCCAGCACAAAAATACACATGTGTGAACAATTGGCAATGCAACCAAAAATACTGAAGTGACTGTCTGTGTGTGCGGTGCTTACTAGGCCAAATTTAAGCCTGGGCATAGGAGGGTTTTTAATGGATACTTTATATTTCACGATGTTTACCCTGGCGTCCTTACATATTTTTTTCACGATGAAATTTCTTTGGATAATGGATAGGATTTTGTACATGAATGCGTTTTTAGTAACAATATTGTTTTGTACAGGGAAATCCTGTACAAAAGGCGATGGGGTGTAAAGGCGACGGGGCATTACGTACACATCACTCGGTGTATTTTTATTTTATTTAGGTCACTGCCTGTAATCCAATGCAATACATGTGTGTGTGTGAGTTGGTTTTGTGTATAAGAGTGTACATGTATATGTAAGGGGGTAAGTATAGAGTCATATGCATGCTCAGATGAAAATCCTATAGGAAAGAAAGAACAGTGAATCCATCCCGGATCATGTTATACTGTTAATATAATATAATCCTCCTAAATAATAATAAATCAATCCTTCAAAAGAAAACTAGCATAATAACATTCACTTTATCATGGAGGAATGGTCTCTTCCTTTCTCCGTGATTTTACATAGTGTATAATTGTTCCAGATAAGTACATATAGTGTTGTATAGCGGGGTAAGCTGCACAGATTTGTTTTGGCCGCATTCAAAGGAAACGGTGAATTTGCGGAAAAGGGGGTTCAGAGAAAAAGAAAGATTTCCCTAAAGTTTGAAGACTAAAAGCGATTTCAGTTAATTTGTTTCCTGATTTCCTTTTCCTTTTTGATTATTTATATTTTAAAGAAAGTTACAGTTGCTTTAGAACCCATCTATTAAAGCGCTGGCTCTTACTTGGCTGTGAACACTCATTTTTATGGGTTATACTATAGACGCATATTTTGGAAATGCAACACAAACATGTAGGCGTGAAAGAAAAAAGTGCAGATCCTTTCTTGTATTTTAGTCATATGAAACGTATTGAAATAAGTCACAATGAGGGTTGCGCTCAGATGATTTGCAAAAACCAGCTTTCAAACTGCAACTGGACGGATGAACGGACGGACTGGACGGATGAATAACTTTGAATATGTCTGTTTTTTAATAGAATATGCAGACCGCAACCCTCATTGTGACTTATTTCAATACGTTTCATATGACTAAAAATACAAGAAAGGATCTGCACTTTTTTCTTTCACGCCTACATGGTTCAGTGTGTTGCATTTCCAAAATATGCGTCTATAGTAGACCCCATAAAAATGAGTGTTCACAGCCAAGTAAGAGCCAGCGCTTTTAATAGATGGGTTCTAAAGCAACTGTAACTTTCTTTAAAATATAAATAATCAAAAAGGAAAAGGAAATCAGGAAACAAATTAACTGAAATCGCTTTGTCTTCAAACTTTAGGGAAATCTTTCTTTCGAACCCTTTCAAATTCACTGTTTTGAATGCGGGCAAAACAAATCTGTGCAGCTTACCCCGCTATACAACACTATATGTACTTATCTGGAACAATTATACACTATGTAAAATCACGGAGGAAGGAAGAGAACATTCCTCCATGATAAAATGAATGTTATTATGTTAGTTTTCTTTTCAAGGATTGATTTATTATTATTTAGGAGGATTAGATTATATTAACAGTATAACAGGATCCGGGATGGATTCACTATTCTTTCTTTCCTATAGGATTTTCATCTGAGCATGCACACTGCACACTCGTATACACAAAACCAACTCACACACACATGTGTTGCATTAATTGGATTACAGGCAGTGACATCACGCTGTGTTGGCTACCGAGCGAGATTCAAACTAATTCGCCTTCAAACAAACCTTGGGTGAAGGTGCGAATTGAAGGGTGATTAACTTGCTTAACTTTTTCTTTACAAACCCCACTCCTATGGGGTTGTCACATACACCATAGAGCTATGCATACACTGTAATAGAGGACAATCTGTACGAAAGTGCGTTCTTAATGAGTAACTCTTATGTAGCCATATCATTCAACAATCGTCTGAAATTAACATTTTCAAGCAGGGTGTCTGGATAAATTATCAGGGATAATCTTCTACCTCCGTGACGAAAACGTACAAAAAAGTTTAACATTTTGCTGAATAATTCCTAAACAATAGCTTTCCGGAGGAAACCTGACATTGAGAGAGAGTTATTGGGATATTTTCTCAATTAAATAAATGGTCATGGGCATATCCATCATTGCACATTGCTGCACAAACAACTTTTTCTTGGAAAGTGGAATGGCCGCAACCAGCTCCAAGTAGCGGTGCAGGGTCATCAAACCACTTCGTGCACCGGATGCCAGTCTCAATAGCGTGAGATACGTCACAAAATTAAAGGGGGCGAGTTTGTCGGGGGGCGAGTTTGCCGAAGGGCGAGTTTGCCGAAGGGCGAGTTTGCCGAGGGGCGAGTTTGTCAGGGGGCGAGTTTGTAAGGGGCGAGATTGTAAGGGGCGAGTTTGCCAGGGGGCGAGTTGACTGGCATCCATCTGTGGATGCCAGTCAGCTCGCCCCTGGCAAACTCGCCCGCAATCTGCCCTTACAAACTCGCCTCGCTCGGCAAACTCGCCCTCGGCAAACTCGCCCCGACAAACTCGCCCCCTTTAATTTTGTGACGTATCTCACGCTATTGAGACTGGCATCCGGTGCACGAAGTGGTTTGATGACCCTGCACCGCTACTTGGAGCTGGTTGCGGCCATTCCACTTTCCAAGAAAAAGTTGTTTTTGGTCCTGTAATTTCTAGGTACAATAAAATTTTGCCGTTTGAAGACCATGTATCTACTTCTTTTAAATTATTGAACTGATATACTGGCAAATTATAATGGAAAAACTTACCTGACAGATAGAAAAGATGTATTTCCCGTTTAAAATAATCATGCCATGCCTTGCCAAAATGCTGCATCGTTTTTCCGGTGCGTTAGTTCAAACAGTCCAATCCCCGCGGCGGCAACTAACAGTGACGTCTCGTCGCGCTATATAGCTATGGACTGCGTTTTAGTGTTGACACGTCACGCAGTTGATGATCATCACATCACGCAAACGTTGTCAACACAATTGTATAATCCCCGCCCCCCCCCCTCCGGGGAAGGAAGGGTTGAGGGAAAAGTGCGCCACCAACGCGTCTACAGGTCTCATTCGCAAACGCCGATGTGCGTGTAGCCTGATGATCTGACGTCACGCTTTGAGCTGGAGGTGCGTGAATTACGCCAGATCCTGGTCGTGATATACTTTTTCTTCTCTATACAAGTGTAAATAGTAAATAGTGTTTCAATCGTCACAAAGTATCAAATCAAATGGCAAGGGACTTAATAATTTAAATGCAAGTTTTTGTATTCAATACACCATTTCATACACGATTTATTCCAAAATGTACCGAGCTAACGTGGGCGGAAACATCCGAATCCAAATACAGCATATACTTTCAATCAGATAGTTCAAGTCAATCGGACTGTACAATGAAATTTGGCGCCTTTTACCCTAGTAATATACTTCTGAAAATGTTCATGGCTGGCGGGGAACTAAACTCACAGAAACATCAATTAGTTGTAACATTTTAGCAGTGGCGCATTCTACTGGGACCATCGGCCGGGTTAGGTGTCCCCCCCCCCCCCCTAGCCGAAGTCTGTTCCCGCAGGCCTAATGTACATAATAATTATGCTTTGTATACCCCATTAAGGATACTCCACTAAACACATAATAATCTGTATGGTATTCTCTCAGATTAGTAAAACTAAAATTTTTGTTTATCTACAATCAAACATTACCTAAAAGGGTGTGAAGCAAACGCTGTTTGTAAACCGTTTTTTTTTCTCGTTTTTTTTCTCGCATTTAATAAAAGTGTCAGTGAGCCTTCGGTTAAATTTTTAAAAGCATTTTAGAGGGCAAAAAGGGACAATTTTCTGAAAAAAAAGTAGCCCCGGCAAATTTTCCACCAGAAAATATTTTCATTGGGGTCACAGAACAACAACACCCCCTTTTTTAAGGGTTAAAATGGGGTCTAATATTTGGCTGTGGCATATTTCCCCCCTTAAAAAAAACGGGGGAGACTGCCCCTCGCAGTGAATTCAAGCCTCCTATATGATTTACAAGCTAACTCCGCGCCCGGTGGGAAACACAAAGTGGGCCATTTATTAGTCTAATGGTATTTCCTGGCCCAGAAAAATGTCCTGTTTCTCGTCATAAGTCGGCTTCGAAATCAGTGCGGTGGCGTGTGTGACACGGCAGAATTCCAATAGCAAAAAATAATTAATTTAAAAAAAATGCCGACGCGCGGGTGTCAGGCGCGGCGGCGTGCATAGTCTTGTTGCAAGACGTTACTTGTGATTTTATAATGTACGAGCGCCGATCCGCTGTGATTTGATAAAGCAACCGCCACTGCGGGCGCCATTCATGCCTGTCCACCAGAGCCGTATATACGGCTCTGCTGTCCAGAGTGCGGCTATAAGCCAGGCACTTCGTGTCTGACGTCACTGTGTTTGATCTGGTATTGCGCGGCGCCCAGTTGAGAACCCATTTGGAAACATATTATAAACAATATGCACACGTGTGCGTGCTTATATCGAGTCGCAGTGTTTGCAGTATTTCACTCATAATTGTAAACAGGTAGGTATAAAACATTAGTTTGCAACAAAAAAGAGAATTCGTAAATGGGCCTCATGTGATGAGCCTGCACTTGTTGACGTCATACACGAAGTGCCTGGCTTATCCACGGCCGGCCGCGCCGCGCCGCCTTGCTCTAGCTGGATCGTCAATTGTATAGCGCCAGCTACGGTGGGTGATTTACGACTGGCGCGGGATCGTGTAACTAGGATCCGCATAATAACGGTCTTGCACCAAGACTACGGCGTGCGCGGAGACCAGAAACCGGAGAAATTCTTTTGGCCTAATTCGTACATTGAATCTTGTTGCTGTCCGTACCAGCTGGAGTTTGCGATAGACAGGAACCGGCTGACCGGTTGCGAAGTTTCGCCTAATTAGCAGTTTGTTGTCCTAATTTTCAGCCAGCACAAAATATCCATTGCCATGAAAAGGTCATAATTATAACCGTTGCTGCTACATGAATGAGCCAGTAAATTTCAGTCACCAGTATTCGTCCTTAGGACA
Source organism: Zoroaster sp. YZ-2022 (assembly GCA_029582265.1). Classification (NCBI taxonomy): domain Eukaryota; kingdom Metazoa; phylum Echinodermata; class Asteroidea; order Forcipulatida; family Zoroasteridae; genus Zoroaster; species Zoroaster sp. YZ-2022. Next base: position 21,830,826 of record CM055818.1, on the reverse strand, counting down.
CCGATTCCATGCGCTGTTGAAAGTCTGCATTGATCGTGACGATACTTGTCAATTTAATGTCTCATAATACAAGCCAACTGCCAACTGCTATATATTTACCATACGGTAAATAGGGTTTTCAGTTGTGGGCCGAAAAAGAGAATCAAATTGGCAAAACAAACAAAAGAGAATCAGAATGGGTAAAACAAACATATATGGACACGCACTGCAGTGGTTAAAGCTACAGTCCCACCACCCCGCTAATATGCCGCAGAGAGGCGTTAGATGCCGGCATCAAGAAATAAAATGACCGTGGTGTAGCGTCTGTTAACGTCTATTAACGTCTCTTAACGCCCTGATTTGTCATTGCAGTCCCACATACACGGCATACATACGGTATACAGCCGGCTTACAAGCACGTTAGAGGGAGGCAGACCCACGCTAGCGGGCGGCAGAGAGACGCTAATTGGCGTTGGCACTGCGCAGACGGAGGCAAACAGGCGCTAACAGCCCGCGCACGCGCGTTAGAGGCCGGCAGACGTACGCTAGAGGGCGGCATACCCTCGTTAGGGGGCGGCAGACCTACGGAACAGCCCCGCTAGATGCCGTCCCATAGCGTCGGTCTGCCGTCCCTTAGCGTCGGTCTGCCGTCCCATAGCGCAGTAATGCCTCCCTGATGCCATCTCTTTCGAGTTCCGCGCCATACCACGCAACAAGGCGGCAACAACACGCTGGAAGGCGGTGGACCCTCGCACGATAACGGCAGACCCTCGCTAGATGGGGGCAGACCTGCGTTAATAGGCGTTAATAGGCGGCAAGCAAAAGTTCGCCGTTCACCCCCGCAATTATAAAACATTTTTATAATTTCGGGGACGGTTGCCGGCATGTGGCGTTACATGGCGGCGACCTACGTTGACCTGCGTTAAGAGCCGCAGCTACACGGTGGTCCTGCGCTGATACACGGTGACCAGGCCGGCAACAAATATTTGCTCTGCCGGCATCTAACGGGCTCGCTAACGGGGTGGTGGGACTGTAGCTTAAGCGTTTACAGAAATTGTGTAAATCAGTTTTACACACTTGTTACGTAAAATTGTAACACAGCAAATTGTTGGAAATAGAGTTGCCTGCATTTTGCTGTAAATTTACATGTTTTTTTTGGCTGTGTAAAGTGAGCCATTTATTAGTCCAAATTTTCAGCCAGCTCAAAGTATCCATTGCCATCTCTTAACCCTTTGGGAATTGTCTACTCATTGGCAGTTTATGTACTTTGGGTGAAGTATGAGTCTTGCATCATTAGACATACAAATTATTTTTTTATAGGAATATTTCTTTGCCGGATCAGGGAGCAAATTGAGGCATGTTACTCTTTTTTTAGTCGCCGTGTATGTAAAAAATACCATTTTTGTTAGTGATCCACCTTTTTTGGGGTCTCCCTTTTTTGCCGTAGGCGCCCCCCCCCCCTCCCCACTCCCACCCTTTGAGACCCTGTATACGTCCCTGCTGGTCTTATTATTGCATTTGTTTTGTGTGATTAATGATCGTATATGAATACAATCATGAAAAACCGCAGCGAATTTCAATAGTGTTTCCAGTAATAGCGGAAAGTCTCCTCATTTATTCACAAGCCAACTCCGGTGGGAAACACTAAGCAAGCCATTTTTATTAGTCTAAATGGCTTTTCCTTTCAATAGCTACATTGAATCTTGTTGTTCACAGCAGTTACAGTTTGCAATAAACAGGAACCGGCTGACTATAAATGCATGCATTTCGCGTAAATAAGCAGAATTTGCTTTCCTATTTTTCAGTCTGCATAAAAAAAATCCTTTGTCATCTCTGAACCCTTTGGGAATTGTCCATTGGCAGTTTATGAACTCCGGGGAAAGTAATTAGTCTGGCATCATTAGAGATACAAATTAATTTATTATAGGTATACTTCTTTGCCGGATCCAGAGAGGAAACGTGAGGCAATTTCCCCAAGGCGTCGTCGCCGTACGTGTAAAAGTACCATACAAAGTTTTGGAGACCCGTATTATTGCATGTCTTGTGTTATTGTGTCTTGTTATAAGTGAGACGTTAATGTCTGTTTCAGCATGGGCGTCGATCACTGAGGCACGGAGAGATTTATCCCCTCCCACTAACAAAAACAATATGTTAGCCTACATGTAGGTGGACTGATAAGAATGCACCACACTAGAGCGTCAAAAAGTCGGAAAAAAATCGTGAGTGTAAATACTTTTTAAGGAAGCCCCTACGTCGCGCGCAGCTGCGCGCTCACACAGAGGCGAATACAATCTTGGACGGACTTGCTAGTGACACTGGAACAAGAATTGACCACCCCATTTTCCCGTCCATTGCCGTCGATCGGTTTTTATTTGAGGCTAATATTATTAGGCGACATGCATTTCACACTTCGAGGGGGGACGAGAGATTAACAATAACTGTCGAACACTTTTTTACTATCTTGTCAACGTGCGCAAGCAAATAACTTTCAAGCAATCTGGGACAGAAAATCTAAGATAAATAATTATGATAATTATGGTGTAGTCGACCATATCATAACACAAAGAAGGGAAATGCACTGCTTTAAAACTAACAACTATAATGGCGATGTCTTGACTGCCATTTTTGAGACGCACATAATTGTGGTCATCAAAAAGTTGATGTTGGTATAATGACTCACCCCCAAACTGTTAAAGTTGATGGGGGCACAGAAAATGTATCCAAGAAGAAAAACAGTTGAAGCATGTTTCATCTTATTGTTGTAAAATTGTTTTTAATCTTGAAAATAAAAATATTGTTTTAGATTTTTTAAATAAAATGGTATAATTTGGAGAAGGTCTTAAAACTTTTAATCAATATTCTTGAAAGACCAATAAAATGGAAGGTGGTTAATATTTTTGCAAAAAGTACTTTAAAACTTTGAAATGTGTAAAAATGCTGTTTACAAATACTTTGAGATGAGATATTTTACAAGATAGTTGTCACAAGCT
>CM055818.1:21802721-21827357 GCA_029582265.1 Zoroaster sp. YZ-2022 | reverse complement strand
CAAAAAAATTTTAAATTATGAACAAGTGTTACCTAGCAGATTTTGCAGCCAAGATTTCTTTTGTCATATTCTGCTCCGTACCGGTCAATAGCGCGGCGAATTGTTGCTGCTGGGCATAGTCCAGTTTTTACTGAATGAATCTAGAAGCTGCAAGATTAAAAGGAACGTTATATTTATATTCGCTGAGACGGGTTATAACTGCATGGGTGGAGATTTAGTTTGTTACAGATTTATTGCACTCATCCCCATCACCCTCTTGTCAATCAGTGTGTGATTAAAGTTACCGTAATTCATTCTTGAGCGCCCAGCAGGGTGGATATGTGCGCACTACAATCAATCAATCAATCAATCAATTTATTGAGTTAACACTTTCAAATCAGTGGCACACGTCAAAGACGGCATCCTTAAACATAGTACAAGACATAAACAATAAATATAAACTAAGACTTAAAATACAAAAACACTAGTACAAAAGTACACAAGAATAAAAAGGAAAGGAAAAAAATGCAGCGTGACAAATAGATAGAATAGAAAACTTGTCACTTAATTCATAAATTTATAGCATTCAACAACATCTTTACGCTCATCCCAAAGGTTGATCAAAAGAGTCTTACATGATGTATCAAGAATGTTTCCAAGTGTGTTATCGAATTACATACATGTTACCCAGCATCATGTATAGTTTTAAGTCGATATTGCCTGAAATAAATATTTCCAAAATTAATCCATATTGTTACCAAAAAATTATTTTCAAGGGCTATGAATTCCTTTAATACGAATGTGATTCAATGCTGTACAATAAAACATGGAATGGCCAATATCTTCATCTACATTACTCTTACACAGTTTGCAACAACCCGTCATTATTTGGTGACCAGGAGCGGGTATATCTCTCGAGTTGTAAAGTGTTAGTACGAGCCCATAATTTAGTCATTGCGGCGGGAGAAGTTCGTACTATCGATAAGATATTGTTCAAGAGCCGGTACTTGTTTGAGAGACATATATAAAGACAGCGAAGATTTACTTTGTGCACCTTTGCGCCAATCATTCAATTCAACCTGATGAAGAGTTTTCTTAAAAGTATTTAACCAAGATTGGTTTAGTGGTGGATTGTTATTAAAAATATGATCCATCCCACAGCGCGACAAACTTTTGCTTTTATGTGATTAATCCATTTCCACCGCAGTTTATTATGCTCACTCAGAGTGTGATATGACGCATTAAACAAGAGTTTTGGCCATCTATTATTTCTCCATTTGGAAAAGGCGATCAACATAACTCAACCTGAATTTATCTTGAATTGAGGAGATACTCTCCATCCTAATTCACCATACATTGCTTCTTTAGTCATGTTACGCGGGCCTTAAGAATGGCTTTTGCCATTTGTACTTGAACGTTTTCAAGCCTTTTAATATCTGAATTGCCACCAGGTATCCAAACAGAGCATGCATAATTTATTGACGGAAGGCCTAATGACTTCCATAAAATATCTCCATAATATACCCTGTTGTAATCATCTTGCTCATCAATAATTTATTTTATATATGCAATTAATCGATTCCCTTTACGGATGGCTTCCTCGATATGACAATGGTCGGATAAATTAGAGCTAATTTGAACACCGAGATATTTATGATTAACTTCAGATATAAAGCTGTGACCCAATTTCCAAGATTTGGAGCTAACACGCCGACCAATAATAAGCACATTTGATTTATCATAATTAAAATCTAACCTCCATTGTTGTGAGAAAACGGCCGCAATGTCTAACATTTTTTGTAGTTCATTGCCATCTTCTGCAATCAGTACAATGTCATCCGCCCAGAATAGGCAACCAAATCTTTAGTATTAGTATTATTCTTACCACAGAACTGCATCCATTTTTATACATGGACATCCCGATGAGTGCTGGCAACATATTGAACTTGCGAGACCGCATTTTGGCGACCATTCCTAGAATGATGCCAAGACCAGGGACAAGGTGGCCAATGTGCCCGTTGTTTCTGTGGACAAAACATAAATATTAGAAATGAAACCACACGATTGCAGAAAGGGGGTTAGGGGCGAATAGTTATAATAATAAATTCAGTCACTGTCTAAATGTTACAATGCTATATATATCGTTTCGGTTTGCGGTAACACCATGTGTTTATCTCAACTAACGTGAAGCTGAGATACAGGTTCTGAAAAGAACCGTATCGCACAACTCGTATCTCAACCTTCGTTAAGTGAGAAAGGTTCAAGGGAGAACCAATTTCGGGCAACCTGTTTTCTACTGTCGCTAAGTGAGAAATATGGTTCAGGGAGAACCACGGGGACTTCACGGGTTAATATGGTTCAGGGAGAACCATAGGGACTTCACGGGTTATTCTCAACGTTTCGATTAGCCTGCTCTAATCTTCTTCAGGAGAATGAAGAGGTTTGCCGATGCAACTCCTTAAGTAGTATTTGCTGGGATTATGTGTAGAATGGGAAGTGTTCCGATTGGTGCTACTGTTGTGTGATGTGTTGTGATTGGTTGCCACCGTGGCATTGTTCTTGTTGTGTGTGTTTCCGCCTGCTGTGTGAGTTGCCTGCTCGCTGAGGCGTATCAGTTGACAGTGGGGGTGTGGGTGTTGGTGGATGGTAGGATTGAATGCCAAATGTTGCTGATGAAATAGCCGATGTCCTGGGGACAGTGTCATGTTTATGAATCTCAATAGCCTCTCTGATACGACGGTGTACCAGTGCTTTTCGGGGCTATGATCTTTGCATTCTGCCAGTCAATTATATGGTCCAAATCGGTGGAGTGTTTGATGATCGCAGATTTGTCACATTCCCCTCTGCGGCCGTGGGCCTTGTGTTCCTTGAGCCTGGTCGTAAGGTCTCTGCCGGTCTCGCCAATGTACACTTTCCCACAAGTACAAGGAATTCGGTAGACCCCAGCTTGACGGCTGGGATCATGTCTGTCCTTGTGGGTGTGTAACTTCGTTTCCAACTTTTTTCGAGTCCGGTAGTAGACCTTAATGTCAGCTTCCCTCAGGATACGCTGAATCTTGTGTGAAGTGTGGCCGATGTACGGTAGCACGGCAATGGGTTTTTCGGTTGCGTCAGAGGATCGTGGCGCGTTCCTATTCGGGTTCTCCCTTGAACCTTTCTCACTTAACGAAGGTTGAGATACGAGTTGTGCGATACGGTTCTTTTCAGAACCTGTATCTCAGCTTCACGTTAGTTGAGATAAACACATGGTGTTACCGCAAACCGAAACGATATCGATATTCCACCATGCAAAGCCTCAAAACTTATAATGCTATATATACTTACATCTGTACTTGTTGTCTTTTATTTTTCTTGCTTATACTATGTCCCAGTATAAGATGTAGAATGGGGGTGTTGGCCTTGAAATCGTCCATAAATGTCCTCCAGGTGAACGAATCTGCATTTTTACGGTTAACGTCACCGGCCACCACCGTTTTCTTGCAAATTGTAAAGGAATACATTTCTGCATTTGCCAGCGTTGCAACTAGGTTTACAATTTGTTTTTTGGCGGTATCACTTCTTGTCATTGCATAACGCATTCCTGTGTAATACTGACCATTTCTTATGTATCGTACAACCTTTTCCTTGAAACCCTGTTGAAAATAGATATTATTTAGAAACTCAGTATAACATTCTTGCCAAGACGATGTTATTTACAATTATGATTAGCGGTAGGACCGACCTTATACTGTATATATTACAAAATTGGAGTACATAGTTGGGTTATAACAGATGACAAATTTTCATCCAATCACATTAAATAAGTTCCTGTTTCAAACATGTACACTTGCTGTTAATGTGTCCATATCTGTTTGCCTCAATCCATCAATCTCACCTTATTAAACGGAAGACCTCTCTGTACGGTGTGTTGCGGACGATGAGAAACTGTCGCTGTGTTGCTTTTCTTTGGATGGGGCATGCTCTGATCAGGAGAGAGGTCTCGTTTGCTGTTGCTCATTTTTTTCAGTTGTCATATGTAACCTTCAAGTTCACAACCAGTGTGTTGGGGTTATTTAAGTTTCAATTGTTAACTATCGAGCATGGTTTACTTTTTTGTCAGGCCTTGGGGTGTGGAGGGGAGGGCTTAAAATATTTTATGCAAACATAATTCCACATTCCTTCCTCCATGCATGAAGTACCTTAGGACTTTGAGTTTTCTTCTTATTTTCTTACCTTGTGTACTTAGCCGACTTCGCAGCTCGTTTTCTTCATCCCGTACTACCTGGCGCCAACGGTCCAACTTCTTAATACGACATAGACATGTTCGGCAAACAAACCGGTTCACCTCAGGCTTAATTACCACACCTACTAAATTACCCCAAAAATGTGCTATCGTTTGGAAATCATTTAAACTTCGACACAACGTTGCTCTGTCATTAGCATTGGACAGGTCTTCACATATTGAGCACTCGGCCATTATCCACACATTGGAGCACAATACTCAATAAAAGTTGCAATATGAGGTGCAGTTTCAGGAATGTTGCTCCTCATCCGTGCACCGGATCCTATTTAAACAACATTCATCTGGGCCAAGCCATTTATAAATTGGTCGAAATTCTTCAAATATTAAGGCCAATCGAAACAGCAAATAGCCTACATGTGACATGACAAACACAAATTTAAATACCAATGATAATACGGTTCGTGTGTGTGATGCAAAACGCAGCCGGTGTTATACGGTAGTCTGATTGGTTAATTTTAGTTTTTACTAAATAGTAATCTTTATAGAAAAACAAATCATAAATAAGGTGGAATTTTACTTGTTAGCCTTAAATTTGCATAACTGTTGATCCATGTGTTGCGTAATTGAATTGACCCGGTCTGTAATGGCGTGACAAAATTGTGCGCGCAATTTCGATGAATCATGAAACAGTCGCTATACAACTACAGTTGGTAAGCCAAATTCTGTAGGTGGCGCTATACTGTCCGTTTTTGGATTTGTACCGGTACCAGGGGGGGTCAATGTGTATGCGCGCAATGCATTGTTGGAAAAACGTAACGAGTCCAGCAGTTTCCATGTTTAATAGTTCAATCTTGCAATTTTCCAAAATTAAAATGTCTATAAAATCTCGCCAATGCAAGGTGCATGGTTTTCAACCTCAGAGGAGACATCTGTAGGTGGCATAGAATATTGGAGGTGAGTTTGAAGAGCATTTGTCATATCTGGGAAACATTTTTGGGGTAGAGAACATTGCCTGCTCGATATCGATACTTGTCCATAAAGGACTACTATGGGCATTCACCGCAGCTCTACTACCGTCCGTTAATGTCAGAAGTTGTAAAAGTCAGGTAGTAGGGCTGCGGTCACCACAGCTAGGAGGTGGGTATGTAACAATTCCCTTCTAGATGATGAACAGTGCAAAACCAGAATTGAATTATTTTGGGGCTACTGGAAAACAAAGAAACATACTTATGGCAATATTTTAAATTGGTGGGACATGGGCAAAACGAAATTAAAAGAAATTATTAAGGATTATGGTTTTGAAAAAATAAGAAAGAAAACACTATCACAACCACTTACAAAAAACTTTCAATAATTTATTGGCAAGGCCATCTTGTCCCCTGATGAGATCAATGAAATTGAGAACCAATTAAAAAACATGAAATGAAACAATTCGAAAAGTCTCGTATCAGATTACACATCACCAAGCGAGTAGATGGAGAAACCAAGTAGATATTTCCTAAACTCGGAGAAACAAAGGGTCAATGAGAATGTTTTTAACATGTATAAAAAGACAATAATATGGTAAATTTCACGATGAACCAATTTCTATGTGTAGGTGTGTTAGTTATTTTACAAGGAGCTGTATTCAACTGAAACAATTGATAATGATCAAATGCAAACTACTCTAAAGGCTATAAATGAAGTAAATTTCAATAATGATATCACCTCGACCCTAGAAAAAGAATTTGATGAAATTGAAACCTTTCAGGCACTGAATCAAATGAATAAGGGTAAATCTCCAGGATTAGATGGGTTAACAGTTGAGTTTTATCAAACCTTTGGCCTATAATAAAAACATGATTTCATGGAGGTAATTCAAACCTGCACAAATACTGATGCACTTCCTGATTCGATGAATACAGCTCTTATACATCTTATTTTTAAAAACAAAGGAGAAAGGTGTGATTTAAAGAATTGGAGACCAATCAGCCTTATGAATGTTGATTATAAAATAATTGCCAAAATTATAACTAACCGTTTGAAAATAATTATGCCTGATATTATTTGTGACGACCAGTCATGTGGTGTGAAAGGCAGAAATATTCATGATAATCTAATGACTTTAAGAGATACTATTTATTACATCAACAGTGAGAACAAACATGCTGCTATCCTAAGTATAGATCAAGAAAAGGCTTTTGATAGGATTGAATGGAAATATGTTTTCTGTTATGGCTAAAATGGGTATTCCAAATGGTTTAATTAAGTGGATAAAGAAATTGTACAGTAATCCTTCGAGTGCGATAATAGTCAATAATTTTATAACTGAACCTTTCAAAGTCACCAGAGGAATAAGACAATGCTGCCCATTGTCTCCATTATTGTACTCCATTTGCGCAGAAGGGCTAGCCAGTTTGATAAGAAAAAATGTAAATATTTATGGAATTCAATTACCAGACACAGAGTGTCGTTTGAAATTAATTCAGCATGCAGATGATACAACAATATTCATCACTGACAATAAGGAATTTGACATCTTGAATAAAAATCTTTAAAACTTACAGTAAAGGTTCTGGATCAAAAATTAATACCCAGAAGTCGCAAGGTTTGTGGATTGGAACATGGAAAACAGAATAGACAAACCGGGGGTTTCTTGGGTCAATGACAGTTTGAAAATTCTCGGAATTTTTTCGGAAATGAGGATAACTCTCATAAAAACTGGGAACCTAGAATAAACAAAATGAAATCAGTTTTAATAGATGGAAAGGAAGACGATTAACCATGAAAGGTAAATCTGTCATTATCAACAGTTTAATCGGAGCCGGTTTGTCTTATTATGGGGCTATTATTTCATGTCCAGATGAGTATGTGAGGAAGATGGAGCAGATTAAATGGTCCTTTATTGGAACGATAAGCCTGACAAAATCAAGAGGAAAACAATCACGGCACCCACAAAATTGGGGAACTGGAGTTATTGATATTCGTCTAAAATTAGAAGCCCTGAAAATTAATGTTCTTAAAAAATACATGAAAGGAACTGGTAAATGGCGACACCTTTTAAGTACTGTTTATACAAATCCAGTGGAAATAATAACCTTGGTTGGTACGTTCTTGATAATTCAGGTGTCATTGTTCCAAGCACACAAATTTTTTATAGAGAATTAATTTCCCTGTTTAAGGTGGCAGGCGGAAAGTTTAATGATGATTTAATGTGTGTTAATGAAACTCACAGATTACCTTTATGGAAGAATAACATTATAACGGGAGATCCCCGGAAAGAAATGGATATCAAAATTCTGAAACCACAAGGTATAAACTGTCTAAAACAAGTTATCTTTGATGGTCAAATTATATCGTATAGTGTTCTAGCCAACGTGTGCAACATATTACCTATTAATGCCGGTAGAATAGTAGCAGGATTGAAGAAAAATATTAAGGCAGATTACATAAAAGAAGATAGGGAGGGACCCCCCAATCATATATTAAACCATGCTACCATTGAAGACAACATAAATGACAGTGTTAGAACAATATCAGAAATTACAGTCAAATCTGTTTATCTTAGTCTTGTTTATAAATATTATCTGCCCCCAACAGCTGAGAAAGCTTGGGAAAAAGTATTTAATCTTGTGAAAACTCCTAACTGGAACAATATTTGGGGAAATGGAAGCTGTCACCTACTTGAACACGAAGATAGAGATTTATGGTACAAACTAAAACACAGAATTCTGCCAACGAAAGACAAACTTTATAAGTTGGCGATTACTGACGATGACAAATGTCCCCTGTGTAAGACTGAAAAAGAAACAATTGAACACCTTTTTCTCACTTGTGAGAAAATTGTAGAATCCTTGATGTTTGTAGAACACATGTTGAAGAAGTATACAAAGGATAACAAATTCTACCTGAATGATAAAATAATTATTCTGGGGATAGGGAAAGGGGTTGAACCAATGTCACTCTTGCTAATAGGAAGGCTCCATAGAATAATATGGAAGAACAGATGCCAAATAAGTATGGAAATTAAAACGGCTAAACATATCAATATCCTGACACACTACAAGAATAGTCTGAAACTTTCAATAAAACAAGAAGAAATTAGGCTCCCGCACTATGACTTCGCTCAAATTTATTTAAAAAACAAGGCTTTGTGTGTGCAACAAAATGATACTTTGAAATTCTGCTTCTAATAGACATTTTGTGGAGAAAAACATTTACGTAATTCAACTTCGTATTTCTGATCAGATTTTTAACCCCCCCCCTTTTGTCCAATGTTTTTTCTTTCTTTTTTTCATTTTAATGTAAAAAATTTGTAAATTTCCATTGTAAATATACTTGTTTTGTGTATGTATTTTGTTATTTACGTTATTCATTGTATGTATTGATTTTTATAAAAGTATTGGTGAATTTGAAATAAAAGGAGACGTATATCTCCATTGGAGAATTAAAAAAAAAAAAAAATAATAATAATAATAATAATAATAATAATAATAATAATAATAATAATAATAATAATAATAATAATAATAATAATAATAATAATAATAATAATAATAATAATAATATTAATAATAATATTAATAATATTAATAATATTAATAATAATAATAATAATAATAATAATAATAATAATAATAATAATAATAATAATAATAATAATAATAATAATAATAATAATAATAATAATAATAATAATAATAATAATAATAATAATAATAATAATAATAATAATAATAATAATAATAATAATAATAATAATAATAATAATAATAATAATAATAATAATAATAATAATAATAATAATAATAATAATAATAATAATAATAATAATAATAATAATAATAATAATAATAATAATAATAATAATAATAATAATAATAATAATAATAATAATAATAATAATAATAATAATAATAATAATAATAATAATAATAATAATAATAATAATAATAATAATAATAATAATAATAATATTAATAATAATAATAATAATAATAATAATAATAATAATAATAATAATAATAATAATAATAATAGCGTTCGACGGCGCAAGACGTGTTATGCTCCCGTTCTTACTTGCTTTTTCCTTTTTTCGTACATCGGTGGGCAAACTAAAGTCCAGCATCTCTTTGGTGATTTGTAGCATCACAAGGCTTTTTTCTGGAGTGTAGTTCATCATTTTAAGGCCCTTTTGGCCTTCGATTCCAAAAACACAACAAGATAGAAGGGCGACGCCATATTGGACTATGGCTCAACGCGGGGTACTCAATAGACCCAACACAGTAAGATTCTGCATCCGGCAATTAGAAAAAGCCGTCACGCCTGAAGAGGTTTACAAAGCTGTTGAATACGAACTGGAGGCAGTGGACACAATAAAGTGCATAGCAGAGATCGGGAACAAGTGGTATAACGTCACCTTTGACAATGGAACAGATTGTCAAACAATAGCAGCCCGAGGGATACTACTGCAAAAGACCCTGATACAATGCGAAAGAACCAACGTTTCTAACTCCGTAGTTGTATACGTCAAGTGCCCCTATGAGATGTCAGATCAGGTCGTGACGAACACCCTCTCCGTCTACGGAACAGTAGCCAACATTAGAAGGCAATTCCATGAATTTGATAGGTTAGTAGAAACAGGAGTCAGGAGCTGTATGATTAAAAACCTGAAAAAACCCATCCCGAGCTTCCTAAGAGTAGGCGGATTCACCCTTCCGGTACGCTACAGGGGACAAGTGAAAACTTGCAAGATCTGCGAACAGACCGACCACCTCGCCTACGACTGTCCAGCACGGGGTAGGTGTTTCGTTTGTGGAAGCCTCGAACATCGCGCAGTTTGGCATGACAGGAAACACGAAGAAGACGCCGACTCTGGAGAAATGGAAGAAGGGGAAATACAACAACCAAAGGCAGAAGACGAAGACAACAAGGATAATACCATCGACGAAGAAGAAGATGAACAAGAAGAGAAAACCCCAAAACCAAAAGAAAACGACGGAAAAGAAAGCCAAGCGCAGGAACGGCAGAAAACACACAAGAAACCGACCCCGGAAGAAACACGCACGGCAGATGAACGAAAAGTACGAGAAACAGAGAAACAGCAGCAAACCCACAAGCCAACCCCGGAAAAAACACCCACACAACAAAAGACGGCACATCCAAGAAAACCAGAGAGTCGAGGAAAACATCAAAGTCATACAAGGTTGTAGACAAGCAGTCACATCATAAAAGAAAAAGTCAAGACCGGATTCTGGGACGAACATGTTGCGATAACTCGAAAAAGAAAAGAACGCGAAGAAGGTGACGTCCATCGCAGAAAGCAGGCGAGGGAAGACGAAAACGATGACGAGGCGACAGTCATGGATATCGAGGACGCGCCTCCCACTGAAACGGAAGACCCGCCTCACTCTGGAGATCGAGGATATGCCTTCGGACCACACAGACGATAACGATGACGATGACGGTGAATGGGTTCCATACACTCGACGAGGGGTTCAACGATTTAGACGGAAACGAGGGACTGGGGAGATCACGCTTCAAAAACCGAAACCTATCCCAAACGACGCCAGAGAGACCACACGCTTCAAAACACATCACAACCAAGGAGTTCGTCACAGCCAATACCAGAAAGAAACCAAACATCCAGCAACAGAGGAAGGGTAGGGGACAAAAGAATAATTAATAATCACAGGTATGATGTTATTACATCACACTCATTATGAGTTTACTGCATACGGTGGTATCTGTTAACGTTAATGGCTTAAGAAATAATTACAAAAGAAACGTCATTTTCGATTATTTGAAAAGTTGTGATTTTAATATAATACTGATGCAAGAAACTCATAGTGATAGCGATGATGAGGTCCTTTGGAGCAGACAATGGGAAGGAAAATATATTTTAGTCATGGGAATCGCCATTCAAGGGGGTAGCCATACTAATTTCCACAAAATCAACACTGATTTATGTAATATTGAGAGGGATGATGAAGGAAGATGGGTTAAAGGTGAATTTAATTGGGATGATAACGTTTTTACTTTAGCTTCGGTTTATGCTCCAAATGACCTCCGTGAAAGAACTTTCTTTTTTGATGGTTTGACAGACCGTATATCTGGATTTGAAAATTGATAATTGAGGAGATTTTAATTGTGCTTTGGATAATTATCATTCTAAAGACACAAGTAAAATTATTTTTGAATAACGTTATTAATGAAAAAGATCTCGTTGACGTCTATAGAACTGTTCTCCCTGAAGATCCTGGTTATACCCACTTTCACAAAACCAACTAAAAAGTCCAGCAGAATTGATTACTTTTTTGTTTCCTCAAATGTTCTGAATAATATTCACGATATCTCCTGCAAAGTGCACGGTCTATCAGACCATCAACCCTTTTGTTAAAATTGCACGATTGTCATATTTCCCATGGCCAAGGACGGTGGATCTGTAATAATGGGATATTAAAGGATGATGATTGTTTCTTTCGAATTGAGACGTTTTGGAATTTTTGGAAGACGCAGAAAACAAATACCTTTCTTTAATTGACTGGTGGGAAATGGGAAATTCAGAATAAAAGAAATAATTCAGGATTACTGTAAAGAAAAATCGTGGAATTCTAAAAGAAACTTTTTCATCTTCAGAAACAATATAAAGATCTTACCAACAATCAGAAAGATGCTAATTTATACGATATTAAAAGTCGAAGAAGCCATTAAAAACTATGAAATAAATGATTTGGAGAAATCTAAAATAAGGGTTAGAAATACAATAAAAACAGAAGGCGAAAAAAGCTTCCAAATACTTCCTCAATTTGGAAAACAACAAATTCAAAAACAATAAAATGGACAAATTAATGACGCCCGATGATGGAATTATGTTAACCGAAGTGAAACCATGTTGACTGTTGTTAATGAGTTTTACAGTAAATTATACAGTTCTGAGGAGATTTGTACCTCCAGTATGAAAAATATCCTAAATTTATGACTCTAATTTTATTCCTTCCGATATTTTTGAAAATTCTGAGAACGATTTTACATTAAGTGATTTTAAAAATGCGCTGTTCCAAATGAACAAAAATAAGTCCCCCGGCATTGACGGTCTCACTGTTGAATTTTACCAAACCTATTGGGATGTTATTGGTACAGATCTCTTCGAAGTTTTAACTTATAGCCTTAAAATGGGTCATTCTAGGGTCATTCCATGAACACCGCCCTCATTCGACTTATTTATAAAATGTTGGTAGTAAATTCGATTTAAAAAACTGGCGACCCATTAGCTTATTATACGTTGACTATAAAATTTTAGCCAAAACTCTTACAAATCGGCTTAAAAATATCACGCCTTTTATTATTGGGGAGGAACAATCATGTGGGGTCAAATCTAGGAAAATTCAAGACAATCTTATGATTCTCAGGGATACTATAGATTACATTAATTGGGAGAATTTAGAAGCAGCTGTTATTAGTATAGATTTTGAAAAAGCCTTTGACAGAATTAATTGGAATTATATGTTTGCCGTCATGAATAAATTAGGTATTCCCATTTTTGATTCAAGGAATTAAACTCTTGTATAGTCAACCGATCTGTCGCATAATTGTTAATAATTACATTGCCTCCCATTGAAATAACTCATGAATTAGGCAAGGCTGTCCATTGTCCCCACTTCTATTCTCCATATGTGTCGAAGGCCTAGCAAATCTTTTAGAATTAACGATAAGTTTAAAGGTATTGACATTCCTCACTGTCCAGATTCTGTCAAACTTGTCCAGCATGCTGACGATGCTACTTTTTTGTTAGCGATAATAACGATTTTAATGTCTTTAATGAAATTCTTAGTGTATACTGTAATGGGAGTGGGTCTAAATTAAATGTTTCTAAACAAAAGGGCTCTGGTTAGGTAAATGGAAAAATAGGACTGACGATCCTTGCGGTTTTGATTGGAGTAATAGTAAAATTAAAATTTTGGGTATAATTTTTGGAAATGACGTAACCCCCCGAAGACAACTGGGGCCCCGTATAAATAAGATTAAGTGTATTTTAGATAAGTGGACCAAACGTAATTTGACTCTTATTGGCAAAAGCGGTCATTGTTAATACTTTAGTTGGATCAGGTTAAATTATTTGGGAGCGTTATTTCTTGTCCGCGCGAGTGGATTAAGAAAATAGATAAAACCATATGGAATTTTTACTGGATGGGAAAGTGGAGAAAATCAAAAGAAATACCATTATTGGTCCTAGGGATAAAGGAGGTACTGGTTTGGTTAATGTTGAATGTAAACTCACGAGCATCAAGGTCCAATGGTTTTCTAATTATATCAAATCTCAAGGCAAATGGAAACAATTCTTTAATTACTGGATTACTAAAGCCAGTGATAAAAGTAATCTTAATTGGTACGTCTTGTCCAATAGCCATAAACCCGTCAACACGACCCCATTTTACCAAGATTTAATTTATGCCTTTAAAGCGGTAAACGGTAAAATAAATTGTTCCTTCTCCGTATGTTCAGAAACAAAAGAAGTCCCTTTGTGGCATAATGTCTGCGCGACTGATGATGATACAGAACTTAACAGTCCCCTGCTCGTTTATAATAACTTTAATAAAGTCAAAGACATTATTGATAATGGCTCTTTAATATCCTTTCGCAAGGTAGCAAAGAAATGCAATATTTCTAATATAATCGCCAGTAGATTAGTTGCTAGAATAGACAATCACATTAACCATAACTTAATTGAAGAAAAACGTATCGGTCCCCCAAATCATATTTGTAATTGGCTTGTTATTTTCGATAGGCAGTCCGATGATTATATTGATGTTTCTGATACCACTGTAAAAATTAATTATCGTAATTTAATTCTATCAAAATTTACTGATCCTAATATCCAAGTCAAATGGCAAGAAATTCTTCACTTTCGCCCTAATTTAGATTGGTCTTCAATTTGGAAAAATGGACTAAATAATTTTATTATGGACCCTGAAGATAAAGATTTGTGGTATAAGTTAAAGCATAGGTGTCTCCCTACAAAGGTTTTTCTTTCAAAAATAGGTACAATTAATGACAATATTTCGCCCCTCTGTAATGCTGAACCAGAAACTCACGAACATTTGTTTATTTATTGCACCCTGCACCTTAAAAGCGTGGCTTTTGTAGAACACATACTTAATAAATACTCCGGTAAAAGATTTTATTTAAATGATCTTAATAGGATTCTGGGATATAAAATGAGTTATATTCAAAATGCCATCATTGCTAAAATGCTACGTATCATTTGGGTTATCCGATGTAAATTAGTCTTTAATAATTTTTCTGTCCCTCCGATATTGATATTATCTTCCAGTTTAAAGTACATTTGAAGAAATTTCTTTATCTCGAAAAAAAAGAAGTAAAGTTGAGAGTTCTTGGTGCGACAAAATTTTGCTCTTAGTTACATAATTACCTTTAATGTAATTTAATCATTGTTTTTGCATAATTATATATTTTGCTTAGCTTATATTATGCGCTTTGTTATATTATTTGATTCACCTTTGATATGAATTATTTTTGATGCTAATACGTGCATTATTTTTGTGGTGATTTATACTTGTAGCAATTTATTGATTGTGTATTTATTGTTGATATTGCTTGTTTGTTATTTATTAATTGATCTTCATCAAATTAATTTTTTTGTCATATTTGAGATTAATTTCCTTTTTTGTTTTTGTTTTAATGGCAAAGCCTGAAATGATTAATTAATTAATCCATCGTGTATTATTTTGTATTTCTGTTTCATTCTACATGTGCTTGAATTGATTTGTTGTTTTTCTCTTCCTGTGTATATGTATATATATATGTATGTGTATGTATGTGTATGTATGTATGTATATATATATATATATATATATATATATATGTATATATATGTATGTATGTATGTGTATGTGTATTTATGCAATATGAATTTATGTACTTCACCTTTAAGTTTTTTAATTTGTACATATTCTTTAGTACCTGTATTTTGTTTACGTATTGCTGTATTTGTACTTGTGCTTTTGAAATAAAAGGAGTTTAACTCCATTTGGAAGAAAAAAATAAAATAAAAAAAATAATAATAATAATAATAATAATAATAATAATAATAATAATAATAATAATAATAATAATAATAATAATAATAATAATAATAATAATAATAATAATAATAATAATAATAATAATAACAATAATAATAATAATAATAATAATAATAATAATAATAATAATAATAATAATAATAATAATAATAATAATAATAATAATAATAATAATAATAATAATAATAATAATAATAATAATAATAATAATAATAATAATAATAATAATAATAATAATAATAATAATAATAATAATAATAATAATAATAATAATAATAATAATAATAATAATAATAATAATAATAATAATAATAATAATAATAATAATAATAATAATAATAATAATAATAATAATAATAATAATAATAATAATAATAATAATAATAATAATAATAATAATAATAATAATAATAATAATAATAATAATAATAATAATAATAATAATAATAATAATAATAATAATAATAATAATAATAATAATAATAATAATAATAATAATAATAATAATAATAATAATAATAATAATAATAATAATAATAATAATAATAATAATAATAATAATAAAGCGTTCGAGGCGCAAGTCGTGTTTCACATCCTGCTCTCGAAAAACCGCCTTTTTTTTCCTTCAATTTGTGGACCTCTCCGATACTCTGAACTAAAGGTACGTTTTGCACTAAGAATATAGACAAAAACAAGACTACAGCTGGAAAGTTACCTACAAATAACAAGGTTTGAAGCAGTTTTGTGGAAATAGGCAAAGGGCTAGGCGTATAGGTACGCCGATCCCATCTTGCCTCTACCATCAGCCATCATGTCAACCTACACTTTCTACAGGGACGCTTTGAAAAGACCAAACACAATACGATTCAACCCGCGAGGTTTTCACGTAACACCTGAGGAAGTCTATTACGCAACTGGCAAAGAAATAGACTCTACTGGAACAATTAAATGCATAGCGGAACTCAAAACAGGATGGTTCAACGTGTCCTTTGACAATGAAATGCATTGTGAACAAGTCGCACACAGTGGAATTAAAATTCAAGGGATGCTTATTCCGTGCGAAAGAGCAGGTATTCAGGACTCGTTGGTGGCATACGTGACAGCGCCCTACGAGATGTCAGATCAAACTGTTGCTGCTGCCTTATCACCATACGGTACAGTATGGCGGAACGAATTTCATTCGTAAACCAGGGAATTGATGATCTTAATTTGATGGTTTTAGATTTTACAGGTGCATGTTTATCAAAAATGTTACGTACGGATGATTAATAAATTTCAACACAGCTATCCAAATCATGGTCTTCAAGATTAGCGGCTGACAGAGCAGATTTGACATCATCAGAAAAATTGTAGATATCAACAGTGGGAAGAGGAGGCTTCTTCAGATTCAAATTGCACATTATAACATAGTGATCTGATAGTCCAGGTAATATACAAATATTTGAGAGTAAAGACGTATTCTCACGAATGATGAGAAGATCCAAACAGTGTCCGTGCTTGTGAGTAGACTCAGTGTTGAAATAATCCATAAGAAAATATTAATTCCTTGAATCGATTGGCAGCATGATTATTAGGATCATCTATGTGAATATTAAAGTCACCACAAAACAGGAAATTATTATGTAAAAGGAAACCAATCATGTTTTCAAAATCAAGAATAAATGTTCCAAAAGCACATCCAGGTGGGCGATATATTGTTACAAGATGAAATGACTGTGAATTTGATGTAATCTCAGCATGAATTGCTTCAAATGATGAATATTTCTTGGTGTCATAAATTACAGTTACAGAGAGAGAAGATCTAAATAGTATTCCAACACCTCCACCTGCTTTATTCAATCTAGGAATATGTTGAAAAGAATATCCAGCAGGGATGATGTCTGCAATAGTTACACAAGCATCAGTTTTTAACCAAGTTTCACATATATGGCCACAACATCAAGGTTTTTACTCAAAACAAAGTCAGTAAATTCACATGTCTTATTATTCCTTATTGACTGAGCATTCAAAGAGCAAAAGTTAAGTAGAGAGTCTGTGTGAGGTTTGACGGATTTTAAGTTGTTAAAGCAAACAGTAGAATCAGATAGCGTATTGTTTGAAGAATGATGCGTTCTCGTGGATTGGCTATAGTTGTAGGTCTACTTGTAACAAGAACTGGGATGTTTTTCATTCGGCGTCTACCACCTTTTTTCACTCTATGTGCAGGGCGGTATTTGGGATGTTCATGAAATATTCTATACTGTTTCAGATCATTCGGTGGTAACAATGTTTTGGTATCCACAACATGAGAAATCTTGCGAAGTTTAAAAAGTTCATCACGTGAGTGAGAAATAACACGGTGTTGGGATGTTGTTGTAGGTGAATCAGGTCCTGGGTTGGGGCTTATATCTCCTGCAATTAATAGTTCAGGTGAAAAGTAGCAGATGAATTGTTGTAGTAAGAAATATGTGAACTAAAATACTTACGATGGCCGGCATGTTTCTTGGCAAAGTTACTACATGTAGACGATGTAGTGTATGCAGACTTCAGTGGTCTATTTATAGAACATTATGTCATTGTATAATCTCACGTGATCTCGTGTGCGAGAGCTCCGTTATTTTGGGCACCTTGGAAAATTCGAGAATACAACAAGAAATAGACGTAAGATCAACTGTTCCCGTGGTCAGTTATTGGTGTTATAGGGACGTACGAACACAACAGTGGCGACGAGGATTTTACCTATAGAATATACTGCATACGTACACGGACATTTTCGAGACCAGTTTTCCGCAACTTTGGTGAGTTTTGATGAGCAAACTTTAGGAACTTTCCACACGTACGATACATAACGTTAATCGACGACAACGTTGCACATTGCATAACGCTGTGATATAGTGATTCGTGTATTACGATACGTTACATGTAGGTAATAAGAGTATGGCGTCTTTTCAACAGCGAACTGTGTTTGAGGAATTTAGTCCGACGGACGGTGATATTGAGTTATTTGGATAGACTTTCCCAGTATTTTACTGCTGTGGATATCGAGGACAAGGATGCTAATAAAGCCAAACGTAAAGCCATAATGTTAAGCAGCATTGGGGGAGCTATGTACAAAACATTAAAGGATTTGTCGTTCCTTCAGCAGCCACATGAAAAATCATTTGAAGATTTGTGCAAACTCCTCAAGGAACAATACAAACCAAAGAGGCTTGTGGTTGCCGAACGTTTTAGATTTCACAATGCTAAACAATCACCGGGACAATCGATCTGTGATTTCGCTGCCCACTTGAAGAAACTCGCAGTGTACTGTGAATTTAAGGGGGACCAACTACAGGACAGTCTCCGAGATAGATTGATTTGTGATTTGCTTTCAGAGAGCATTCAGAAGAAATTGCTCGCACGCAATTACACGTTTCAGCAAGCATTGGAGGTGGCTTTGGCAGAGGAAGCTGCTACACGAAATGTACGGGATATGACCACAGGTGAGGGGAATGCAGTGAATAGGATGAGTTCATTTTGCAAAGGAAATATACAGAAACCAAATGTAACCCGATCTACAAGGCGTTGTGATAGATGTGGTTTGACTAACCACAACCGAGATGACGGCAGATATAAGAATGCAACATGCTACAAATGTAAGAAAGTTGGATATTTGCAATCGGAATGTAGAGCTGATAGTAAATCAGGCTCTGTTGTTTCAGCTACCAAGGGCACATCACAACACCACGCAAGGTCTAGAGTACCGACGAGTTCGCTATGTAGAGGAGAATGATGATGAACACTCTCCTGAGTTTGGCAATGGAAATGCTGAACAAAGAAAGAGATGACAATGCCTTTATGGATTCAGTCTTCACAGTGTCATCTATGCCCGACGGTAACGTCCACGCCCACGCCCACGCACCTATTATGAAGGTACCGATCACGATCGCAAACGTTCCCATTGAGATGGAACTAGACACAGGTGCTGCAGTGTCTATAATGAACTACGTTGATTATTGTAAACATTTTGGGCACATTTCCATGCAGCAAGTGCATCGTGTTCTACACGCATACGCTGGAACGCAGTTGAAAATTGCAGAACAAATTTCGGTTGAGGTTAAGTACAATGAACAAAAAGCTACGTTGCCCTTGATATTGTTCATGCTGATCGTTATGCACCACCCTTGCTAGGCAGAGAGTGGTTATTATTTTTAAAACTGGACTGGCCAAATTTGTTCTCACAAGGCCAATATGGTGTGAAATCTGACCCACTGGTTGAGCTACAACACGAGTACCAGGACCTTTTCCAGCCAGAGTTGGGTACAGTACGCGGAGTGAAGGCTACACTCCATGTGAAAGACGACGCGATTCCAGTGTTTCACAAGGCTTGCCCGGTTCCTTTGGCTCTTCGTCCTGCGGTCGAAAGAGAATTAGCTAGAATGGAGCGAGAAAACATCATTTATCCGGTTGATTTCGGTGATTGGGCAACACCGTTGGTGTGTGTTCCCAAAGCGGATGGATCAGTACGTCTCTGTGGAGATTACAAGAACACAGTGAATAAGTCTATTCACACTGATCAATACCCGATTCCTACAGCGGAAGAAGTATTCAGTAAGCTAGCGGGAGGTGAGAAGTTCTCTAAGATAGACTTAAAATGTGCATACCAACAAATGTTGTTGGATGACAACATCATCATCATCATGGCCCGTCCCGTCGTAAGCGACGATGGAGACGGCGACTCTCACAGTCATCTATGTACAGTTGGGTAGAAGTAGAGCAACCGTTGAAAATAGCAGAACGCCAACGAGAACGGTTGCTGGCAGTTGACTCCCAAGTTGTGTTTGGTATACCAAAAGCGGCGAGATCGCGTTTCAGGACATCCTTGTATCGCAGTCTGGGTCGGCCGCGAGGTCGGGGGGCTTCAGCAAGTTCGCCATAGAGGATGTCCTTGGGGATTCGGCCATCAACCTGCCTGTGCACGTGGCCAGCCCACCGAAGACGGCGCTGTCTCAGCAGGGTGAACATGTCGGTAGCTCCGGTGAGCCGCAAGATGGAAACATTTGGCACATGGTCGCGCCAGGAGATACCAAGGATGGAGCGCAGGCATCGGAAGTGGAAAGAGTTGAGACGACGCTCTTGGCGGCGGTACGTGGTCCATGACTCACTGCAGCGGTACAGCAGGATGCTTAGCACACAGGCCACGTAAACGCGGATCTTCAATTTGATGGAGAGGTCTCTGTTGCTCCAAACACGTTGGCGAAGTCGACCGAATGTGGTTGCGGCCTTGCCAATGCGACAGTCAAGTTCAGCATCAAGGGAATTGGTGTTGGAGATGGTAGAGCCAAGGTATGAAACTTCTCAACCACGCTCAGTTTTCCCATTGATGTAGATGGTTGGAGGAGCTAGAGAACCCCTGCGAGAGAGCAACTGTCTTGCCAGGACTGATCTTCAAACCGAACTCGAGCAGGCTTTGGCAAAGGAACTGCACAGGGATTGGAGCTCTGTTTCACTGTGGGCGACAATAGCAGCATCATCTGCGTACAGGAGTTCTCGAATAAGGACGCGTCTGACTTTAGTCCTGGCACGGAGACGAGAGAGGTTTTAGAGCTTCCCTGAGCTGCGAGTATGGAGCAGAATACCAGAAGGGTCAGGAAAAGCACGATGGAGAAGAGCCGAAAAGAAGATCCCAAACAGGGTGGAAGCGAGCACACAACCATGCTTGACACCACAGTGGACCGGGAACTTCTCAGATTTGGAGCCGTTGAATTGGACCGAGGCTTGGACCGAGGCTTGCATGTTGTCGTGGAATCCCATGAGGATGGACAACAGCGTGTCTGGGCACCCCAGGCGCTTCAAGATGGAGAACAGGCCTGAACGGCTGACAGAGTCAAAGGCCTTCGTCAAGTCAATAAAGACAACGTAAAGCGGGCGCTGCTGTTCAACACACTTTTCCTGTAGCTGTCTGAGAGAGAACACCATGTCGACAGTAGAACGAGAAGAGCGGAACCCACACTGGCTCTCAGGCAGAATTCTGTTAGCGATGACCTGCAATCTTGGAAGTAGCACAGGCGAACTTTTGCTGGCTATGCTCAGCAGAGAAATACCTAGTTGTTACAATCTTGGCGGTTACCTTTGTTTTTGTAGATGGTGATTATGTTTGCATCTTTTGGGTCTTGTGGAAGACAGTGCAGTGCCAGCAGAGCAGAAAGACATTGAAGAGCTCAGTAGTTAGAGCAACACCGCCGCACTTCAGAACTTCGGGAGGATGCCATCTGCACCAGGGGACTTGGTTTTTTTAGCCCGCTGATGGCACGTTTCACTGCATCCAAGGTGATATCGCCTATCAGCTCATGCAGAGTGGAAAAATGCGGCAAGAGGTTAATGCGTCAGGGATCACTTCAGCGTCGTTAGCATATAGATAGCTGAAGTGCTGTGCCCAACGGTCAAGCTGTGCTGATGGATCAGTCAGGATTTCACCCGAAGCTGACAGCAATGGAGCGCTCTTCTTTGGAGAAGGACCGATCGCTTCTTTGATACCGTTGTAGAGGCCACGAAGATCCCCAGAGTCAGCGCAATGTTGGATACGAGCACTGAGACCAGACCAGTAGCGACACAGGGCAGTTCGTGTTAAGCGTTGAACGTTATAGCAGCACAGCACAGACGATGAAGAGCGGGTAGAAACATGGTGACTTTGGTTCTGGCCACGTTTGGCCTCGAGCTGGGAGCAGAATGTCGGCACTATCACGAAACCAGTCGGGTTGTGTTCGGTACGTCGACCAAAGGCGGTAAGGGCGCAGTCCGTGACTGGGAGACTTAAGCCTGGACCATGCGGGACCAGAGTGTTAGGTGTGGGAGATGAACTGAATTGATCTGAGAAGCTCTTGAACTTGGTGACACGGGTGAAGTCCCGAGTAGCAGTGGTGTCAACTGCAGGGATGGCCTCGGGTGAGCTTGATGAAACGTTTTGGGTTGCATTCTGAGAGCTTGCAGCGGACAAAGGGCATGATCAGTGTTACAGTCTGCAGAGTGCATGCTACGACAATGTTTAACGTCACCCAGCTGCCTCTTCCTAACGATGATGTGGTCAAGTTGATGCCAGCGGTGTGAACGAGGATGCATCCAGGTGGCCTTGGAGCGAGGTGAGCCTGCGAAAAAAATGTGCTTGTGAGACACAGGTCGTGGCTGGCACAGTATTCAAGGAGACGCTGCCCGTTGTCATTCATATTACCCAGGCCATGGTGTGATTGGTCCTCATGGCCTGGATGACAACAGTACGTTACGATTAACACACTCAAGGGACTTTATTGATATACGTTTACCTTTTGGTATTTCATCGAGTCCTGCAATTTGGCAGATTCATTGAACAGGTATTGGCAGGCTTAACAGCACATGCGCAGTCATGGATGATGTGTTGGTAACCGGCATCAACGATGAAAAACATCTACGCAATCTCAAGAACGTCTTCGAGATTCAGGAAGTACGGTATACACTTGAAAATCGAGAAGTGTCGCTTCATGCAAGAAAGCGTTATCTACATGGGACGCCGAATCTCTGCAAAGGGACAGACGATAAGGTGGAAAGCAATACACAAGGCTCCGGTTCCGCAGAACGTAACTGAGCTTCGATCTTGGCTGGATGTGGTAAAGTTCCAAGCACAGTTCCTGCCCAGTCTACCCACCATGATTCATCCACTCAACAAGTTACTTGGCGATGTAGCTTGGCAATGGACAGATGCATGTGATATTGCATTTAAGGCAGTCAAGGATGCAATCAGTTCTGACAAACTTCTCGCACATTATGACCCTACGCTACCACTTGAACTTGCAACAGATGCGTCACCATATGGACTCGGGCAGTCATATTACATGTCTACAACGATGCACCCGACACCCTGTTGCTTCACGTTCACTCAATAAGCACGAAAAAGGGTATGCGCAACTAGATAAAGAAGCTTTGGCTATTATGTTTGGTCTCAAACGTTTCCGCACTTATCTGTACGGACGGAAATTTATGATTCAAACAGATCACAAGCCGTTGGAACGCATACTAGGTCCCAAGACAGCGATTCCAACGCTTGCAGCACAACGACTACAGCGATGGGCTGTTATGTTGTCAGCATTTGACTACGATCCTACGTTATAACGCAGCATCGCAAATGTGTTTGCGGATGCTCTTTCACGTCTTCCGTTACCAGATATGGACAAGGACGATGAAGCACACATTGTACAACGCATTGACGACAAACGCTTATAGCTTGCCTATCACGAGTAAAGAGATATAATGCATACTACGAAAACGGATCCTGTTTTATCACGCGTATTGGAGTTCCACCAAGAATCGGGCGCTGGCCGCAGGAGGGTCGAAGATGAGCGCCTCAAACCGTTCTCCAATCGCGAAACTTGAGTTGTCTGTGGAACAGGCTTCTGTTTGTTGTGGGGATTAAGAGTTGTGATACCCCACAAATACCAGCAAGACATTCTGGAGGAGGTGCACTGTCGCACATCCGGAATTGTCAGGAATGAAAGGAGATTTCTTCGCGAAAGACTATGTTTGAGTGGCCTAACATTGATCGCGACATTGAGCAAACTACTACGACTCTGTGCCAACTGTCAACAGACTAGACGCCATGTACCTACAGTTGCACCCCTCATGTGCCTTGGAGGTGTGTGGCCTAGCTCATCGTGGAACAGGATTTCCATGTGGATTTTTGCCCAGAAGGATGGTCATGATTTTTTGTAGTTATATCAGATGCGTACGCGAAATGGCCAGAAGATTTTTCTTGATGAATAAGTACCACGTCTGACGCAACAATCCTCAGCATTTGCGCATCAATATTTTTCAACAAGTACGGTATTCATTCCAACTCGTCAGCGACAACGGTCCGCAGTTCACCAGTGACGAGTTCCAGCGGTTTCTCTCAATTAAATGAGTGTAAAACATGTGCGAGTTGCTCATACCATGCCGCAGAAGTAATGGTGCAGCTGGAGCGCATGGTTCAGTCGTTCAAACGTGCTCTGAGTGCAAAGCAAAATCCAGTAGTCGCCAGCTTGCAGCAACGACTCGACACTTTCTGTTAACATACCGGGTACCGCACCACGGAAACAACCGGTCGCACACCCGCAAGTTTGTTCGCGGACGCCGAACTTTCCCGCACTGATCGTTTGTCTCTTGTACGGCCTGATGTGAGAGCGCAAAGTTGAGAATATACCGCAAAGTAACCAGAAACTATATCATGACAAAGCGAGTCAATCTTCGTAGATTCTACTACGCAGGCGAAGAAGTGTTGGTGAAAAGACTTCCGAAAAGAAGGAGACTTGGTGGTTAGCTACAGTGGCAGAACGCACTGCACCAAAGTCTAATGTGGTTTTGAAGATGGGGGTGGGAAAAGTCAGA
>CM055818.1:21793875-21802221 GCA_029582265.1 Zoroaster sp. YZ-2022 | reverse complement strand
CACAAACGCCTCTAAAATACCATGTCATTATCAACGACAGATCTTTTAAATTAAAGGTTAAGGTTTTAACAAATTCCAATCGTAAAATATACATGTACATGTTATGAGTGCCTAACAAGCGACACTCCCAGGTCTCTTAATTTTATATCAACTTTATCAGTTTAATGCTGCATTCATGTCTTCATTTTTATACCAGTGGATTTCTAATAACACCAGGATGCTGCTGGACTTTTTTCATTGATGAAGACACTACCATTATGGATATATATATATTTATGAAAATTTATTTGAATATTTTGTGTACCTGCCTGTTAATTTTCTACATGGCAGATAACCATCATGGATTGATAAACAACCTGTGCATTCAAGCTTGACTGATCTTCTTCTATTGACTTGACTGTTATCTACCACATATCTTTTGTATGGATAAACAATTGTGACAATGGAGCTTCATTTCCTGTTTATTCTTCTCATCCTCCCTGGAACATCAATATGCCTTGATGACTCACTATTGGATACATGTAATGTGGAATTAAAGTTATCGTCTGTTGTGTTCGTATGTCCCTATAACACCAATAACTGACCACGGAAACAGTTGATCTTACGTTTATTTCTTGTTGTATTCTCGAATTTTCCAAGGTGCCCAAAATAACGGAGCTCTCGCACACGAGATCACGTGAGATTATACAATGACATAATGTTCTATAAATAGACCACTGAAGTCTGCATGTACACTACATCTTCTCCCCCTTAATGTGAAAGTCAGCGGAGAAAAAAAAATGAAAATGCTTCTACCTTCCTTTTAACCCAACAAATAGAACCCTGGAACATCTTGCTTGCAGGAATCACCAAAAACTCCACTTAAATTGGGAAATACACTCAATTTTTCTAAATCAAAGGTCTAACTTCAAACTTCAAGTTAAAAAAAAAAAATAAAAAAAAAAAAATAAAACTTGGTCTCTCTTAACATGTAATAACAACACTGTAACATGAAACGTTAGCTCAGCCTTAAATGTTCTTAGTATTCCTTAATGTTTATGGCATAGTCTCAATGAGTCTCTCTGGTGGTTTACTGACTCTTGCCGAACGACGCATCGGTCTTGGAGGTGTTCCTGGTTTTGTCAGAGTCATTTGCTCATGCGAACCATTTGCCAGATCTGAAGTTGGCTGTTCTTGTGGTTGTGTTTCCGCTCCAAGTGGAGTGTTAATGGCCTCTGGGGCAAACCAAGGGAGGTCGGACAATTTTGTGCCGTGGTGGGCTGAAGAAGTCAGCTCATTATCCGAATTTTGCAAGGTTTTATTTGTACTAGCCTCTGCTCTACGCATCTGATCTACATGACGTTTCCACACTCTGCCATCTTGCAAAACTACCACATAAGACTTTGGTGCAGTGCGTTCTGCCACTGTAGCTAACCACCAAGTCTCCTTCTTTCGGAAGTCTTTCACCAACACTTCTTCGCCTGCGTAGAATTCACGAAGATTGACTCGCTTGTCATGGTATAGTTTCTGGTTACTCTGCATATTCACAACTTTGCGCTCTACATCAGGCCGTACAAGAGACAAACGAGTGCGAAGTTCGCGTCCAAGGAACAAACTTGCGGGTGTGCGACCGGTTGTAGCATGTTTCGTGGTGCGGTACCCGGTATGTTAACAGAAAACTGTCGAGTCGTTGTTGCAAGCTGCGACTACTGGATTTGCTTGCACTCAGAGCACGTTTGAACGACTGAACCATGCGCTCAGCTGCACCATTACTTGCGGCATGGTATGGAGCAACTCGTACATGTTTTACACCATTTAACTTGAGAAACCGCTGGAACTCGTCACTGGTGAATTGCGGACCGTTGTCGCTGACGAGTTGGAATGGAATACCGTACTTGTTGAAAATATTACGCAATGCTGAGATTGTTGCGTCAGACGTGGTACTATTCATCAAGAAAATCTCTGGCCATTTCGCGTACGCATCCACAACTACAAAAAAATCATGACCATCCTTCTGGGCAAAATCCACATGAATCCTGTGCCACGATGAGCTAGGCCACACCCAAGGCATGAGGGGTGCAACTGTAGGTAAATGTCTAGTCTGTTGACAGTTGGCACAGAGTCGTACAGTTTGCTCAATGTCGCGATCAATGTTAGGCCACCAAACATAGCTTCGCGAAATCTCCTTCATTCTGACAATTCCCGGATGTGCGACGTGCAACTCCTCCAGAATGTCTTGCTGGTATTTGTGGGGTATCACAACTCTTAACTCCCACAACAAACAGTCCTGTTCCACAGACAACTCAAGTTTGCGATTGGAGAACGGTTTGAGGCGCTCATCTTCGACCTCCTGCGGCCAGCCATTCTTGGTGAACTCCAATACGCGTGATAAAACAGGATCCGTTTTCGTAGCATGCATTATATCTCTTTACTAGTGATAGGCAAGCTATAGCGTTTGTCGTCAATGTTGTACAATGTGTCTTCATCGTCCTTGTCCATATCTGGTAACGGAAGACGTGAAAGAGCATCCGCAAACACATTTTGCGATGCTGGTATAAAACGTAGATCGTCAAATGCTGACAACATAACCGCCCATCGCTGTAGTCGTTGTGCTGCAAGCGTTGGAATCGCTGTCTTGGGACCTAGTATGCGTTCCAACGGCTTGTGATCTGTTCGAATCGTAAATTTCCGTCCGTAGAGATAAGTGCGGAAACGTTTGAGACCAAACATAATAGCCAAAGCTTCTTTATCTAGTTGCGCATACCCTTTTTCGTGCTTATTGAGTGAACGTGAAGCATATGCAACAAGGTGTCGGGTGCCATCGCTGTAGACATGTAATATATGACCACCCCGAGTCCATATATGGTGACGCATCTGTTGCAAGTTCAAGTGGTAGCGTTGGGTCATAATGTGCGATAAGTTTGTCAGAACTGATTGCATCCTTGACTGCCTTAAATGCAATATCACATGCATCTGTCCATTGCCAAGCTACATCGCCAAGTAAGCTGTTGAGTGGATGAATCATGGTGGATAGATTGGGCAGGAACTGTGCTTGGAAGTTTACCATACCCAGCCAAGATCGAAGCTCAGTTACATTCTGCGGAACCGGAGCCTTGTGTATTGCTTCCACCTTATCGTCTGTCCCTTTTGCAGAGATTCGGCGTCCCATGTAGATAACGCTTTCTTGCATGAAGCGACACTTCTCGATTTTCAAGTGTATACCGTACTTCCTGAATCTCTGGAAGACGTTCTTGAGATTGCGTAGATGTTTTTCATCGTTGATGCCGGTTACCAACACATCATCCATGACTGCGCATGTGCTGTCTAAGCCTGCCAATACCTGTTCAATGAATCTCTGCCAAATTGCAGGACTCGATGAAATACCAAAAGGTAAACGTGTATATCAATAAAGTCCCTTGAGTGTGTTAATCGTAACGTACTGTTGTCATCCAGGCCATGAGGACCAATCACACCATGGCCTGGGTAATATGAATGACAACGGGCAGCGTCTCCTTGAATACTGTGCCAGCCACGACCTGTGTCTCACAAGCACATTTTTTCGCAGGCTCACCTCGCTCCAAGGCCACCTGGATGCATCCTCGTTCACACCGCTGGCATCAACTTGACCACATCATCGTTAGGAAGAGGCAGCTGGGTGATGTTAAACATTGTCGTAGCATGCACTCTGCAGACTGTAACACTGATCATGCCCTTGTCCGCTGCAAGCTCAGAATGCAACCCAAAAAGTTTCATCAAGCTCACCCGAGGCCATCCCCTGCAGTTGACACCACTGCTACTCGGGACTTCACCCGTGTCACCAAGTTCCAAGAGCTTCTCACGGATCAATTCAGTTCATCTCCTACACCTAACACTCCTGGTCCCGCATGGTCCAGGCTTAAGTCTACAGTCACGGACTGCGCCCTTACCGCCTTTGGTCGACGTACTCGAACACAACCCGACTGGTTTCGTGATAGTGCCGACATTCTGCTCCCAGCTCTCGAGGCCAAACGTGCGGCCAGAACCAAAGTCACCATGCTTCACACCCGCTCTTCATCGTCTGTGCTTCGTGCTGCTAAGAGTAACGTTCAACGCTTAACACGAACTGCCCTGTGTCGCTACTGGTCTGGTCTCAGTGCTCGTATCCAACATTGCGCTGACTCTGGGGATCTTCGTGGCCTCTACAACGGTATCAAAGAAGCGATCGGTCCTACTCCAAAGAAGAGCGCTCCACTGCTGTCAGCTTCGGGTGAAATCCTGACTGATCCATCAGCTCAGCTTGACCGTTGGGCACAGCACTACAGCCATCTATATGTTAACGACGCTGAAGTGATCCCTGACGCATTAACCTCTTGCCGCATTTTTCCACTCTGCATGAGCTTGATAGCGATATCACCTTGGATGCAGTGAAACGTGCCATCAGCGGGCTAAAAAAAAACAAGTCCCCTGGTGCAGATGGCATCCCTCCCGAAGTTCTGAAGTGCGGCGGTGTTGCTCTAACTACTGAGCTCTTCAATGTCTTTCTGCTCTGCTGGCACTCGCACTGTCTTCCACAAGACCTAAAAGATGCAAACATAATCACCATCTACAGAAACAAAGGTAACCGCCAAGATTGTAACAACTAGGTATTTCTCTGCTGAGCATAGCCGGCAAAGTCTTCGCCCGTGTGCTACTTCCAAGATTGCAGGTCATCGCTAACAGAATTCTGCCTGAGAGCCAGTGTGGGTTCCGCTCTTCTCGTTCTACTGTCGACATGGTGTTCTCTCTCAGACAGCTACAGGAAAAGTGTGTTGAGCAGCAGCGCCCGCTTTACGTTGTCTTTATTGACTTGACGAAGGCCTTTGACTCTGTCAGCCGTTCAGGCCTGTTCTCCATCTTGAAGCGCCTGGGGTGCCCAGACACGCTGTTGTCCATCCTCATGGGATTCCACGACAACATGCAAGCCTCGGTCCAATTCAACGGCTCCAAATCTGAGAAGTTCCCGGTCCACTGTGGTGTCAAGCATGGTTGTGTGCTCGCTCCCACCCTGTTTGGGATCTTCTTTTCGGCTCTTCTCCATCGTGCTTTTCCTGACCCTTCTGGTATTCTGCTCCATACTCGCAGCTCAGGGAAGCTCTAAAACCTCTCTCGTCTCCGTGCCAGGACTAAAGTCAGACGCGTCCTTATTCGAGAACTCCTGTACGCAGATGATGCTGCTATTGTCGCCCACAGTGAAACAGAGCTCCAATCCCTGTGCAGTTCCTTTGCCAAAGCCTGCTCGGAGTTCGGTTTGAAGATCAGTCCTGGCAAGACAGTTGCTCTCTCGCAGGGTTCTCTAGCTCCTCCAACCATCTACATCAATGGGAAAACTCTGAGCGTGGTTGAGAAGTTTCCATACCTTGGCTCTACCATCTCCAACACCAATTCCCTTGATGATGAACTCGACTGCCGCATTGGCAAGGCCGCAACCACATTCGGTCGACTTCGCCAACGTGTTTGGAGCAACAGAGACCTCTCCATCAAATTGAAGATCCGCGTTTACGTGGCCTGTGTGCTAAGCATCCTGCTGTACTGCAGTGAGTCATGGACCACGTACCGCCGCCAAGAGCGTCGTCTCAACTCTTTCCACTTCCGATGCCTGCGCTCCATCCTTGGTATCTCCTGGCGCGACCATGTGCCAAATGTTTCCATCTTGCGGCTCACCGGAGCTACCGACATGTTCACCCTGCTGAGACAGCGCCGTCTTCGGTGGGCTGGCCACGTGCACAGGCAGGTTGATGGCCGAATCCCCAAGGACATCCTCTATGGCGAACTTGCTGAAGCCCCCCGACCTCGCGGCCGACCCAGACTGCGATACAAGGATGTCCTGAAACGCGATCTCGCCGCTTTTGGTATACCAAACACAACTTGGGAGTCAACTGCCAGCAACCGTTCTCGTTGGCGTTCTGCTATTTACAACGGTTGCTCTACTTCTACCCAACTGTACATAGATGACTGTGAGAGTCGCTGTCTCCATCGTCGCTTACGACGGGACGGGCCATGATGATGATGATGTTGTCATCCAACAACATTTGTTGGTATGCACATTTTAAGTCTATCTTAGAGAACTTCTCACCTCCCGCTAGCTTACTGAATACTTCTTCCGCTGTAGGAATCGGGTATTGATCAGTGTGAATAGACTTATTCACTGTGTTCTTGTAATCTCCACAGAGACGTACTGATCCATCCGCTTTGGGAACACACACCAAC
The DNA here is from genome assembly GCA_029582265.1 of Zoroaster sp. YZ-2022. Taxonomy (NCBI): domain Eukaryota; kingdom Metazoa; phylum Echinodermata; class Asteroidea; order Forcipulatida; family Zoroasteridae; genus Zoroaster; species Zoroaster sp. YZ-2022. The sequence goes on along the minus strand of CM055818.1, from coordinate 21,796,017 downwards.
GGTGTTGCCCAATCACTGAAATCAACCGGATAAATGATGTTTTCTCGCTCCATTCTAGCTAATTCTCTTTCGACCGCAGGACGAAGAGCCAAAGGAACCGGGCAAGCCTTGTGAAACACTGGAATCGCGTCGTCTTTCACATGGAGTGTAGCCTTCACTCCGCGTACTGTACCCAACTCTGGCTGGAAAAGGTCCTGGTACTCGTGTTGTAGCTCAACCAGTGGGTCAGATTTCACACCATATTGGCCTTGTGAGAACAAATTTGGCCAGTCCAGTTTTAAAAATAATAACCACTCTCTGCCTAGCAAGGGTGGTGCATAACGATCAGCATGAACAATATCAAGGGCAACGTAGCTTTTTGTTCATTGTACTTAACCTCAACCGAAATTTGTTCTGCAATTTTCAACTGCGTTCCAGCGTATGCGTGTAGAACACGATGCACTTGCTGCATGGAAATGTGCCCAAAATGTTTACAATAATCAACGTAGTTCATTATAGACACTGCAGCACCTGTGTCTAGTTCCATCTCAATGGGAACGTTTGCGATCGTGATCGGTACCTTCATAATAGGTGCGTGGGCGTGGACGTTACCGTCGGGCATAGATGACACTGTGAAGACTGAATCCATAAAGGCATTGTCATCTCTTTCTTTGTTCAGCATTTCCATTGCCAAACTCAGGAGAGTGTTCATCATCATTCTCCTCTACATAGCGAACTCGTCGGTGCTCTAGACCTTGCGTGGTGTTGTGATGTGCCCTTGGTAGCTGAAACAACAGAGCCTGATTTACTATCAGCTCTACATTCCGATTGCAAATATCCAACTTTCTTACATTTGTAGCATGTTGCATTCTTATATCTGCAGTCATCTCGGTTGTGGTTAGTCAAACCACATCTATCACAACGCCTTGTAGATCGGGTTACATTTGGTTTCTGTATATTTCCTTTGCAAAATGAACTCATCCTATTCACTGCTTTCCCCTCACCTGTGGTCATATCCCGTACATTTCGTGTAGCAGCTTCCTCTGCCAAAGCCACCTCCAATGCTTGCTGAAACGTGTAATTGCGTGCGAGCAATTTCTTCTGAATGCTCTCTGAAAGCAAATCACAAATCAATCTATCTCGGAGACTGTCCTGTAGTTGGTCCCCCTTAAATTCACAGTACACTGCGAGTTTCTTCAAGTGGGCAGCGAAATCACAGATCGATTGTCCCGGTGATTGTTTAGCATTGTGAAATCTAAAACGTTCGGCAACCACAAGCCTCTTTGGTTTGTATTGTTCCTTGAGGAGTTTGCACAAATCTTCAAATGATTTTTCATGTGGCTGCTGAAGGAACGACAAATCCTTTAATGTTTTGTACATAGCTCCCCCAATACTGCTTAACATTATGGCTTTACGTTTGGCTTTATTAGCATCATTGTCCTCGATATCCACAGCAATAAAATACTGGGAAAGTCTATCCAAATAACTCTCAATATCACCGTCCGTCGGACTAAATTCCTCAAACACAGTTCGCTGTTGAAAAGACGCCATACTCTTATTACTTACATGTAATGTATCGTTTCAATACACTAATCACTATATCACAGCGTTATGCAATGTTCAACGTTGTCGTTGATTAACGTTACGTATCGTACGTGTGGAAAGTTCCGAAAGTTTGCCCATCAAAACTCACCAAAGTTGCGGAAAACTGGTCTTGAAAATGTCCGTGTACGTATGCAGTATATTCTAGGTAAAATCCTCGTCGCCACTGTTGTGTTCGTACGTCCCTATAACACCAATAACTGACCACGGGAACAGTTGATCTTACGTCTATTTCTTGTTGTATTCTCGAATTTTCCAAGGTGCCCAAAATAACGGAGCACTCGCACACGAGATCACGTGAGATTATACAATGACATAATGTTCTATAAATAGACCACTGAAGTCTGCATACACTACATCGTCTACATGTAGTAACTTTGCCAAGAAACATGCCGGCCATCGTAAGTATTTTAGTTCACATATTTCTTACTACAACAATTCATCTGCTACTTTTCACCTGGAACTATTAATTGCAGGAGATATAAGCCCCAACCCAGGACCTGATTCACCTACAACAACATCCCAACACCGTGTTATTTCTCACTCACGTGATGAACTTTT
>CM055818.1:21716375-21788875 GCA_029582265.1 Zoroaster sp. YZ-2022 | reverse complement strand
TGGAATACCCATTTTAGCCATAACAGAAAACATATTTCCATTCAATCCTATCAAAAGCCTTTTCTTGATCTATACTTAGGATAGCAGCATGTTTGTTCTCACTGTTGATGTAATAAATAGTATCTCTTAAAGTCATTAGATTATCATGAATATTTCTGCCTTTCACACCACATGACTGGTCGTCACAAATAATATCAGGCATAATTATTTTCAAACGGTTAGTTATAATTTTGGCAATTATTTTATAATCAACATTCATAAGGCTGATTGGTCTCCAATTCTTTAAATCACACCTTTCTCCTTTGTTTTTAAAAATAAGATGTATAAGAGCTGTATTCATCGAATCAGGAAGTGCATCAGTATTTGTGCAGGTTTGAATTACCTCCATGAAATCATGTTTTATTATAGGCCAAAAGGTTTGATAAAACTCAACTGTTAACCCATCTAATCCTGGAGATTTACCCTTATTCATTTGATTCAGTGCCTGAAAGGTTTCAATTTCATCAAATTCTTTTTCTAGGGTCGAGGTGATATCATTATTGAAATTTACTTCATTTATAGCCTCTAGAGTAGTTTGCATTTGATCATTATCAATTGTTTCAGTTGAATACAGCTCCTTGTAAAAATAACTAACACACCTACACATAGAAATTGGTTCATCGTGAAATTTACCATTATTGTCTTTTATACATGTTAAAACATTCTCATTGACCCTTTGTTTCTCCGAGTTTAGGAAATATCTACTTGGTTTTTCTCCATCTACTCGCTTGGTGATGTGTAATCTGATACGAGACTTTTCGAATTGTTTCATTTCATGTTTTTTTAATTGGTTCTCAATTTCATTGATCTCATCGGGGGGACAAGATGGCCTTGCCAATAAATTATTGAAAGTTTTTTGTAAGTGGTTGTGATAGTGTTTTTCTTTCTTATTTTTTTCAAAACCATAATCCTTAATAATTTCTTTTAATTTCGTTTTGCCCATGTCCCACCAATTTAAAATATTGCCATAAGTATGTTTCTTTGTTTTCCAGTAGCCCCAAAATAATTCAATTCTGGTTTTGCACTGTTCATCATCTAGAAGGGAATTGTTACATACCCACCTCCTAGCTGTGGTGACCGCAGCCCTACTACCTGACTTTTACAACTTCTGACATTAACGGACGGTAGTAGAGCTGCGGTGAATGCCCATAGTAGTCCTTTATGGACAAGTATCGATATCGAGCAGGCAATGTTCTCTACCCCAAAAATGTTTCCCAGATATGACAAATGCTCTTCACCTCCAAGATTCTATGCCACCTACAGATGCCTCCTCTGAGGTTGAAAACCATGCACCTTGCATTGGCGAGATTTTATTGACATTTTAATTTTGGAAAATTGCAAGATTGAACTAGTAAACCTGGAAACTGCTGGACTCGTTACGTTTTTCCAACAATGCATTGCGCGCATACACATTGACCCCCCCTGGTACCGGTAAAAAACCAAAAACGGACAGTATAGCGCCACCTACAGATTTTGGCTTACCAACTGTAGTTGTATAGCGACTGTTTCATGATTCATCGAAATAGCGCGCACAAAGTATTAACATAAAAATGTTGTCACGCCATTACAGACCAGGTCAATTCAATTACGCAACACATGGATCAACAGTTATGCAAATTTTAGGCTAACAAGTAAAATTCCACCTTATTTCTGATTTGTTTTTCTATAAAGATTACTATTTAGTATAAACTAAAATTAACCAATCAGACTACCGTATAACACCGGCTGCGTTTTGCATCACACACACGAACCGTATTATCATTGGTATTTAAATTTGTGTTTGTCATGTCACATGTAGGCTATTTGCTGTTTCGATTGGCCTTAATATTTGAAGAATTTCGACCAATTTATAAATGGCTTGGCCCAGATGAATGTTGTTTAAATAGGATCCGGTGCACGGATGAGGAGCAACATTCCTGAAACTGCACCTCATATTGCAACTTTTATTGAGTGTTGTGCTCCAATGTGTGGATAATGGCCGAGTGCTCAATATGTGAAGACCTGTCCAATGCTAATGACAGAGCAACGTTGTGTCGAAGTTTAAATGATTTCCAAACGATAGCACATTTTTGGGGTAATTTAGTAGGTGTGGTAATTAATCCTGAGGTGAACCGGTTTGTTTGCCGAACATGTCTATGTCGTATTAAGAAGTTGGACCGTTGGCGCCAGGTAGTACGGGATGAAGAAAACGAGCTGCGAAGTCGGCTAAGTACACAAGGTAAGAAAATAAGAAGAAAACTCAAAGTCCTAAGGTACTTCATGCATGGAGGAAGGAATGTGGAATTATGTTTGCATAAAATATTTTAAGCCCTCCCCTCCACACCCCAAGGCCTGACAAAAAAATAAACCATGCTCGATAGTTAACAATTGAAACTTAAATAACCCCAACACACTGGTTGTGAACTTGAAGGTTACATATGACAACTGAAAAAAATGAGCAACAGCAAACGAGACCTCTCTCCTGATCAGAGCATGCCCCATCCAAAGAAAAGCAACACAGCGACAGTTTCTCATCGTCCGCAACACACCGTACAGAGAGGTCTTCCGTTTAATAAGGTGAGATTGATGGATTGAGGCAAACAGATATGGACACATTAACAGCAAGTGTACATGTTTGAAACAGGGAACTTATTTAATGTGATTGGATGAAAATTTGTCATCTGTTATAACCCAACTATGTACTCCAATTTTGTAATATATACAGTATAAGGTCGGTCCTACCGCTAATCATAATTGTAAATAACATCGTCTTGGCAAGAATGTTATACTGATTTCTAAATAATATCTATTTTCAACAGGGTTTCAAGGAAAAGGTTGTACGATACATAAGAAATGGTCAGTATTACACAGGAATGCGTTATGCAATGACAAGAAGTGATACCGCCAAAAAACAAATTGTAAACCTAGTTGCAACGCTGGCAAATGCAGAAATGTATTCCTTTACAATTTGCAAGAAAACGGTGGTGGCCGGTGACGTTAACCGTAACAATGCAGATTCGTTCACCTGGAGGACATTTATGGACGATTTCAAGGCCAACACCCCCATTCTACATCTTATACTGGGACATAGTATAAGCAAGAAAAATAAAAGACAACAAGTACAGATGTAAGTATATATAGCATTGTAACATTTAGACAGTGACTGAATTTATTATTATAACTATTCGCCCCTAACCCCCTTTCTGCAATCGTGTGGTTTCATTTCTAATATTTATGTTTTGTCCACAGAAACAACGGGCACATTGGCCACCTTGTCCCTGGTCTTGGCATCATTCTAGGAATGGTCGCCAAAATGCGGTCTCGCAAGTTCAATATGTTGCCAGCACTCATCGGGATGTCCATGTATAAAAATGGATGCAGTTCTGTGGTAAGAATAATACTAATACTAAAGATTTGGTTGCCTATTCTGGGCGGATGACATTGTACTGATTGCAGAAGATGGCAATGAACTACAAAAAATGTTAGACATTGCGGCCGTTTTCTCACAACAATGGAGGTTAGATTTTAATTATGATAAATCAAATGTGCTTATTATTGGTCGGCGTGTTAGCTCCAAATCTTGGAAATTGGGTCACAGCTTTATATCTGAAGTTAATCATAAATATCTCGGTGTTCAAATTAGCTCTAATTTATCCGACCATTGTCATATCGAGGAAGCCATCCGTAAAGGGAATCGATTAATTGCATATATAAAATAAATTATTGATGAGCAAGATGATTACAACAGGGTATATTATGGAGATATTTTATGGAAGTCATTAGGCCTTCCGTCAATAAATTATGCATGCTCTGTTTGGATACCTGGTGGCAATTCAGATATTAAAAGGCTTGAAAACGTTCAAACGTACAAATGGCAAAAGCCATTCTTAAGGCCCCGCGTAACATGACTAAGGAAGCAATGTATGGTGAATTAGGATGGGAGAGTATCTCCTCAATTCAAGATAAATTCAGGTTGAGTTATGTTGATCGCCTTTTCAAAATGGAAAATAATAGATGGCCAAAACTCTTGTTTAATGCGTCATATCACACTCTGAGTGAGCATAATAAACTGCGGTGGAAATGGATTAATCACATAAAGCAAAGTTTGTCGCGCTGTGGGATGGATCATATTTTTAATAACAATCCACCACTAAACCAATCTTGGTTAAATACTTTTAAGAAAACTCTTCATCAGGTTGAATTGAATGATTGGCGCAAAGGTGCACAAAGTAAATCTTCGCTGTCTTTATATATGTCTCTCAAACAAGTACCGGCTCTTGAACAATATCTTATCGATAGTACGAACTTCTCCGCCGCAATGACTAAATTATGGGCTCGTACTAACACTTTACAACTCGAGAGATATACCCGCTCCTGGTCACCAAATAATGACGGGTTGTGCAAACTGTGTAAGAGTAATGTAGATGAAGATATTGGCCATTTCATGTTTTATTGTACAGCATTGAATCACATTCGTATTAAGGAATTCATAGCCCTTGAAAATAATTTTTTTGGTAACAATATGGATTAGTTTTGGGAAATATTTATTTCAGGCAATATCGACTTAAAACTATACATGATGCTGGGTAACATGTATGAATTCGATAACACACTTGGAAACATTCTTGATACATCATGTAAGACTCTTTTGATCAACCTTTGGGATGAGCGTAAGATGTTGTTGAATGCTATAAATTTATGAATTAAGTGACAAGTTTTCTATTCTATCTATTTGTCACGCTGCATTTTTTTTCCTTTCCTTTTTTTATTCTTGTGTACTTTGTACTAGTGTTTTGTATTTTAAGTCTTAGTTTATATTTATTGTTTATGTCTTGTACTATGTTTAAGGATGCACCGTCTTTGACGTGTGCCACTGATTTGAAAGTGTAACTCCAATAAATTGATTGATTGATTGATTGATTGATTGTAGTGCGCACATATCCACCCTGCTGGGCGCTCAAGAATGAATTACGGTAACTTTAATCACACACTGATTGACAAGAGGGTGATGGGGATGAGTGCAATAAATCTGTAACAAACTAAATCTCCACCCATGCAGTTATAACCCGTCTCAGCGAATATAAATATAACGTTCCCTTTTAATCTTGCAGCTTCTAGATTCATTCAGTAAAACTGGACTATGCCCAACAGCAGCAACAATTCGCCGCGCTATTGACCGGTACGGAGCAGAATATGACAAAGAAATCTTGGCTGCAAAATCTGCTATGGAGGTAACACTTGTTCATAATTATAATTGTTTTTGCAAAAACTAAGAAAATACTCATTAACATCCTATCATTTCATGCAATGCTCCCACACATTATGGCAGCGAACCGTCCCCATAATTCGTTTATACTTGGGGAATAACAGTTTGACACGCGGTCTTTTTAATGGTAATGTTAATGACCGGTTTGGGGCATGTTCAAGGGCGATAAGGACCGAGCCGCATTACGTCATATTGTGTAATGGTCTTGCGCATTTATGAATGTTACATTACTGCAATACTAACTTATATAGAAAATAATACATGTATATTTACATATTTATATTATTTTGTTTGTCATGCTAGGCAACAATCATTAATGATCAGCCCGACGACAACCACGACGATGCATTGGTGGCAGCAACTGAAACCTTACGTAATTATACAAGTTGTCAAAATTCCATTCATGTATGCATACTTAGATGGGAGGCAATTCATCTACCCACCAAAAACATTTTCAAAAATTGAAAAAAACATTTAATACATATATAAATAAATAAATAAATAAAACAAAATCCAAAACAAAACAGCCCCCAAAGAAAATATGTTAGAAATAACTGACAAAATAATTGCCAACACCCCGTGGCTACGCCACATCATACGCCTATAACACTGATGTTATATAGTTATTCCTATCTTCATTGACACTCACCAAAAACATCAATATCATGTCTGAAACATCTCGTAAATTAATAAATTTTGATATGTAACGATTTTGAATAATTTTTCAGACCCGGACACACCACCGGGTTATTCAATAACCTGGGACAACGTCCAAAAATCCAGTGAGTGCCGTCATCAATCATCGGAAGCTACGAACAAAATGTTTACATGGGCACTGGCATTTGCTTCTGTGAACAGAGTTTCATATGATGGCCTTACGACAGCAAATGCACCCCGTCCAGCCGAAAACATCGGGCTGGATAAGATTCTCCCGCAGGTGTCAGACTGGAGACACCTGCGAGACCATATGGAAATTGTAGTTTCCAGGTTGTTTACTGGAGGTGCCCTTCCTGCACTAAGTGCAATCAGTACGGATGCAGTATTGTTACATGTCCCTAACGAACACCGTGAGAAATCATGTAATAAAAGTCATATAGTAAGTCCACACATTTAAGTTGACATGTTATGTTACTAGCATTTTATTACTTCAGCTAATGCATAATGACAATTAGATAAATTACATTCCTCTAATGTAATATCCACAATTCTAATACAACCGTACAACACATTTTATCCGATTGAAAATGGGAATTGATTGGACGTGATTGTTCGGAAACTTTTTAACTTTTCCGTGCCGTAATCATTGCTAACAACGCGTTTTATTTCATATAATACGTGTGGTTGTTATTACCCTTTACATTGCGACTTGGAGGAACATGTGACAACATAATGTTTCTAATGTTGACCCCACAGATAAATCTTGGTATCATCAAGGCAAACCCGTCTTCGGTAAAAGGGGTCATTGAGATAATGAAACACCTCAACAAATATGTTCCAAGAAAGGCACAACAAATAATCCCAATTTGTTGCAATGGAGACCAGCTTTCGGTCCAAAGGATGGCAGAAGCGCGTTTGGCTATGGGGACATCATCCGACCCCATCAATAGGATGGCCGGACTCGAACCTACAGCACAACAGTTCCACCAACGAGCAATTCTGCTGCAGGTAGGCCTATATATAATTATATGAATAGGTTTTGCAAGACAATACGAACAGGTATTTGCATCTAGAACATGGTATGATTTTCATCCTAGTTGAAATTAGTGTACAACTTTACTATTTTGTTTTACAGGACTACATGGACACCTTTTACAATCCATCAAGTGCATCCCAAAGAGGAACCCTATTCAACATTCGTGAAAAATTCGGCCACAGAAATGTCAAGGGCAAGGTGTCAGATTGCATCAACCATGTATTGGACTTGTTACGAATGACCACAGAGAGCATGGTCTGCCTTCTTGCTATGAACGTTGTTGGCATGGCAACCAGGGACAGTGTTCCACAAGATTGTCCCTCTGTGGAAGCCTCTGCGGACGAACGTTCATTATATATCAAAACGGCTTCTAAAGAAATTGTTGACACGATATGGCCGTCAATTGACCAGTGTCATATTTATGAAGCATGTTTTAATGAAAATGACGATGATGGAGTGTCGTGGCCGAGCGGTCTAGCGCACCGAATTCAAGTTCTGGTGTTGCCAGCAGCAGGGTGTGGGTTCGAGCCCCGGTCGTGACACTTGTGTCCTTGAGCAAGGTACTTAACCATAATTGCTTCGTCCTTCGGATGGGACGTAAAGCCGTAGGTCCCGTGTGTTGTGTAATGCACGTAAAAAAGAATGCGCCTTGAGCACCACTTAGTTGGTGGATACGTGCGCTATATAAGTCCACACATTATTATTATTATTATTATGACGACGCCGGTTACCGTAAATACTGCGTATGTGATGGAGATAAAGGTGAGATGAATATACACATACATACACATTCGATTTATATATTTATTTTGTCTCTTTACCCAAGCACGGGTAGTATATCTTTAAAACTGCTCACTCTTTCACACTACAGGAGGTACATGGATTGAATGCAGTGCCAGAAAAAAATGCTCTCGTCGTAGGTGGTACCACCTGTCGTGTTTAGGATTGACAAGTCAAGACTTCGACGAGGAAGACGACTGGTGGTGCAATGATAGTTGCCGAACGTACAGCATTTTTTGCTGTTGCCGGAGAATAATACCAGAGGCTGTATACATAGAATGCTCCCGAGGACAAGACTGTAGTGGTCCCACTTACAATGTGTAGGACTGTCTTCTGTACCAGGTTAGTTATTAATTCGTACTTGTTGTAAACGTCATGATTATTAAAAACATATTCGCAAAGATGCGGGATAATATTATTCACAATATAATTAAAGGGACAAATCGTAATGATCAACAGGGAATTGGAGTGCAAGTTTAAATTAACTCATTGACTGAACACAGCCACGTTATTGTCCCTTGAATTAGCGGCGTAAACCGGCCCGTTACCGAAACTGGACATGGGGTGGTATTTAAAAAAATGAATAATGTATTAGTTATTGGATGACTTCAATGCCGACCGTCTATTTGACAATATTCCGGGTAGGTCGCATGCCTCGTTTATGCGATTTTACAACCGCATAGACATACGAAATATTGAAAAACTAAAAACTAAAATGATGCACTGCAGCAAAAATCTAGATACAGAAAGAGATTTAATAGAATGAAATTGTAATTATCCTGTGCACAAAGTATTTTTGTTTGAGTAACACAATTGAATGAGTAAATGTATATTAAAATATGTTATTGTAGACACTGTGCATTATTTTTTTTATAATGTGAACATATTACAAGCGCATGAGAGTTTATACATCAGTCACGGACTGGCAAACGAACACCTTGTATATTACCGGAATGGTGTTGATTCAAACAAAACTCACCATTATCTGCTACTTCCACTTCCCTGTAGAAAATATGGTTCATGATGAATGATCGTAGGCACTCTACTGATGGTTTGCACATATCGCGAACACACTGTTCTGTCCGTTGTGCAGTTACACTTAGAGGTGTAAACAGCATATACGCTTTACATGGACTGCCATCTCTCCCTGCCCTTCCAATTTCTTGCCATATTTCAGACATGGTTGAAGGTGCCCCCCACAGCACAACATACTTGATATCCGGTATGTTTATCCCCATCCCAAATGCGGAACTGCAAATGAGGCAACGGATAATGGATGATGGTGAGTTGAATTCATTTAGCACCCATTCCCGGTCTTCGGCTGGCAAGCTTGCGTGGTACACATGGATTAGCAATTCCTTGCGGTCTTTCTTGTCGGCCAAAAAAGCATCCTGTTTCAAAACTGATCTTATTTGGGCATATGCCTTTCCTAGGGCTGCCAGAGAGCTGTATAAATAAACAGTAATTATATTATGTTTTTGATTATCACTTTAAAACAATCACAGATTCTGCCATGTATAATTAAAGAGATTTAATAGAATAATATTGTAATTATTCTGTGCACAAAGCAGTTTTGTTTGAGTAAAACAATTTAATGAGTAAATGTATATTAAAATACGTTATTGTAGACACTGCATTTTTTTTTAATGTGAACATATTACAAGCGCATATGAGACTTTACACATCAGTCATGGACTGACAAACGAACACCTTGTATGTTACCGGAATGCGTGTGGATTCAAACAAAACTCACCATTATCTTAGAAAACCTATATTTGGTAGAATAGGTACTGGGAGGCCAGGGCAACATTTCAGTTTGAATGGAAGTGACAATTGCATGTGGGTGTAGTTACCTGTTCACATAAACCACACACTTAGGAGTCGACAATTTACTCTGCCGTAACTTGTCCAAATACCACATTATTTCATCCGTCAGACACATACCCCTTGTGTACTTTAAATCCAGATGGATGTTCGGCCTGAAATTTAAATAAGTCATTGATGTAAATGATTACATACCTATATCACACGTGTTTGGGAGACGAGATTTATAAAGAGAACTAAATTTGAAATATATTATCGTAATTATACCAAAATTACAATATGATGAAAATCGCTCTTGATTATTCAACATTTTTTGTTTGAGTCGCAATCATGATTATGTTTTGGTACTTGCCTGTCTGGATTTTTGAAGATGTTAATGATCTCACTGTTTTGGAGGTGTAACATTTCTAAAACCCGTTTATGTGCAACTTCGGTCAGTGTTGCCGTCAGCATGAGGATTGGCACATTTTCAAACATGCTCCGAAGACGACCAAGACTTTTGAAGCACGGCCGGAAGGTGTCTCCCCTGTAAAAACATGCATTATTTGTTTAATTATAAGCTATCTTTATGTCAATTAGTTATATAAACATTGTGTGCATGTACATTTTTTGTCAAACGTTGTTAACAAATTAGGTAATTAACAATTATATTGCTTATGTTTGGCTCATGGTACCCACAAACTGGTATATCTGAATCTAAGATGAGCCAGCATGTTATTATTTGGAATTATTATTGTACTTGTAGTAATCGTTGAATGTTTTCGTTAAATTTTGTAAAATTACGTGTATTTTTGGCAAGAAAAACTTGTAACGGGCTATTATCATTACCACTCTGCCAGAGTATGGACCTCGCCTATAGCTACTACGGCTAACTTCCTCCGGTATGTGTCTGTATCAAGGTCTTTCATCCATAACTGAAGCCCTTCTGGTGAAATGAATACGCATTTCACATCTGCTTGTTTCACATCTGTATAGTTCAGGAAAAGTCTTTAAAATGTTACTTATCGGACAAATATTACATGTTGATATCTAAAAATGATAATCACTCACAAACATTGTGGGAGCCCGTGCCATACATATTAAGACATTGTTGGTACATCATGTCAGTAATTGTTGATTTTGAATGCTTCTTAATTATTTGTTATTGATAATGTAATCAATCCAACCGTATTTTTGTTAAATAATTATATATTAAAATTGATGCCTTTCGATTTGTAGACAATCGGTGCTCACGGGTTTGAGAAACATTTGTCACATGATTGGTATGTTTTGTACTTTTCCAATAGAAATTCTAATAAACATTTGTACAGTCGACATAGCGGTAACAACTGCAATTTTCTCTAACTTGACGGCACGAGTTCCTATAATTGTATATTTTATATTGATCTGTTTGGGAGATAAATAACTTATAAATCATAACAGATATAACATTAGTTATTTATTTTTTTAAATAAACTTCGTTAACTTAAATTACCGATTACAAGATGATGGACGCATCAATACTTTGGGCGGGAATGTCGGTTGACAGTTATTTAATATTTGTTAAATTTAATATCTTACATAAAATGTAAAGTATGTATATAATTATGTTTGCAGTTTAATGTGTAAAAATCCACATTCTCTTGGCAAAAGCGTTTAATTAAACATAATGTGAAATAGCACTTTAGTATTGATAAACATCACCTATTTGTTGTTTGTGTGATTTTCATAACTCATTGTGTTGCAAGGTTTCATTAACTTGTTTTATTGTAGAGCGCTTTGAGGCCTGTGCACAAGGCGCTACATAAATGCTTTGTTCTTCTAATTCTTCTTGCACGTCATTAATGTGCGACTTACGAGAACGGTCCTCTTGTGACATTTCAGCAGAGCACATGACAGCAACTGCTGGAATGCCCTTCAGGCGCAGTGCCTTGACTTGCGAAGCCATTAGAGCTTTTAGGGGCGTTATGATTATAGCCAGTTTTTCTTCTTGAAGTAGTGGTGGGACAGTGTATATGATACTTTTACCAAATCCAGTAGGTAGGACGGCCAGTACATGCTTCCCCTCACAAATGGACTTAATGGCCTTCTCTTGTTCCGCTTTTAATTGCAGAGGCAGATCTGGGTAGCGTTTTCTCAAATCGATATAGTCGACCATTTTGGTTGGAATGCAGCAATCTCAAATTTGGGCAACTAGTTTTATACTTATAACGTTAATGACGCAATAGCCTACAGGTTTATATAACTGTTGTAATTGAATTGACCTGGTCTGTAATGGCGTGACAAAATTTTTATGTTAATACTTTGTGCGCGCTATTTCGATGAATCATGAAACAGTCGCTATACAACTACAGTTGGTAAGCCAAAATCTGTAGGTGGCGCTATACTGTCCGTTTTTGGTTTTTTACCGGTACCAGGGGGGTCAATGTGTATGCGCGCAATGCATTGTTGGAAAAACGTAACGAGTCCAGCAGTTTCCAGGTTTACTAGTTCAATCTTGCAATTTTCCAAAATTAAAATGTCAATAAAATCTCGCCAATGCAAGGTGCATGGTTTTCAACCTCAGAGGAGGCATCTGTAGGTGGCATAGAATCTTGGAGGTGAGTTTGAAGAGCATTTGTCATTATCTGGGAAACATTTTTGGGGTAGAGAACATTGCCTGCTCGATATCGATACTTGTCCATAAAGGACTACTATGGGCATTCACCGCAGCTCTACTACCGTCCGTTAATGTCAGAAGTTGTAAAAGTCAGGTAGTAGGGCTGCGGTCACCACAGCTACCCACCTCCCGGGTCCACGGGTGGTATCTTGTTTGTTAAGGCGAAAGTTAACGTTTCTATGATCTGTGGTACCCATAGCAGTCAAATTAACATCTGTAACTAAATGAAGAAGTTCGTTTGAAATAAAGAAATAATCAATTCTGCTAGGTCTTTTCAAGACTTTGTGATAAAAGGTATGGCCATTATCATTGGGATATACAGTCCGCCAAACATCGTACATTTGATTCTCTTGGATAATGTTTTGTAAGTCAGAAACACTCCTATCATTTTGTTTTTATTTCGTCAAGTTGACAGTTAAAGTCGCCTGCTACTATCCAATTTTCCCCTTCTTGTAAGCGCTTCATTAAATCTTGAAAAAAGTATTTTCTAGGCTACATTGAATTAGGAGCGTACACTGACTTAATTGAGAGATTAATAGATTTCCATGTAATATCTGCTTTAACCCAACGACCTTCCGCATCTTGTTCTTGATTAGTTAGTTTAAGTCCACTTTTGTTTGACGTAAGTATAGCTACCCCCTTTGAATTTCTTTGACCATGGTTAAAGTAAATATCTCCTCCCCATTGTTCGAGCCATAAAGTTTCATCCTTTAAATTGCTATGAGTTTCTTGGAGACAAATTATATCATGTTTTTCTCGTAAAAGGTGTTCGAACAAAACTTCCCTCTTTAAATTGTCCCTCAGACCGTTCACATTGAGGGTAGCTATTCTAATCATTAAAAGTAACAGAAGTGCGACATAAACCATCAATCAGAAGAAATATTTAGGGCTGATAACTCACTTAAAAGTCTCTTCTTCCCCTTCCTCTTCGGTTTGTGTATGGCATGGATCTATTTGAGATAGCGATTGTCCCTGTTCCTCTCCTTTTTCGGAAACGTTGAATTCCTTGTTTTACCCATGGCACTAAGTCTTCGTTCTGTGGATTGGCTTCGACTGGATTGTATGTCTCCATTGATTGCTCAGAATCGCTGTTTTGCAAATCGTCTTCGTAGTTAGGGGGTCGAGTTCTTTCCGGGTTTTTCCTTTTTCCAATTTTGCCTTTGCCTTTAACAGCATCGGCCCAGTTCTTTGTCTCCGCGTAATTGATTTTGCTTTGTTCAGTTGTGTCGCTCGTTCGTTGTTTTTGAGGTGTAGGTCGAGTTGATGGTCCTGCCGTGTCTTCTGATGACCGATTCCGCTGAGAATCATGTTTTGGGTTGTTCACATTGTTCACATTGTGTTGGTTTGTCGACTTTTGCGGGGTCCTTCTCTACCGGTTTCTTTGCAGTTGAAGGCGTCTTCTCCGTCTGTGTTGTCTCGTTCTCGTCCGTTGCTTGTGATGTGTTGGTTCTGATTTCTATATTCTCTTCTGGTTGTTCGTTAGCTTTTCACTTTGTGTTTCCGCTTCTTGTGGGTCGTTTTCAATGTTCTTGTTCATTTCTTCCAGCTTTCTTGCCTTTTGTGGAGGTTCTTCCTCATCTTCTGCGTCCTAGAAATCACTGACTCTTCCTCCATCTGTATCATTTCCATCCGTGCTCGGGTCCTTGTCTGGTGGAGCTGTGGCGTCAATTTCGTCTGCCCCTTCTTCATCTGTAGTATCCCAAAAGCCAGTTTTCTCTGTGTTTCTTTCTTGTCTCCTATGTTGTTCTGCTCTATGTCCTGGCTTACCACACACAAAACATTTTCCTTGCATGTTGCAATCTCTTGCTATGTGTCCTGGCTGATGGCACAGTCGACAGATTCTGATTTGGCCTCGATGTCTTATCGGCAACGTGAAGTTTCCAACTCGCAAGAAGCTGGGAATGGGTTTTTTAACGCTCTTTATAAGCATACTTCTCACACCTGTTTCTACTGTGTCGTCAAAGCTGTGGTACTGGCGTCGTATGTTGGCTACTGTACCGTATGGTGATAAGGCAGCAGCAACAGTTTGATCTGACATCTCGTAGGGCGCTGTCACGTATGCCACCAACGAGTCCTGAATACCTGCTCTTTCGCACGGAATAAGCATCCCTTGAATTTTAATTCCACTGTGTGCGACTTGTTCACAATGCATTTCATTGTCAAAGGACACGTTGAACCATCCTGTTTTGAGTTCCGCTATGCATTTAATTGTTCCAGTAGAGTCTATTTCTTTGCCAGTTGCGTAATAGACTTCCTCAGGTGTTACGTGAAAGCCTCGCGGGTTGAATCGTATTGTGTTTGGTCTTTTCAAAGCGTCCCTGTAGAAAGTGTAGGTTGACATGATGGCTGATGGTAGAGGCAAGATGGCGTCGGCGTACCTATACGCCTAGCCCTTTGCCTATTTCCAAAAAACTGCTTCAAACCTTGTTATTTGTAGGTAACTTTCCAGCTGTAGTCTTGTTTTTGTCTATATTCTTAGTGCAAAACGTACCTTTAGTTCAGAGTATCGGAGAGGTCCACAAATTGAAGAAAAAAAGGCGGTTTTTCGAGAGCAGGATGTGAAACATGACTTACGCCTCGAACGCATTATTATTATTATTATTATTATTATTATTATTATTATTATTATTATTATTATTATTATTATTATTATTATTATTATTATTATTATTATTATTATTATTATTATTATTATTATTATTATTATTATTATTATTATTATTATTATTATTATTATTATTATTATTATTATTATTATTATTATTATTATTATTATTATTATTATTATTATTATTATTATTATTATTATTATTATTATTATTATTATTATTATTATTATTATTATTATTATTATTATTATTATTATTATTATTATTATTATTATTATTATTATTATTATTATTATTATTATTATTATTATTATTATTATTATTATTATTATTATTATTATTATTATTATTATTATTATTATTATTATTATTATTATTATTATTATTATTATTATTATTATTATTATTATTATTATTATTATTATTATTATTATTATTATTATTATTATTATTATTATTATTATTATTATTATTATTATTATTATTATTATTATTATTATTATTATTATTATTATTATTATTATTATTATTATTATTATTATTATTATTATTATTATTATTATTATTATTATTATTATTATTATTATTATTATTATTATTATTATTATTATTATTATTATTATTATTATTATTATTATTATTATTATTATTATTATTATTATTATTATTATTATTATTATATATGTCTTCCAACCGTAAAATGCAGAATATTGTGCAATTTGCATCTAGCCAGATACCATTCTGCGTGTGAGCTCTGAGTTAAACCATAACAAACAAAAAATGTCGCTGTGGTTGAACATGTGAATAGGTATAGCTGTACTTCTAAGGACTTCATAACCGAAAGGAACAATAGGTCTAGTCTTCAGAAGTATTTATACATATCAGTCAGTGAATCAACCTCAGGTTTCAGTCATGAATAAATGTATTTTGAATCAGGCCTATACATGTTCTAAAATTAATAATTTTACACATAGCGACGTATTCGTACCCGCACTCATGACAAAGTACTCGTACTCATACTCATGACAAAGTACTCGTATTTGTACTCGTACTCGCAGGTTTTTATTTTGTAGTACTCGTACTTGAAAAAGTACTTGACTACAACTCTGGTTATGAATATTTAAAAACGGGCATTTTTGAATTAAAAGTTCAACACTTGGTCTTTACTGCAGGATAAGTACCGAAACTGGTCATTATCCTACACGAACCTGATACATACCCATCAATCCAGACGTCGCTAAAGTCAAAGCTGCAATCCAACCAATTACCCACGTTTTCGTTGCAAACTGATATTGCAGTGTCGGCGGCATTATTCCTAGACCTTTAACGATTCCGATATACATAAAACACTCAGTCCAGAAAGCTAAGACAGCAATCCATCCCGCTCGGCCTCCATCCGGACCTGTTGGATTGTTCTGCATGGTTTTGTTGTCATCGGTTGAAACAATCCCGCTATTTTTGGAGGTACTCATCCGTCATTGAGGTTGTAAGAATTACCATCTACGACAAATATGATATAAATATAGAATTAACTGTTGCAAACTGCTTACCAACCTAAAGGACCTGTAGTATAAATGCAAAAAAGTATTTATAGGCCTTATGTTTCGAACCTAGCAGGTTCTTTCTCAAAGGTAAAATTGACTAAATAAATATACACACACATAATACAAACGGGGTTAAGACATCTTGACCCTTGTGACAACTCAATCCACAAGACAACTCGACCCTTGTATCATACACGCGTTGGCGAAATCAGTTTTTTGGTGTTCGATCAATTTTTTTGGTGCGCGAACACCTCTTGTTATTGTTGGATTATTGGATATGTCTCAGTGAGACATATCCAACAAAGAAAGGATAGTTGCAAAGTTCACAGCACCTTAAAACTTAACACATAGCTTACCGGACTCAAGTTCTGGTGTTAGCAGCAGAATGTGGGTTCGAATCCCAGCCGTGACACTTGTGTCCTTGAGCAAGACACTTAACCATAATTGCTTCTCTCCACCCAGGGGTTAAATGGGTACCTGTGAGGGCAGAGTTGGTTGATTAGCCCTATATGCGCTGTAATGGCAGCAATTGAGCTGTATACTCCCTAGGGAGCTGAGATGGTTTCAGGAATGATTTATGAGCCTTATGAGCAGGATTAATGATATAATGCGCCTTGAGCACCACTTAGTTGGTGGATACGTGCGCTATATAAGTCCACACATTATTATTATTATTAGTACATACTTAGATCTTAACACGTAGTTGTATCCCAGGTTGTGACGTCATGGTGAGGTCATCAGATATCGAATTACACTATTTTACAGTTTAATAATTCAAAAAATTATATCTCATGAATCACAAAAGATATTTTCACAATCTTTGTATCATCTTAAAGATCTTGAATTATGTGATATTTCGTTTACAGACATGACCCCAATCTGACCTCTCCTTCCGATCGAAACAGAAGTTGAATATTTCAAAAAACCATATCTCATGAACCACAGAAGATATTTTCACAATCTTTGCATCATCTTAAATATCTTGAATTATGTGATATTTCGTTTACAGACATGACCCCTATCTGACCTCTCCTGAAACCGGAAGGTTAAGTGAAACAATATGCTGAATTATTATTCCTTATATGTACGAATATCCCATATCGCGCGTGCACAGAGTACGTACACACAGCACAGAGTACGTAGACACAGCACGAGGTCTTATTGTTTACGTGATTAACTCTAACCCCCTATAGGTATTCTTGCTAGGAACCTTCCTGAATCTTCCAAAATCCATCAGTGCACTTTTGGAAACATGCCATTATCTTCAAAATGCACCATGTATGTTCGTTGATCTTTCATATTCTACCCAGGGGGCAACCCCCACTTTTTTGTGAAAACAGACATGGAATGCTATAAAAGGTTGTGCACCAGAAATGATAACTATATAGGTCAGGGACCACAACCTAGGTGAACAACCTTGCAAACGAGCTACTAGAAATCTGTAGCACACATTTTAGTAACATGACCTGAGACCTGGCGTCCCCCCGTACGGGGACATTTTGTTTCTTATTTCTAAGCAACATCCACTCTTTGGTTAAATTGTCAAATATCATCTCTCCTGTATTATTAATAGTGTATAGTGCCCTCAATCCCACTTAGTGGTGATTACAGCCAGCTTCAAGCTAATAGTGCAAATGCAAAATGGCCGATGCAGGAACAACCTGTGGTCTTGACAAACGCACTGGTAAGTGGTGATAATTTATGTGGATAATGGCTTTTCACAAAAAATCTGCTATAGCCAAGTTATTGTCAACTAATTAAAGATTTTATTTCCAAACAAGCATTCTGAAATCTCAAACAATGCAGAAATTATAGATCCGAGAATAGCAGTGTCCCTGTATGGGGACGTCGGGTCTCCGTGGCTATTTCTCTCACACAGAAATCCTATTGTACCAGATCTGCGAAATTTGATAATTCGCTTTTTAAGTCAACCTAGGCTAGGCCTAATAAAGTTGTTTGTGTTATACCGTAGGCCTAATTAGGGAAACACTGTACAATGGTGTTACAGGGATGGGGTGGTGTTGGGGAGGGGGAGTGGGGGGATTTTGTACGTAGCCGTAGCCTAGGGCTAGGTCTTGTACTTGTAGTACAGCTAGTACTGTGTAACTTCCTATACTATAGCAGTCCAAACTGGAAGTGTCCACGGCCTTTTTTCCAGTTGTGGACTCACTGGATTAGATTCCCTGTTCCAAATCTCAGCTCGTGTTTATAATGCGTACCGGTTTTACAAAATGCATACATGGAAGTGGAAAACCCTAACCAATAACACTAAAAACCATGATTAAGTTTGTTCATTTATGATTACAAATATCATCTAAACATAGCACTAACATTTCAAAGAATTATTTAAACCCTAACCTGTGATCTATCAAACCTTCTATTTGATGTTTTAGGAGTAATCTAATAACCGGTACGCATTGTAAACACAGGCCCAAATCTCTTATGCTGAACGCCAAGCGAGACGGCAACAGGTGCCATTTTTAACGTCTTTGGTATGATGTGACCGGGATTCGATTCCCGGCCTCCTGGGTGAAAAGCGGGCGCTCAACCATTGAGCTAACCACTCGGTATCAAGAAAAAATGGCAGATTTTCAAATTTTGTTTTGGAATTACTGTGTAAAATGCATCAACTCATATAAATAATACTAACACAAATTTAAGTTTTAATCTTTTAAGAAAATTAAAGCCACACAAAAGAAAACTAAAAAAGATTTTTAAGTTAGAATCACTAATCTATTACTATAGGCTATAATTAACCAAGACTGACTCCTGTATTTAAAAGAAAATTACAGTGGTGAGAATTACCCAACCCTGATCGAATTTCACCTTTAGGTGGCCGGAATTCATCCAATTGGATGACAAATTAGTAATTAATTTTTACCTGCACCAGAAGGAACACTATGCCACCCAAACTAAACTAGACACAAATGTTGATAACATGTGTAGACAAGTACTGCATAACCAAAATATTTCTGCATTAGTTGCTAACATGCATGGTGTTTTTTTTTCATTGCAGGTGACTGAGTGAGGCAAGATGACAAGCCAGGCAGGGAAACGAGTGGTGGAGGATGCCTTATCACTGAAACAAGAAAGCTGGACTTCTGAGTTTCCTGTGTGAGACGTGGAACGAGAGTGAACAGCTAGATCCAGCACTGGGTTCAACTCGCCTTTACCTAGGCAGAGGATTCAAGGAAGAAAGCCAGAGTGTGCTGCTCACCGAAGGGTCCGCCACTGACGTCACTGCCTTGGAGTCTACACAGCAGGAGGCTGATACAAGAGTCATGCTTCATGCTATATACAGCGTCCAGAATGAAGCGTCCAGTTGAGAGAGTGATCATCTATGGCAAAGACACGGATATCATCATTATCTGTGTCTACTATGCCACCACTATTCTGAAAGATCTTCCTGAACTGTGGGTGAGAACTACCACGGAGACCTGCCTACCCATACATCAAATGGCTGTGGCACAGTGGGACCTTCGCAGTGTCGTGCACTACCATTTATCCACAGCCTGAGTGGAAGGGACACGACAAGCTATCCTTTCTTCACTGGTAAGAAGACCTGGATGAGCAGTAGCAAGACTATAGACATATCTAAACTTGAAGACTTTGGCGAGCAAGGTCAGCAAGACATCACATTGGAACTCATCGACCAGATACGCAAGCTTGTTATCACTGTGTACACTAACAGAACTGATGACTTCGAGGAGTGTGATCTTGGAAAGCTGAGGGCCTACAAATTCCTGAATAACAGGTCAACCCTGCTGAAGCTGCTACCACCAACAGAAGATGCATTTCTTCAACACCTACTACGTGCAGCTCTAGCAACTATCATAGACAAGAGTGCACACATTGGCAGGCCAGAGCTTCCCCCATTTGAGGAGTATGGCTGGGCTCTGCAGGATGGGAAACTTGTCCCAATCCCTTCAACTCAACCAGCCTGGCCGCAGACAATGACAAAGGCCATCGCGTGTGGCTGCACCAGAGGGTGCAACAGAAACTGTTCCTATGCGAAGAAGGGTATTGCCTGTTACATTGGACGTCGCTGCCAGGGATCCGCAACTGCAGTATTTGAAAGCAGTGAAAGCAGTGAAAGCAGTGACTTGGACAGTGACAATTCACCGTAAATACATGTACTTATGGCCCACACTGTGGTTACTGATACTAACCGCTAACTATGTGCCACACTGGAGCATTTGAACGCACTAAAAGTGGACTTGGGCAATGGTAATTAACTCTAAAGACTTGTTTGCATGTTCCACAACATTCCTGATACAGTTAACAATAGTTCTTGCTTCCATAAGATTAGCATATTATGTGTAAATATCAGGATACTACTAAACTTGCCTTCCAAACTGAGAAACGCACAGTGACAGGCAATTTTGTGGAAGATGTATTAGTGTCCAATGTCTATTTCTGTACCATTATTCTGTTCACAAATGACAGTAAACGTTTATCATTGGTGGGTTTTTTTCATGCTCGGCATACAGATTTAGAGTCAGGGGAAGGAACATTACTATATCTTTTTCAAACATATTGCTCTACTTCTTGGCAATGCAGATACCTGATCCAATTGCAATGGAAAGCTTTATAGTTCACATTCATAGTGTATTACCGACTTTCAGGGAAGAATTCCAGAGACAATGGACGCAAATGCATGCAATATTGGGTATATTTTTGCAAATATAGTCACAAATTATATCCGAATATGAGCATCAGTTGTTATGGGTGGTTATAAGCAGATTATATAAACAAGCTGTTCTTGTGTAAAGTAACTTCTGCTTCCATCCCAATGCACACAAGTCATGATTGGTAAATATCCAGAAAAGCGCCTTTTCCGCGATACGGTCATTTTTCAAAAAGATGTGCTATACAGATTTCCAGTAGCTCGTTTGCAAGGTTGTGCACCTAGGTTATGGTCCCAGACCCATATAGATATCATTTCTGGTGCACAACCTTTTATAGCATTCCATGTCTGTTGAACCACCTTTGCCTCCTGGGTATTCAGCACTTATGGCCTGACGTACTTCTTGTCAGGTAGTAATTTTGTATTAACCGATAACAACATGGTTTCTCTAAGTATTGCATGTGCTGTACTGATCGTATTATCGCCCCTACAATGCTTGTGTTCAATTCCAGAACTGGAAAAAACAATTCAACAAACAACCACAATGTGCACTTTCATAAGGATTTCGGGAGTTTATCGAAACAGCAGTGTTAGTGCGCTGAAAATAAAAGTTGCACTCATCAAGTGGTCTAAACGAGGCTGGACTGTCTTGTTGATTCCAGTAAGTGACCCTGGCCCAGCTGATGACCAAGAGGAATTCAGAGCTAATGGAGCCAATGGCCAAGGAAATTTGTATGTGAGTGTATCCAACATGTCAAACAGTGAGTTTATGTACTCTCGCAACCGGTTGGGGTAGAATGTCGTATCTGGCCGCCACTATTTTTCATTAAATATAACCAATAATGTAATTTTACCTACCTGGTAAGGTGGAGAACATATGGATGATGATGGATATATACTTCAAATTATTCCAGGATATTTATTTCATGACAAATCAGGCATTTTTGGTATGTGAGTGTATCCAACATGTCAAACAGTGAGTTTATGTACTCTCGCAACCGGTTGGGGTAGAATGTCGTATCTGGCCGCCACTATTTTTCATTAAATATAACCAATAATGTAACCTTACCTGGTAAGGTGGAGAACATATGGATGATGATGGACATATACTTCAAATTATTCCAGGATATTTATTTCATGAAAAATCAGGCATTTTTGGTATACGATGACCGTCCTCAGTCATGTCAGTCTGATCTTGTAAACTCCACAATTAGTGACCAACACAGTCATTGTACATGCGTAGTGGCAACTATAATAGGATCCTTCTATTTTCTGTAGGGGAGGATTTTTTTAGAAGGGAAATCAAGTCCGAAAACCATCATAAAAGTGGATTTTAAAGATAGTTTTCGCTTTCTGTACCACCAAAAATCGATAGAATGATTTTTTTAACTGGTTAGTGGTTGCAAAAAAATCAAAAAAGCCCTTAAAAAGTGGCGGCCGGATACGATATTCTTTCCACCGGTTGCTACGCCTTCGGACTGCTTCTCAACGTAGAATTGATCCATGGCAACTTCAGATTCTCAAATAGAATAACATTTTGAAATTCAGGGGAAAACGGGCAGGCAAGCATAAAAAGGCAACGACAGGCAAGTACTGCCTTAATACACCATGTAGCTATGCACAGCCAACTGCTAATAATAGTAACTATATACATGTCCGCACCACTACTACTAGAGTACATGGTCAGTCAACCGCCAACAATAGTAACTATATACATGTCGGCACTACTTCTAGAGCAGATAGACATTTGAGGGGTACGTATGTAGCAACGGTTTCAGAAATCTTGACAATTTGCGTAATCTTCGTTGTGTTGATCTTGCTGGTCATTTGTTGGTCTCGATTGATGTGCATATAACACCACGCCTAGAATTCATCCGGCCTCGAATAAGACCATCAGTAGATGCTCTTAACTTGGTGAGAGTTCCTATCTCTAACTTAAACCCTGATCCAAATTGTCTCAAGCTGTGCGTGTTAAATATTCGCTCAGCAAGAAACAAAACAGCTGATTTTTATGACTATGCACGTTCATGTAGAGCCGACATATTTGCATTAACCGAGACTTGGTTAAATGACATTGACACTGCCCGTAGGATTGAACTAACTCCACCTGGCTTTAATTTGTTTGATCACATACGCACTCAACGCAGGGGAGGGGGAATTGCCCTTCTTGTACGTGATACTATGCAGGTTACAAAGATCGCCGCTGATGAGCTGAACTCCTTTGAATTTTCAGAATGGATAATTGTAGATGGTTCTCAGCTAGCCCTGATAGGACCCTATCTACAGTACACTTACGATAAGGTCCTGACCAAGAGTAGGCAGATTCATGAAAATTTCAAGTTGTTTTGATCACACTCATGTTATTTTTATCTGGAAGTGCTTTCAATATGCTTTAAAATGAGGGGTCAACCACTTCTATAGGGTGAGCTTAAGTGAGGTTACACGATTTTAGTGTTCGGAATATCTGTGCCATTTTATATGCAAAATGGCCAAAAAAGTTGTGACCAGATGAGCTATATATAGTTACTGTACATGGGAATATACTATTACTAACATATTTTACATGTGTTTTTACATGTATTAAGATTTTATGCCATGGACATTATGTTGGCATTTATTTTAGTTATGATGTTTTCTGGTAAACCAATCGCATCATTGTCAGTGCGCACTGGAAGATGAATACCTAATTATATATTCAAAATGGCCGCCATATTTTAGAATAAAAATTGACGCTTATATATATAACTGTAAAATGCACACCAAATTTTAAGGCTGTTGCACTATTTGACAAAATTTAAAGGCTGTTTGGAAAATTGCACTATTTGGTGAAAATGAGAAGGAACAATTATATTTGGCACAAATATGATAATATATTATTGTGTTCACTGAAGCATATCATTTTCTGTTTACCTCATTATTTATTCAAAATGGCTGCCAAAATCCAAGATGGCCGCCACGGGCATCTTAATTGAAATTATTAAAAGTTATTGTCAAATGCACATTGGACATTAACTCTTAACTGACAGTCCGTATGTGAACCATGACTTTTTTATAAAGTAACAACTTAAACTTTACAACTTGTAATCATTTAAGTTACCGTTACTAAGTTAAGTAAACTTTAACCATGTTGCATCATTTTTAGTTCAGTAAGTGAGTGCATAATTTGGATATTCCTTGGCACCTAATTATGAATTTGATCGATAGAAATTTGCAGGTAAATTACACATACCCTGACTTTGAAACAATAGGAAACACGTACATGTACTTGTTTGTTTTAACTGTCATTTTCTTTCTCCTTTTGCAGATCCATGGACATTCTAAGACCCATCACACAAATAAATACAAATCCCCTACTGCAATATCCGCCAGGATTTCAGCAACCGTTTGAAAACAGTGGGTTTGGCCAAATACACACTTGTATTCATTATCTTTTCCTAGATGTTGTACAATGTCTGTAATGCTTCCTTGGCACACAGTATCTTTGCCATCAACAGCCCATTTCTGGTTAAATTGAAATCCTACAATTACTGAGTTGTCTTTTATGACTCTACATATTGTTGTTTTATCTTCTGGGATTGGCAACTCCATGAGTTCTACTAAGTAATTCTTGTGGATCATCCAATGGTGCACAGTTGGGGGGATCGGGATTAGTTTGCTCTTCCATGAAGTCCAATAACAATTAGTCTGACAGATGACTGCTAATTTCTTTGCATGCAGTGAAGACAGGTGAATACCTATTAAAAATTTAAAAAAGAGAGCAATCATTATTTAACAAATAATGAAACAGTCAAATATTTTGTAAGGCCAAGTAGAACAAATATTAGTCACCTGTTCCGACATTTAATTTCTTTTTATATTTAACCTATAATAAAATTAACAAGAACAAAAAACATGAAAAATAGCGTAGACTACATAAAATTAAAAAAATATTTTAAAGCATGTTGAAAGCACTTTCAGATAAAAATAACACCAGTGTGATCAAAACAACTTGAAATTTTAATGAATCTGCCTACCATAGCATAAATAATATTAATAATCTATAATAGGCCTACTATATCAAAATAATCCAATTGGAAGATCGGTTTTTATTTTAATTTCATCCTAAATTGTACAAATTACATTCATAAATTGCACAAATCTGCTAACATTTGCATAATTTAGGTGAACCCCCCTATTTTGGAAAATGGAATGACCCACTTCATGACATCTTTCGGCATGCGTGGGGCAGAGTCCATTTTTCATATGGGCTATACCATTTCAATACCTAAAAACGATGTGGCATAATATTTATCCAAATTACAACATTTTATTATAAATTTCACGATAAAAATTCACAAAATGACCCATTAGACATCATTTATGTGGTATTTTCCCCCTTAACAATCACGCAGCATGATAAAATATGCAGCAAAATTATTTTAAAAATTCCCCTGGGATCTTCGATTCGCACATCGCATAAAACTTTTGCGCATCGCATAAAACTTTTGCGCGAAGACTTTCATGAAAAGTATTGCTGTTTGTTTTTTTAAGATGATTAAATAACCTGGATTGCAATTTCTTCATTTTTAAATTACACGGAGGTACCCCTATTATGCCTAAATATGATCGAAGTTGGAGGGGGAAAAATAACGTTCAACTTACCTCGAAAACGGCGATCTATTTGGACGACGGCAAAAACTTTTGTCGAGATTTTCGCGGCATGCGATGCATGAAAACAAAATGGCTTCCCTATAGATCCGGCCCCATCACATCATCAACACTAAAAACGATCAATCCGCCGATGAGGGTGTAATGCGGTTTGCGCCGGTTTGCCGCGAGCAGCGTTAGCACGGTCACAGGTCGTGACCCAAAGATACATATGATGAAGTGCGCCGCCAGCGTTGGCTTCCGTGAATCTGCCTACCAAGTGTTCTTCCTGTTCGTATACCTGTAAAGTTTGCACTGAATTTTCTCCCTTTTTTACCTGTCTTCGTTGGCTGAACCGAGGAAATGCAGGCACTGTAACTTCTTAACTGCCTCTTGGAGAAACGATTTTGGCTGAAAGGTGTCTAAAAAAAAGAGTATTTCCCAGACATTTCTCAGAGCAACGGCCAATCTGTGTACAAACTTTTCATGCCGTTCATGCTGAATAATGCGCATGAGCGATGACCTTGGGGTCAGAACATCAATTGCGCGGCAGAACACGTCTCAGCTCATTAAATCGCCTGCACTGTAAGTAAAGTCCTGTCGCCCTTGCGCAATTGATGTTCCGCCGCGCAATCATTTTGTATCTGTTGTAAACACACGAACGATCACATAATTCCTGGATTCGATTGCAACCAGGTGCACGTTGACGTCCAAGATGATCCAAAAAGTGATGAAAATGCCTAGTAGGCTTGATAGACCTTGGATCAACTATGGAGAAAGGCATAGACTGAACAAACTGGTACTTAGCAGGGTTTTCCCTTAACTTTTATTTTTCACTCGCCGGCCGGGCTAGTAAACCAAACTTTTCACAAGCCCGCAAGCCTTTTCACTCGCCCGTATGTTTTTAAAAATACTTTTAATCAAATCACTGTTTTTAGTAATTTAGGCATTTTGCATCAGAACGTGCATTATAAACAACAGTTGTCAGTTACCTTATTATTATGTGCATATTTATTTCTGAGGCAATACTAATGTTTCTTTAATTAATAACGGATTCTATTCTAATAACAGAGGAAAAGATCAGGCACATTAGTGTACAGTGATGCTTTTGCTTTAATTCTGAAATGAAGAAGGCTCATTTCATATTTTATTTCTAACCAACTGAACACAACAATAATGAAAACATTAAAAAATCAGGGCACCAAGGCAATTTTTTAGATTTTCAAAGGGCATCACGGCAATGATAAAAAACGTAAAGGGCACCAAGGCAATATTTTACAAAAAATTTAAAAAACAATGAAAATTTAACACACTCCAAGTCCAATTCAGCACATGCCAATAAGACTAAAGTTTCATTTATCTGTCTCTGTTTGGGTTTTATTACATGTAGGCCTACATGAAAACAGTATTGCAACACTTACAGTTTATGTCACCAATTAAAAATAAATAAAAAACACAATGTTAACCGGAAAAAAACATCAAGTGTTATGCATTTGGATGTGGCAGTATTAAGTTCACTCTTTTTTTATTTGCTAGTCGACCCTTTGACAGCATGTTGACGACCACCAAATGGCCCTGGCCATAATGTGCATGTACATGTACATACGTACAGCGACACGACGATCGATGCGTCGATGCTATATCTGATGCACACGCACATGTACGCTGCATGCATGTCTAGGTACAGACTCGGCATGTATTCTTTACGTTGCATGCGCCCCAACGCCGCGCCATGCTATTTTTAACTGGTACCCGCGAATGCCTGGCGTAGTGTTTATGTTGTGGGCACTGTTAACACCAACCAAAGTACGGCAAGGGCCAAGTTCGTACAACGACCAAGCTGCCGATATTGCCTGGTAACCGCTATATCATTTTGGTCATGAGTACCAGGTAATTTTGACTACTAGTATTTTGTTCCCAAATGGTCGTTGCGTGAACTTGGTCTTAGCAGTGCAGCCACCGGTCGCGCAATCGAGCGTGGCGGCGATACATTTTTTTTCCCGTTAGAATGTACTATGTACATGTACGTAGTAAATAGTGTTACGAATCTTACCCTTTGATTTTGATAAATATTAGCACCCCTTATAATTCACTTGTTCCACTTCCAATATTTTGCTGACGATGCAATTTCAAGCAGTCTAAGTCCCAGGGTTGTTTGCCCGGACCCTCGATTGTCCGCTATGAATATGCAATCCTTACAAGGACGCTACTTTTGCTCATGCATATCCAGCGCCAACGCAATGCATAATGCAACACCAGCGAGAGCCCTGTGTGCGTGCCACACCCTCCCGCCACGTGGCTTGGAGCCGTCCTTTGGACTTAGTCTATTTTCCGAATACTTTCCTCGGAGTCCACCCCTTCACACCGAACACGGTTCGTTGGTGAACCACGGCCAAACAGTCACCGTGACTGACCCGCTCAGTCATTAGCCGTGGCCCGCGTGTATAGCGCTCCCTACCCAAGCACAGCCGCTGTTCCCCTCATGCAGTAATAGCTTAGCATCCAAGCAAATAGCTTAACATGCCCGGTAAGCATTTTCCCCTTGAACACGCCCTCCTTTCTAAGTTGTCGATCACTTCACTTTCGTCAAATACCTTTCCTTATACGGAACAAGGACCTGTTGTATGTCATGATTTTGCACACGTTTCTACCCTTAGACGCGGAAGCCAAGCTTCTCATTGGCTAAGACGCTAAATTAGGCTTATGTTTTAATCATTCCTAGGCCCCAGATTTCTATATAATCCCCAAGATTTCCTAATCTCAGCGGAAGTGCGGTTCTGAATTAAATCTATGCGACTCGATCCGATCTATGACAGTGCGATATACCGAACTATTACGGTCCAGAGCCTCGTTCGTTGAACCAATGGTGCAGGGCGTCGATATGGCCATTGGTTCGCCTACATGTAGCTAATGCGGTCTGGTACACACTCTGGCCCCGTCCAGACACCCCGTGTAGTCAAGCCCCGGTGGTCCCCGTCGTAGAGACCGACCAGCCGCCCGTCTCTCGGTATGCCCGTACCGTATGCCGAGTGACAAACCGCATGAACGAACGATGGTCCCCACTGGCTGTACCCAATAGTTGGTATTCGTACACCCTATTCGGAACTTAGCACAAGTATATAAGTTTAACTATTGACATGTACCTATACGCTACCACTCCTGTCATACATGTTACTAGTGCCATTGTTAAATAGTGATGTTAATAATAAACCAACCCCATTGATTGAGATTGTCACAACAAAGTTTGTGTCCGACTATTATTTGTTGACCCACAAAAGTGGGGAATGCAACAATACTATGTGTAAACAAGTGGGCACAACGGCAATGCAGGGAAAAAGCACAGCAACTCGTTGCCGTGAAAAGTGGCAGAGGGTGAGGGCATTGACGGCAATTGCCGTCGTGTAATTTCAGGGCTGATATAGGCCTATCGGTGACAATATTTTGACTACTGAAGGAAGGGTTTTGACTCGCCCGCCGCCGTTTTCACTCGCATTTGGCGAGCTGGCGACCGCTAAGGTCGAACCCTGCTTAGCAGCATCTGTCTGGACATACTGGATTCTGGGTGAGCATCTCAATCATGTCTTCATGGTCAATATTAGTTTACATTGCTATTGGTACTGGTAGACACTACATGATGTACAGGACTGTACATGATGAACACAATCATGACAATGTCCCCTGGCAATTATGTGAAATTGCCCTAACCCCTGATTACATACTCTACATATTTGACAGGAAAAATGTTAAAAGGGAAGCTTCAATTTTGGTTAGAAATTAGATTCTCATATTCTCAATGACCAAATTAATTTGTCCGACGTGCTTTTATCTTAGAGAGAGAGAAAAAAATAATTATGTAAAAAATACAAGAAGTTACCAGATATAACTTTGTGAAACACAAGGGGGAGCACCTATTTTTAATAAATTTTCACAGGTTAGTTTTTTTTTCGTGAGATCTAATTAACATTAGTTAACGTGTTACAGGGTTGAAGTTAATGTTCATTATCAAATACCAATGATGAACATTTCATTTAGTTTTAATGGTTGTTTATTTAAAAAAAAATTAAGGTTTAATATAATTTGTTATTATTTTTTGCAACATGTATAGCAGTACTGGCATTTCAGTCCAAGAGAAGGGGTCTATCTGATAACCACCTTTCCATTCCATCAGTTAACCGATGTTTTACCTTATTTCACAGTGATTGTTGATAATGTTGATAAATTTATTTAAATCTAAGCCCTTACTCCTCTTTTCACTCTTAAAACTTTTTCAGAAAGGACAGAAACATCTTGCTACTTCAGCTATCCAGAACTGGGTGTGATTCTCGACATAATGCAGCACCAGTCTTCGGTCAATGGAATTGGTAATTTGGAATCAAGCATGGATTCTATAGTGCTGCAATGATTGTTCAAATAATTTCAGAAAGCAAATGTGTTGGTTCATCACCAGTGGCAGTACATGCCGAGAACTTGGGGAGGCAAGTATTTTATTCCAAATTTACCGATTCCAATGACAGCCCCTGAATGTCACCCATTCTGAAATGTCACTAAATTGTAAATACAGAGCTACATTTATTATGCAGATTGATTTTGTTTTCTTGTCAACAAAGGATCATGGTTGGGTTCATTTACACTGAAGTCATTTCACTTGTTACATGTGTAAGGCCATGTACACTCATTGTTAGATTGTTTACAATAGGTTAAACAGGTCAGCAAAGTGATTTCAATTGATTATGGGGGGAGGAGTGGAACCACAAAAGTCAAGTCATGAAACCAAATGGACAAATGAAATAAATATGTATTTCATTGTTTTATTAGCAATTTACAAGCACCCATACAACTCTTGATTATTTCAATGTCAAAACATATTAACCATTTATTTTCTGAAACCCCAAAGTTTCCGTCAGTAAACGTTTTATTAGATTTTACTTTTTACCCTTACGCCGATGTGTGATAAGCACTGTATACTCGGTGCTTTTCCGAGTGGATCTGCGGGGAAAAAAACCCACAACGACCCCCGCGTTCTAGAGCAGATGTCTTAACCCTATAAGAACCGGGCATTTTTTTATTTTTTTTTAAATTTACGGGGACCGTATTTTCCAAAGTTCTCGACCGATTTTTATGAAACTTGCCACAAATATTTATTTCACTAAGATCTACATGATGACGTAAACAAATCCTAATTTTGCCACTAAATGGTGGTTTTGGTTGTTTTTTGCCCATTTCTGGTCAAAAATCGTATTTTCCCCATAATTTCCGTATTTTTTTGTCCAAATGCCATAAAACTTGGCAAACTTGTTTATTTTGACATAATTAATAACATGACATTATATTTTATTACTGGGGTCACCGTCGGGGGACTATAATGGTTAATTTATCCCATTTTTTGGAAAAATGTATTTTACGTTTTTCCTTTTAAAAATCAGTATGGTCGCCAGCGTTTGGGGCCCAGGGTGCAATGATGAGGCCTGGATGACAATTCTATAGTATTTCTTGGCCTGAAAAGTTAAAAATTAGCTTGTTAAAAATATTCCATTGATAAAAAAAAAACTTGTCATAATTTGACCCCAGGCTGAAAACACAAAATCCAAGATGGCCGCCGGATATGGAGGCCATTTTGAATTCCCACAATGCATTTAACACTATCACGTGACACATCACTACCACTTTTTTTTTTTTTTTAAATACAAAAAAAAAAAATAATTCACACACACACACACACACACACACAAAACGTTAAACAAACGCTTGCCACGGTAACTGCTGACGGCTGATAACAATACTTTTTAGCATTATGACCCTAGATAAATTTTGGGAAAAGTCAGAAAGTTTGGTGGTGATTGGATGCAGGTACAATGTAAGTCAGGTACAATAAAAACTACAATGGTTTCCTAAAACAAATAGCCTATGGTAACAAACGTAATTAATAAATATCACTTACCCCGCCAGATGCAAATGCTCGTGATCTTGTTGTATGGTTGTATGGATCGTGTTAACGCTTCAAAGTCCTCAGCTGCAATGCCGGCACAGGAAGTTCCCGTGTTCAAGTTTAAAACCCCCGCGAGTTTGTTCTATCATAGCACACAGCAGGCCTCTACACGTCACATTACGTCACGAGTTGGGTGTCCTGTTTGCAAAACATGAGCTGACATGTCTGGTGACGTCACGGTTCGTCGATCGATGTGACGTCACGTTGGTTAGCACAACGGGTCTTCACGGTCCTTTGTTGTACCCTTTCTGCGTGTTGTTGATGGAGTGTATTGACATTCTTTCTCCAAAGCATGAAAGGTCTATCTTTACTACCAACCGAGTTTGAAAATAAATAATTTAAAATCTTAAAACTTAATGTTTACATAAGCAATTTTGATTTAACAAAACAAAACAAAATACTATATTGAAAAAAAATATATTATATATATATTAATAAAAATAAGTAACAAAATACATTTACAAATTTGTTTAATAATGTAACATCTCCAAAATGAAGCTTTTCAAGGGCTGTTTAACAACTTTACAACCATTGAAACAAACAAGGTTCTGTTTGACGTTTCAGAGATTTTTTTTTGTGATAAACTTTGGTAATAATTACATAAATATATAAAGTTTGTAAGTTACAGATCTGTTTAATTGCTGTATTAGTGAAATTTGTTTTTTCTTTTAAATTCAGATTTCATTGAATCACAAGTTACTCCAAACACTGTTTAAAAGTTTGCGTTAACATAAAAATTACTTTTAAATGTCTTTTTTCTTTCTGACCGATTTTCCTGCACTGAAATAATTAAGTTCCCGTGTTTTTCACTAATTATAAATGAATCACTATTTCAAACTTCCCGCCATTACTGAGAACAAGTTCCGACACGCCTATTAACTTGTGTTGTATGTGACGTCATCTTTGGAAAACCCCGACTCAACACAGACTGGGCGATGATATATTTATTATTTTCTTTTATTACTATTAGTTTATTTTTTCTTATGATTTTTTTCCAAATTATTTATTTATTTTATTGTTATTATTATTATTATTATTATTATTTATGTATTACTTTATATGTATGTAGAATAAAGTACCAAATGTATTATATGGGCCATACCTTAAAAACAAACAAATGAACAAAAAACAAACAAAAAATTAAATTAAAACAATACTAAAATAAAACAAATAAACAGAATATTGGCGAAAATATGAGAGTTTGGATTAAAATTTCCGTCTTTTATACTCTACCATCCTCCGCGTCGCCGAAACAACCAATCACAAAGAGCGTGTGGTTGCTCCATTCTATTTTAAGACACGACATGCCTGGGCGCGCGCGCCAGGCACACACCAGTCGCTTATGCGCTTCTGACGTCATCACTCCAGACGTGTCTCAACTTGCCCAAAATCACGCGTCGCCATTACGCGCATGCGCACTTAGCATGACGTCATGCTGTGACGTTATACTCATATTTAGTCATTACGTCATACAATGTCATAACTACGTCATACTCATCAATATGCATGCTGCGCATGCGCACTACTCAAACTGCACACCACACAAAATGCACACCACACAAACTGCACACCTCCACCTCCACAAAGAGGACTGATTTGCGGCACACATACTATCAACCAATCAACGATGTCCATTCTATTTTAAGACACGACATGCCTGGGCGCGCGGGTTCGCATGACGTCATGCTATGACGTAAGGACTCGTACATTACTGAACCAGGGGAAATAGTTGACAATATTTTGCCGACTTGTAATCTCCGTTCACCTACAATATTTACAACCCACCCCGATCGCTATAATCGATCCACACAGCCTTTCGGTTACATGCAGTTAACTCCGCCCCTATCGAGGACCAGGGTGGATCACCACATCGATGATCCACATGTGGATCATGATCCACCTGCCGTATCCGTTGGGATAGCAGTATACCGTCCCGATGAATGAATACAATTGCTCTGAGACCACCCTATGAAAAAGGTCACCAGGATACAAGTTGTTGTGTATTTATATAACAAATAATACTGGTTTATTCGCAAAGAATAAGGCACCTCACCTGGAGGTGACCAAGTCCTTAAATCAGAAGAAGAACAATCATCAATACAGGAAATCCTTATAACTACATGAAAATCTATGGCACCTCGATGAGGGGTCACTGGCACACAACTAATGCACCTCACGGTGGAGGGGAACTTAACACCACATGTGCACATGTGGCTCCTCTCACCTGAGGGGACACCACAAGTACACAATTATAATCCCTATATCTTTAAGCTAAGTGCTAGTCCAGATGCATCAATTTAAGGGGCTTTACTGTCTTTGTACTGGAGGTGCACAGCAACAGACACCACACAGGCCAATGAAATTACAAAGGAGGGGCAGACACCCCAATACACATACAATGGGGCCCCTCAGTTTAAGATGTTTAAGAGTCAAACAGTCAGTGGCTAGTAACTGATATGGCCTCCACGGGCTTGTGTGCATTCTTGACAGCGACGAGGCATACTCTGAATCAGCTGCCGTAGAGAGTCCTGAGGAATGTTATTCCACTCTTCAATCAAGGCAGCTGTCAGTGTTTGTACAGTATCTGGAGCATGCTGTCGACCTGCAACTCGTCTGCCAAGCATGTCCCATGCATGCTCTATTGGGGTAAGGTCAGGAGAACGTGCCGGCCAGCGCATTGTGTCGATTCCCTCTTCCTGGAGGAAGTCCATGGCTACACGTGCAATGTGCGGACGAGCATTATCTTGTACCAGTATAAAATTTTCCCCAATGTCACGAGCAAATGGCACCACTACGGGTCTCAGTATCTCATCTCTATACCTCACACCTGTCAGAGCACCACCAGCTATCACAACAAGGTCCGTACGACCGTCCAAACAGATCCCCGCCCAGACCATAACGGATCCTCCACCGTAGTGATCAATTTCAACGATGTTGCAGTCCGCGTATCTTTCTTCTGGGCGTCTCCACACTCTCACACGTCTGTCATTAGTTGAAACTGAGAATCTGCTCTCATTTGTGAAGAGCACTGGGGCCCAATTGTCCATCTGCCAATTTTGGTGATCTCGGGCAAACTCCAACGGGGCTCTGCGGTGCCTTGGGGTCAAAATGGGGCCTGTGGCGGGTCTTCGAGCATGCATATCATCTTCATGAAGGCGATTTCTAACAGTTTGGTTAGTTAAGCGTATACCAGTTCCTCTGTGGAAGTCCGTTGACAGGGATCTAGCGGTGCTCTGTCTGTTCCGTCGGGCAAGAATCCTCAGATACCGGTCTTGACGAGGGGTTGTCATTCGTCTGCGGCCCTGGCCTGGTCTTCTGGTATACAGGCCATCTTCCTGGTAGCGTCTCCACAGACGGTTGATGACACTTGGGGACACATCCACACGATTAGCTACCTCACGCTGTGGGTGGCCTTCTTCAAGAAGCTGGACAGCTCTGGCAACCTCAACTTCTGTTAAATGACGGCGAACACCACCACAGAGGGCCAGAAGACCAAAGGGTAACACAAGAATTGGAAAAAACATCATGGTATTGCAGCAATTGCTAAAGGCTTGTGATAACACTAGTGCACAAAATCAGCTCATTATAGGGACATTTGGACACCCATGTACCTCAGTCTTTGAAGACACGCATGATTTCACTTTTGACTGGTCAGTATTGTTTGAGTATCAATAGACTACACCTGCAATAGGTTTGACACAACCTTGATACCTCTTGAAGCGGTAACATCCGACAAAGGCTGTTACATAATCATGTTCCTTTAATTTTTTTGAGTAGTGTACAATGCTCCTGGACTTACCACTGATATAGCACGACACCCTCAGGCTTATGACTTGAACGTACCGTCTCTTTTACGACTTTTTACGACTGTGCGAGCTCATTCTATTATCACGACTACTCTCTACAAGTTCACGGCAACAACTGACCCCAAATCTACATACAATGCAATAGGGTTGTCTCATATATATGCATTAACGTGTGTTGTGCATAATTAAGTTACAACAAACGGACGTTTGTTTTTCATTACTCCAGTGGAATACCATGACGTCATGCATAAACATGTCAGCCTCTATAGTCCATAAAGTTTACATGAATCATGAATTGACCCGCTTTGAAAATGTTATGATCGTATTTGAAGTAAAATGAAACATGTTTTCTCACTTATATGAAATTTTCTTTCAAATGTTGTATTTGTTGGGACTAAAAGAAATACACTTTAAAAAAAAGAACGATTTTCATTGTCTGCCTACTTAACGTTCATGTTGAAATTATACCCTTCAAATATGCACTTTTATAACATCAGCAGAATTTTTCATTCATATTTCTACATTTCCATTAGTGAGATTAAATGTTTTTACAAGTATTTTTCCAAATATTATTCCTGGGACAAAACTTTTTACAAGTTTTTGTAAGGTTTTGTTTAAGTTGAGTGTCGGTGTTTATGCGGGGTTTGAAGTCTTTGTGACGTGCACAAACAAATAGGAATTTACATACAGCGCGCGTAGACGTGTGCGGTATTATACGTGTAATGATGATGATTGCCACTTCTTGACAGAAGAAGGCCATCTCTTCAATTATTTGGAGCTCGTCCATGAGCTCGCAGGTGACTCTTAAGACCAGCTTTACTCTTACAAACCTTATTACATATATGACATGTAAAGGCATTGTGCTGGATGTTTACGTTTGCTGTGTCCTTATGAGTCCTCATGTGGCTCTTCAGCCCTGCAGCAGTCCTGCAGACTTTGTCACACACTTGGCATCGACTGTTTGCAGACAGTGGTGGATGAATTTCAGGATAGTCAGATTGGGACTGATTGCGGCCATGCGATCTTTGATGGCTGACTAATCCGGCCTTCGACAGGCATACTCGACCACACGTGTTGCAAAGATGATCTGCCTGAAAAGCTTCTGGGATAGCACTTATGTCCTGCTTCCTCAAAGCACGTTTCAAGTTTGAGTGTTCTATCCTCCTCTTTTCAAAAACTTTACATCCAACAAATATCAACTTCCTCCAAGCCAAACGGTTCTCAGACAGCATTTCCCAGTTCTCAACATCAATTTCGAGAGCTTTAAGGTTATGTTTGATAACATCCTTAAAGCGTTTTCTAGGCTTGTGTGAAGGCCTTTTCCCACTTTGCAACTCTCCATAAAAGATCTGCCTCGGTAATCTTGTATCGTCCAACCTAGTAAGGTGCCCTGCCCATCTCATTTGGTTACGAATCAGCAGCATTTCAATACTAGAGGTTTTGGCCCGTTGAAGAACAACGGTGTCAGGTGTAAATGACTGCCATTTTATATTCAAGATTCTTCGAAGACATTTCTGATGGAAACGTTCCAAGACCTGGATGTGTCTACGATATGTAGTCCATGTTTCAGATGAGTACAGCAGCGTGGTCAGAATACACGAATCATACACACTAAGTTTGGTTTTGGTGGTAATACCTCTATCTGACCACACGCGTTTCTCAAGTTTACCGAAGGCTTTACATGCTTTTTCGATTCTCAAATGTACTTCAGAATCGAGTGAACCGTCTCTAGCAATCGAGCTTCCAAGGTATACGAATGTATCTACTACCTCCAATCTTGTACCCTGGACGAGGATGTTGGGTTCGACATAGGGCTGGCCTGGAGGGGGGGTATACATTACCTTGGTTTTCTTCAGACTGATGGTAAGTCCAAAGTGCGAGCATGCTCTCGAAAACAAGTTCATGATGGATTGAATGTCTTCCTCAGAATGAGCTACGAAATCCGCGTCATCTGCATAGAGGAGTTCCCGGACTAAGGCCTCAAAAGTCTTTGACCTTGCGCCAAAACGCCTGATATTAAAGACTTTACCCGAAGTCCTGAAACGTAGATACACTCCGATGTAACAGTCCTGAAAGGCATACGAAAGGATTACAGCAAAAAATATAGAAAATAATGCAGGAGCCGGAATATCACCCTGCTTGACCCCATTGTCGATAGCAATTGGCTCAGAAAGTGAACCGTTGAAGTTGAGACGACCTTTCATGTCACAATGTAATTGTTTGAACATGTCGACAAATTCAGAGGGACAACCAAGTTTACCTAGAATGATCCAAAGAGCAGACCGGTTAACAGTATCAAATGCTTTGGTCAGATCAACGAAGACCTGATAAAGAGCTACCCGATGCTCAATGCATTTTTCCTGGAGTTGACGAACAGAGAAGATCATGTCCATTGTGCCACGTCCAGATCTAAATCCACACTGGCTCTCTGGGATGACTGAGGGACAAATCCACTTAGTAAGACGATTTAACAAGATTTTGGCAAAAACCTTGCCAACTACCTCAAGCAGGCTTATACCCCGGTAGTCTCCACAGACTGATTTTGAGCCCTTGCCCTTGAACAATGAGATCAGTATTGCGTCAACCCAATCTTGCGGCACAGGAGCACCCCTCCAAATTTCAGAGATCAGACGGTGGATCTCTGCAGCAAGCTTGTCACCCCCATGAAGAAGAATTTCAATAGGAATGCCATCGAGACCTGGTGCCTTCCCAGTATTAATTTCTTTAATCGTTTTTTGGATCTCTTCCAAGGAAGGATGATCCATCATCTCATGGATAGTATCTTTTTGAGGCAGATTATTGATGGCATCTTCATTAATATCTGAGGGATTGTAAAAGAGATCTGTGAAATGCTCAGTCCACCGCTTCATGATACCCTCAGGATCTTGGTGTAGAATAGACCCGTCCTTGGACTTAAGAGGCACCACAGAAGACGATTGTGGGCCAAACACCTGGCTAATCAAGTGATATAATGCTTTGGAATCCTTACAATTGTAAGCATTCTGGATGTCGTTTGAAATGCCTGACCACCATTGGTTTTTCATTTGACGAATTTTGCGCTGGAGTGATGACTTGGCCTCTTTTAGGGACTGTTCCAGAGACACACGGTCACTGTCAGATGCACTGAGATGTTTCATGTGCATTCTGTTTTTAGCTTCTAAGAGAGTGCTGATCTGCTGATCGTTTTCATCAAACCAATCCCGATGTTTTCTTTTCCTTAGCCCGAGTACCTCAACTCCGATGTTGTAGACCTCAGACTTAAACTTATCCCATGATCCATCAAACTCTGCATCCTCAAAAGCTTTCCGAAGATTATCACGTACTTCAGAGTCCTTCAGTCTCGACACATCAATACGTTTAGGGACCTTTATCCCTTCTGATCTCTTTTTACGCATGATGCGAAGTTTCATTTTTCCACGTACAAGTCGATGATCCGTACCACACTCTGCTCCCCTCATGACTCGAACAGTGCACACATCTTGAAGGTCTTGCTTACGAGTAATGACATAGTCGAGAATATGCCCATGTTTGGATCTTGGATGTATCCAAGTTGCCTTGTGAGCATCCTTCTGATGGGAAAAGGTGTTGCATATGGCGAGTTTAAATTCTGTGCTAAGCTGAAGAAGGTGAAGACCATTACTGTTCATCTTACCTAGACCAAACTTCCCTAATGCATCCCACGTCTCGTGATCACTACCAACCCGGGCATTAAAATCACCAAGAAGGAGAATCTTATCTGCAATTGGAATTGAGTTTATGACGGTTCTGAGATCTTGATAAAAAGCCATAATAGATTCCTCGCTGCTGTCGAGAGTAGGAGCATAAACAGAAAGCACGGTTATGAAGCGACTGGATCGTAATGGAACTCGAAGGCGCATGATTCTCTCATTAAAACTATGAGGTTGTTCCAGCTGATTGGTTAGTTCAGTACGAATGGCAAAACCCACTCCCCCGACCCGTTTTTCACCCTGAGGCTTACCCCTCCAAAAGAAGGTGTATCCAGCACCTGCCTCAGTCAACTGGTCTTCCTCACTCAAACGAGTCTCAGAGAGTGCAGCGATGTCAATACGATACCGTGCCAGCTCTTTTGCTACAATAGCAGTTCGTCGCTCAGGATTACTTGACTTTTCGAGGTCGAGAAGTGTCCTGACATTCCACGTTCCAACATTTATCCTATATCTTTTGCATCTGTATTTTCTCTTTGTGTTTCCCCTGCAGTTATGAACAGCCGTCAGCCGCAGGTTGCTGACCAGCTTGATGGGTGAACAGGCATTTGTTTGGGTCACCTTTTCTAGACCGCTCCCAGTTTCTGGGTGAGCAGTGCTACCCTAGAGAGGGCTGCTCAGTCACTCAAGTCCCCGCCGAAGCATGTTGCTGTTCTGTCAACAATGCAGCGACGTTAAGATAGGTCTTGAGTCACCCACGTGCAGATTCGTGACTGTGTGCTCCCAGCTTGTCAGGCCTGCACATGTCGCCACTCCTCCGTCGCCGTGGGACTTTGAAGAGATATCTGTACATTCGATGGCAATGCTACACGCTTGTACGACACGTATAACACCCTCTCCTTCCCCACAGTCTAATATCCAGTGACAGGCATACGCAAGATGACTGAATGGCTGTGAGGAACGCAGGTTTTATTGTCGCGGAGTTATACCTCTCCGGTACTACAAGTGCCAGGCAGTACGGCACCCGTTAGGGCGGACTATTCCATCACTTGTAGGGTTTGGATAGTGCAAGTTTTCCTTCTCACTAACGCGGGTTGGTGGCTTGGGAGCACCCATGATGGTCTTTGCTCAGGTTCCGAAGAACCCCCACATACACGGACGTCTACGTACGCGTCGCGCTCATTTGTATGTGTGCATGTGAGCGACGCGCGGTGGACATTGTGAAAAGTTACGGGAAATCACCGAGTATGTTACTTTGTTTTCCACATTCCTGTTTATCTGGAGATGAGTTTTGATTTTCATTAAAAAAATGCTCTGACAAAGTTATGAAGAATTATGGTAATAGACTGATTAAAGCTACATGAAAATGACTAAGATGAGCAGGTGTTCAGACTTCAGAAAGGCATTTTCTATAATTATTTGGTGGGAGAACATGGGACCACAATTCTAAGCAACACCATCAAATGTTCTATTATTATTATTATTTATTCCGTCAAAATGCAACAGTCATACAAAGAATAAATGAGAAATGAACATTGTAATTATATATAAACGTTAAACATGACAGGGCCAAGATAAGCAGCACAATTTTTTTTAACTATTCAGATCGCAGGAAGGCCTTTTTTCAAAAGATGTGTTTGATTGGAGTATATGGGACGACATTTCTGATCAACATCCATCAATTATTTTATTGTCATTATTTATTTGGCCAAAATTGCAACAATTTTACAAACAGTACAAGAGAAATTAACATTGTAATTTTATATGAACGTTATATAAACATAACAGGGTACACAAGTTGAACAAAGGGATTTTTTGGGTCAGGACAGAAGGGAGTGTGTAACAACATAAAACAAAAAATGTTATAACCAAGGAATAATAAATAGTAACACAACCATTCTAAGATGGTCAAGATTGATGAAAGTGAATTTATTATGCTGTGTCTCGAAAACTTATTAATTGAATCTTAAAATGGAACATGAAAGCTGATGACGAAGTTAATCATTTGAAGTGATTATAAAAGTAATAAATATAAATTTATATGCAATATGATTAATAATTGTGCATATATTGTATAAATCAAAACAATGTGACATCCATATAAATCAAAATATAATATATGTAAATGTATACTTGCGCTAGAAAATTAAGGCACTGACAATCAGTCACGCCTAACTGGTATAAACATGAGAGAGGGTAGACAACTACCAAGTTTGTGAACAGTTCAACAAACAGGCACAACCAGGACGACCAAAGAAATTGAAAATAAAATCTCCAAAAGTCCTAGAATACTGCGTGTTCAACTTTAAAAATGTGGTGATTGTCTGGTCATCGTGTCTTCCACTTGGAAAAGTGCATCAACTATCTGCCCATGTATGCCCTAAGAAAACATCTCCAGACAGACCTACATGTAGGCCTAGTACAACTTTTGATGAAGCAAGTCTAGTGACAACATCCTGAAAGATCCAATTGCAGTTGCCATTGAACAAGCTATACAGAGCCTGAAACACAAGAAACAAAAAATTTAAATAAGTTTTGCACTTATCATTTAAAAGGACCAGTGGTGAATACTCAAAAGAACTTTAGAGAAAACTGGAAGCGGAGCATTTACAATGTATATAATTTATAAATAATGTACAAAGGCCTTTATGTAACAAACAAAATTGAAATGACAAAAATGAGAATGGACAAGTT
Organism: Zoroaster sp. YZ-2022; assembly: GCA_029582265.1. NCBI lineage: Eukaryota > Metazoa > Echinodermata > Asteroidea > Forcipulatida > Zoroasteridae > Zoroaster > Zoroaster sp. YZ-2022. The sequence continues at coordinate 21,747,099 of CM055818.1, read as the reverse complement.
GCCTTGAACTATCATAGGAGAATAACAACAGAGGACATGATGGAGGAAATACAAATAAATTGAAAAAGCAGTAATCGTCTCATAACAAGTAGCCTACATGTAAATAAGAATTAGACTGAATACTATTTCTAGTTAAATTACCTGTTGTCGTAGATGTCCTAAATTAATAGGAGCCGCATTACAATAAGTAAGCACGGGCTCAGTGACAAACTTTAATGAGCTATATGACATCATCACTCATTTACATAAGCTAATTACAGCACGCAGTGGTTTGGGAAGTAATGAATATTCATTTAATGATCACGCGGTGAACCGGTGACCTCCTCGCGTCGATTAGCCAATCAGCATGCAGTACCGTGAAGATTGCGCGCACGAGGCGCACAACTGTGTCATTAGAATGCAGTCGATCAACTTCGGTGGTCTGTGAATATTACATAGTACATACAGTAAAATTTTGTAAATTTCATTCAAACTTTGTTTGAATATTCATTAGGGTCGACAGCAACTAACTGTGCAGTTACTTTATGAATGAACTACATGAGTGAACAGCAAATAGACCGCCCACTGGAGGCCATGTAGGGAGCGTCTTACCACCCACCGCTAACACGTGTATTGTTAATGTTCGTGTGTGACGAGGTCAGTGCTGAAGTGCAAAAGTTGTCGTTTTGAATTTGACGGGTACATATGTACAAATTTTCCAAAAGCAGAAATATTGGGTTTCTACAGCAAGTAGACAAACTAAATTTGCATGGGGGTACAGTTAATATGTCCAGTACCTGTTTCTTTTGGGAGCATGGGTTTCATAAAATAGAGGGTATATGCATTTGGTCTATACTTGTCTGTGTGCGTAATGCAGTGTGTATTTCAACGCTGGTGTTTGTATGAGAGATGTCCGTTTACTTATTGTAATGAACTGCCAATGTTGTAAACTGTTTTCAATTCCTGGTTGAAAGAAATGATAATAAAATAATAGTAAGGCTTCCATAGTTCTATGAAAACATTTAAAAATAACACTACTCATCCAGACCGTTCTCTTGGATATCTTCAACACCATTATATTTCCAAGCATGTAAATGCAGTGCAAAGTTGACGTGCGGATGAAAATGCAGTCTACCGTAAATGTACTGTTGCATTCCCCACTTTTGTGGGTCAACAAAATAATAGTCGGACACAAACTTTGTTGTGACAATCTCAATCAATGGGGTTGGTTTATTATTAACATCACTATTTAACAATGGCACTAGTAACATGTATGACAGGAGTGGTAGCGTATAGGTACATGTCAATAGTTAAACTTATATACTTGTGCTAAGTTCCGAATAGGGTGTACGAATACCAACTACTGGGTACAGTCAGTGGGGACCATCGTTCGTTCATGCGGCTTGTCACTCGGCATACGGTACGGGCGCTGCTATACCGAGAGACGGGCGGCTGGTCGGTCTCTACGACGGGGACCACCGGGGCTTGACTACACGGGGTGTCTGGACGGGGCCAGAGTGTGTATCAGACCGCATAGCTACATGTAGGCGAACCAATGGCCATATCGACGCCCTGCACCATTGGTTCAACGAACGAGGCTCTGGACCGTAATAATTCGGTATATCGCACTGTCATGGATCGAGTCGCACAGATATCATTCGGAATCGCACTACGCCGAGATCAGGAAATCTTGGGGATTATATAGAAATCTGGGGCCTAGGAATGAATAAAACATAAGCCTAGTTTAGCGTCTTAGCCAATGAGAAGCTTGGCTTCCGCGTCTAAGGGTAGAAACGTGTGCAAAATCAGGGTATACAACAGGTCCTTGTTCCATGGAAAGGTATTTGACGAAAGTGAAGTGATCGACAACTTAGAAAGGAGGGCGGGTCCAAGGGGAAATGCTTACTGGGCATGTTAAGCTATTTGCTTGGATGCTAAGCTATTACTGCATGAGGGGAAACAGCGGCTGTGCTTGGGTAGGGAGCACTACACGCGGGCCACGGCTAATGACTGAGCGGGACAGTCACGATGACTGTTTGGCGGTGGTTCACCCACGAACCGTGTTCAGTGTGAAGGGGTGGACTCCGAGGAAAGTATTCGGAAAATAGACTAAGTCCAAAGGACGGCTCCAAGCCACGTGGCGGGAGGGTGTGGCACGCACACAGGGCTCTCGCTGGTTTAGCATTATGCATTGCGTTGGCGCTGGATATGCATGAGCAAAAGTAGCGTCCTTGTATGGATTGCATTTTTCATAACGGACAATCAAGGGTCCGGAGAAACAACCCTGGGACTTAGACTGCTTGAAATTGCATCGTAAGCAAAATATTGGAAGTGGAAGAAGTGAAATAGGGGGTGCTAATATTTATCAAAATCAAAGGGTAAGATTCGTAACACTATTCCCCCTGTAGTTTCAAAACGTCCTCGTTTTGCATTAACATGGAAATAGGTTAAAATCATTAAGAAAACAATAACAATATTACTGTTCATAAAATCTAAAGATCATAGATGATCACATGGTGAATCAGCTACGCGATGTCGTGCTGATGAAAACAAAAGTCATAGAGTTCATTCGACGAGGCATAATCTTAGAGTTCAAAATAGTTCGTCAAGTGTCACTTTTGTAGTTTTGGTCTACGAACTACAAAACGTCTAGGCAACTAATTCTGTAAATAAATCTATAATCTACTACGGAAAACTTAACATTGAATGTAACGCAAGAGTTCCATAACATAAAGTTAACTGCAAGTGAAAAATGAAACACGTATTCTTATATGCAGTTAATGTACACACAAGTAGAGTTCGGACGCTGTCGCGTGGCATCTCCTACATAGCCATATCAGATTACAACCGCACGGTCTGGGCTGCAAATTTATGAATGAATGGGTCGTCACTGCTCTGCTCTGTTTGTTTACTTCGAGTTCCTTGACCTAAAGAGGTCAAATGTTCACGCACCATGGGTGAAGGGGGTCTACGTAAGAAACCTGGCTGGTGTGCGCGTGGTACGTTGGCTCCTTCTTTTGGCAGGGGCAGTGTTCGATGGTACCGTGGATGACGGGGGGCGATGGTCTTCCTTGGGTGGTTGTGAAGGGGGATCATCAGAACTGTTACTGATGGTCTGGGGATCGCGTGTGTCAGGGATATGGACGGCTGGGTCCACTGCTGACTTGTCTTTCAAAAGTTTTTGCATGTCCTTCATCCATGGTGGCACATCGTCGCTGAAGTATCGTTTTAAACGATCATGATGTAAAACTTTGGATTTCCCTCTCTGTTTTAAACGGAGTACAAAGAGTAAATGGCTTAGTGTTCGTTCAATGATGCAAGGTCCTATCCATTTAACCTTTTTCAGTTTTGGGGAAAGACCCGGAGTCTTGGTGCTGTCCATAAAATACACAAGATCACCAACTGCGTAGTTGTGATGTAAAATTCTTGTGTCGTGGTCTCTTTTCTGTAGATGACTGGCTTGACCAAGGTGTTCACGAACTATATGATGGACCTTGGTCATCCTCTCTTTGAGTGCAATGACGTACACACACTCATTTGGGGGATGGACTTCATCTTGGGGTGGGCCACCAAACATTAAGTCGATGGGCGCGTGAGTCTCACGACCAAGCATAAGCATATTCGGGGAGTAACCAGTCGTCTCGTGCTGGCAACTTCTATATGCTGATGTTAGAAGAGGGAGATGGATGTCCCAGTTTCTTTGGTTATCATCAACGTAAGCCGAAATCATGTTCACAAGGACTTGGTTAAATTTTTCAGCTTGGCCGTTGGCCGATGGATGATAGGGCGATGTTCGTGTTTTGTTTATCTCTAACAGCTTACAAACAGAACGGAACAAATTAGATTCATAGTTTCTGCCTTGGTCTGAGTGTAGATCAAGGGGGACACCAAATCTTGAGATAAATTCATAGACTATTTTGTGGGCAACTGTCTCTGCTGTCTGGTCAGGGATGGCATAGGATTCCATCCATTTCGAGAACTGGTCACCAACGAGCAAGATGTATCGATTACCCTGCTCACTGATTGGTAAGGGGCCAAGGATATCGGTTACCAGTCTATCCATTGGAGCGCCAACTCTATAGTCTTGAAGGGGGGCTCGTGGTGTTTTGTGTGGCCGCTTACGGGCACCACACTTTGCACATTTTCTTATCCAATTCCGGACTGATTCTTTCAGCCGGTACCAGTAGAATTTGCGTTTTGTCTTGTGAACAGTTTTCTTTACACCGAGATGGGCGGATGTCACAGCATCATGCGTTGCTCGCAAGATGGTGTCTTGCAGCTCTTTTGGTACCACAAGCTGCAAGTATGATTGAGTTTTGTCCGTAGTTACCCATCTCTTGTAGAGGACACCGTTTCGGACGATAAGTTGTTGCCATAACAACCAGAGTTTTCGGGTTGCTGGACTTTGACTGGCGGCCAAGTCTCTTCCTGGCCGCTGGAGGGATTTATCTAACCAATCAAATATTACGCCAATATCTTGATCAGTTCTCTGCATTTTGGCGATTTCCTCAGAGGAGTAACCGTTCACCCAAGGTGTGTCCTGTTGCTGACCAGCGTTTGAACCGGCATCGTCGTGCATGGAGATTACATGTACGTTGAACAAGTCACTATCGTGGATTTTGGTCTTTGTAGTGAAGTGGGATAGTTCTGTAAGTTGCGGCCCGGTACTAAAACCGGCTAAGGCGCCCTTGTCGGGGGCGCAGGGCGTGTTACAGTTCATGTCACTTCTCTCTGGTTCATCCTGTATATCACCGTTAACATTGCTAGTTTCGAAGGAGTTTTCTGCTGACTTTGACATCACATCTTGTTGCAATATCCCTGGCGACGCGTTGGACAATACGGCTTGTCCGGGAGTTTCTCCAGCTGTGTTTGCAAAACGGCCGACGGGAGTCGATACCCACATGTCGTTGATAACTGTACTGCACGAGCGCCAAATACAGTTGCCGAGTTTGCAAATAACACCAAAGAGGAGTGTTACCACTGTTGCCATCAGTATGAGAACTCTCGCGAAGGGGATAGGCTGAACTTTTTCTACACCATCAGATGAAAGTTCGGGACCTGGGACGTAACAAGTCAAAACATCCTGGGAGTCTTCACTGCATGAAGATTTGACAATATCGGGAGTGTTCTGAGGGGATTCTACCTTGTCTGCAGAGGTAGCATGAATTCGTCTGGTCGATAGGGGGATTACGTCGTCGACTTTGTTGAAATCGGACCACAGTTCACTCTTAGTGACACACTTGTCACAACCACCACAGTGAGGATGGTTCTACCGTCGTAGCACGGGCACTCGTCAGGATCACACGGCACCCTAGAGAGGGCATCTGCATTGCCATGTTTCTTTCCTGCACGGTGTTCAATCTTAAAGTCAAAATGGGCCATAATCTCTAGCCATCGAGCCATTTGATCAACTGGATCTTTGAATGTCATTATCCATCTCAAAGCACTGTGGTCTGTGCGAATCAGGAACTGCTTGCCAAGCAAGTAGTGCCTAAAATACTGTACAAACGTAACAATAGCGAGTAGTTCACGTCTCGTCGTACAGTATCGCCGTTGAGGTTTGGTCATCGACCGGCTAGCATACGCTATCGGTCATTCTTCTTCTTTCTGGGTTCGTTCGCACCACTGAATTTGTGACAGGGTGGCACCGATACCGGTATCCGATGCATCAGTATCGATAATTAAAAGTCCGTCGTTGTCGGGGTACGACATAAGTTCATCACCTGTCAGTGCGGCTTTCAATGTTTCGAACGCGGTTTGACAGTCAGGGGTCCACTTAAATATCTGTCCGGCCTCTAACAGACGATTTAAGGGAATGGCTATCGTCGAGAACTTCGCTATAAATCGACGATAGTAAGAACAGAGTCCAAGAAACGAGCGTACATGAGCGATATTCTTAGGTGTCGGCCAGTTTTGAACTGCAGCAATCTTGCTGGGATCTGGTTTAACACCATCCTGGGTTATGGTGTGACCCAGAAAAAGAACTTCATCACGGAAGAGCTCACACTTGCTCGGTTTTAGTTTCAACCCGGCGTTTCCGAGCCGTTTCAAAACTTCTTCAAGACGCTGTATGTGCTCTTGAAATGTTGAGGATATGATGATGACGTCATCAAGATATATCAGCAAGGTTTTCCACTGTAACCCTTTAAGCACAAGTTCCATGCAACGCTCGAACGTGCTCGGCGCGTTACAAAGTCCAAATGGCATAGTGATGTATTCGTATAGGCCACTACGGGTCACGAACGCGGTTTTAGGACGGTCTTCCTCTTTCATCTTAATCTGCCAGTAGCCTGACTGCAGATCAAGGGTGCTGAAAATCTTGGCTCCACTGAGGCAATCTAGGCAGTCATCAATCCGTGGTAACGGGTATGCGTCACGGCGCGTTACGTTATTTAACTTTCGGTAGTCGACACATGGGCGTGTCGTGCCGTCTTTTTTTCGCACAAAAAGCATTGGTGAAGCCCAGGGGGATGTTGATTCTTGTATCACCCCTGCCTTCAGTTGGCTTTCCAGTATTTTCTCTTCCTCGCCCTGAAATGCTTTTGGGGGGCGTCTGGGCGGCTGACGTATGGGGCGAGTGTCACCAGTGTCAATAGCGTGCTCCACTATTGCTGTTCGGCCTAAGTCCTCAGCAAGGGCGCAACCACGTGTTGAAAGTTGGGGGGGTCCCAAGCAGCCAATAGCAACGTGATCTGCGGGCGAGCGAAGCGAGCACGCCACTAGCAGCTGGGGTCTTGGTTCAATATCACGTATTTCAGCGTGTTGATGGAAGTGTTGCATAATTGTGATGTCATGAATGACATTACTAGGATCATGTATACATAAAATACCAAAATGTTCCAGAAGTTGGGGAGGTCCACATAAAAGTAGGGGGGGTCGTGACCCCCGATCCCCCAGTGGTTGCGCCCTTGGTCCTCAGCGGACTTTGAGAAAGTGTTCACATGCCTTGTCAAAAGTTCCGCCAATGATTTTTGTTGAGGAGAGGAGAGATTTTTACAACTCCTCTCATAGAGTTTTTCGAGGTTCTCGGACCATTTTTCGGGGGCATCACGGGGGTTTGGGGCGTTGGGTGCGACTGAGGATGAAGATTTGCACGCATGCACTCTGCATACGCGCATCGCTCGATAGAGATGATCTGTTTCGCGGTTCTCTTGTTCGTCTATGAGTTCAACTGCGTCAATCTCGTGCAGGTGTCCAATGACTGTACCTGCCCGGAGTTCAATGTTCTCTGGTGATGTGTTCATGAGCCGGACAGGTATACCGATATCTTGCCGCCTGGGGTCAACTAGGGAGCTGCCGACTACGATATTTTGATCAATGTTCTTATTAACTGCTGCTTCTACCACAGCAAAGTTCGAGCTGAGTTTATGACTATCGGCTACGCCTTCTGCAATCCATTCACTGCAGGCTGGGACGGTGGTGTTTTCTTTCAATGAAATTGTCATTACACATGGAGGTGAACCCTTGACCGTCCACTGAACCCAAGTGCCAGCAATACGTATGCCGTGCCTCAAGTACGCAGTCAAAGAAATACAAAAAGTCATAGCCGAGGATTCCTTCATCCTTAATGGGGGCAACAAACGCGTCCCACTGGAATTGTTGTTCGCCAATACTAATGTCCATGGTGGCAATACCATCGACTTCAATAAGTTCATTGTTCGCAGTTTCCAGTTTTACACATTCATGTGGGGACTTAAGTTGAGGGCGTTTTTCGGCGGGTATCATGCTGAAAAGCGCTGAGGAAATAATAGTCACTGTCACCCCTGTGTCTACTAAAAGTTCGGTATTTAAATCGTAAGTTTGTACTTGTAAAAATGCAGACATGCCTGTAAATGGCTGCCTGCCCATTCGGATAATGGATTGTTCACACGAGGGTTGGACCGATGCCAGGCCGGACGGCACGGTCCCTTCTAGTTTTCCGCTTGTGGGGGTTGGGTAGCGCGCGGTCGGCTCTTTCTTTGCCGCGTGTTGGGGGCAACTATTGGCAAAGTGGCCGAGTTCGCCACAGTTATAGCAGGTCACATTGGTCGCCTTTGACTGTGCACTATTGTTATTTTTGGAATCAGGGGCTTTGTTTCTGCCGGTTGAACGATTGTCTTTAATTAATCGAACTATTCCGGTTAGTCGGCGATCGATATTCTCTGTGAACTGAGACATTTGTTTTTGAGTAACATAGTCGGTCTCTGTTACTGGGGCTTTGGAGGATGGGGCTTGGTTTGCGGCTTGGACGGCATGGACACGAAGGGAATTTTTAGCCGGGTTTACGCTTTCCCGTAAACTCATGAAATTTTCCACGGCCGTCCTCGCCTCCTCTAATGTCTTTGACTTTGTCATCCCAATGGACACGACAGTTTGTTGGTCAGGGAGCCCCTTGAGAAAGTGACGGAGGGCGATACTTTCTCGTGTGCCAGCATCTGCTGTAGGATACCCTCGCATCACTAGGCGGCGTATGTCTGCAACATACTCGGTCAGGCTCTCTTTGGGCAGAAATTTCTTGCTTTCGAGCATAGCAAGCCAAGTGTTCTGGGGGAGGCGTTCGGCAAACCGGCTTTCCAGAGCGGCGACTAGTTTGTCGAAGTCCTCAACGGTGAATGTATCAAGTTGTTGGAAGACAAATTCAGCAGCTTTCCCTTTGAGGCTGCTGACGAGGCGAAACTTCTTTTCCGCTGCAGACCATCCGCAGACCTCTGCTAGGCTCATGAAGGGGCGGATGAATCCTTCCCATGCCATTGTACCGTTGAATTCACCTTGCCTAGGCAAGGGAACATCAAACATTTTCTTGGATATGGGCACGGGTGCTGGTGAAACTGGTTTGTCTAAAAGTTCATGCACGATGTTCTTGACTGGGGAACTTGAAAAATGGGGGTCTGGGTGGACGGGGAGTCATCGGTGAGCGCCGATGATTTGTCGGATTGAGACGAAGGTGTCCCGGGCAGAGAGGGCGCACTCAACTTAATCAGTGCTGCTGCCCTTTGCTCGGCCTCCACTGCACGTTTCTCTGCCTGCTTTAGCTGTTCGCTGAGGGTCTCCAGCTGGGTCTCGTCACTACTTAGTGACACAGACGCAAATGACGTTTCGAGGTCGCCGGCTTCTGCTGAGGCACTTAGCCTACGGGATTTACGAAACTTTTTCATGTTGTTTTTGGGTACACTTTACTGGAAATGGAGACCAGAAGGTCATAGACTATTGTTCATTGATACGTGCAGTGAAGGCGTTGGTGCTTATTCTAACAGACTGGCTAACATTGGCATTATGGTCGTGCCGGGGTTTAAATATAACTATAAGTGTTCATAGAAGTTCTCATATCGACAGAGTGTTAAAGTTTGTATCCCACCGCTAGCCACCAGTGTTGCATTCCCCACTTTTGTGGGTCAACAAATAATAGTCGGACACAAACTTTGTTGTGACAATCTCAATCAATGGGGTTGGTTTATTATTAACATCACTATTTAACAATGGCACTAGTAACATGTATGACAGGAGTGGTAGCGTATAGGTACATGTCAATAGTTAAACTTATATACTTGTGCTAAGTTCCGAATAGGGTGTACGAATACCAACTATTGGGTACAGTCAGTGGGGACCATCGTTCGTTCATGCGGCTTGTCACTCGGCATACGGTACGGGCACTGCTATACCGAGAGACGGGCGGCTGGTCGGTCTCTACGACGGGGACCACCGGGGCTTGACTACACGGGGTGTCTGGACGGGGCCAGAGTGTGTATCAGACCGCATAGCTACATGTAGGCGAACCAATGGCCATAACGACGCCCTGCACCATTGGTTCAACGAACGAGGCTCTGGACCGTAATAATTCGGTATATCGCACTGTCATAGATCGAGTCGCACAGATATCATTCGGAATCGCACTACGCCGAGATCAGGAAATCTTGGGGATTATATAGACATCTGGGGCCTAGGAATGAATAAAACATAAGCCTATGACTGAGTGGGTCAGTCACGGTGACTGTTTCGCCGTGGTTCACCAACGAACCGTGTTCGGTGTGAAGGGGTGGACTCCGAGGAAAGTATTCGGAAAATAGACTAAGTCCAAAGGACGGCTCCAAGCCACGTGGCGGGAGGGTGTGGCACGCACACAGGGCTCTCGCTGGTGTTGGATTATGCATTGCGTTGGCGCTGGATATGCATGAGCAAAAGTAGCGTCCTTGTATGGATTGCATTATTCATAGCGGACAATCGAGGGTCCGGGGAAACAACCCTGGGACTTAGACTGCTTGAAATTTCGTCGTAAGCAAAATAAGTGGAAGTGGAAGAAGTGAAATAGGGGGTGCTAATATTTATCAAAATCAAAGGGTAAGATTCGTAACAGTAATGAATGTACAGTGTGAAGTTACATTCACGTTCATAACGTTTATAGGCATGTTAGGCCTATCTATTGAACTGCTGAATTCAATACATGTAAAAACAAACATTGTTGAAACAAGTTTCACTTTATTAACAACGAAAAAGTTTGCCTATCATTTATTAATTTAACACCACTGTGTGTTTTAATAAACTTAAAGACTGCGAGGCCAAATGTATTTATTGTCAGGGATCAGGCTGAATGTTCATTTGATGCAGTACATGTCTTTTTGCAAGAATTCACAGTAACCGTACACAACTGTTTCTGTAAAAATTGCTATCCTTTCTATGCATTCAGAATACACACGATCAAAACGAGTTAACCGTGTACGGTGTACGTAAACACGTAACGCGTTACGATGGATACACTAAACATGTATCGTCCATGTACGTAATTCGCCGCACTCGTGAAAAGACGCACCTTCCTTTGGCTTAGCATTTCTCGGACAACTTACAAAACTATGGCGTATAACTGGTTGCATAAACTTACCGGGCATGTTAAGCTATTTGCTTGGATGCTAAGCTATTACTGCATGAGGGGAACAGCGGCTGTGCTTGGGTAGGGAGCGCTATACACGCGGGCCACGGCTAATGACTGAGCGGGTCAGTCACGGTGACTGGTTGGCCGTGGTTCACCAACGAACCGTGTTCGGTGTGAAGGGGTGGACTCCGAGGAAAGTATTCGGAAAATAGACTAAGTCCAAAGGACGGCTCCAAGCCACGTGGCGGGAGGGTGTGGCACGCACACAGGGCTCTCGCTGGTGTTGCATTATGCATTGCGTTGGCGCTGGATATGCATGAGCAAAAGTAGCGTCCTTGTAAGGATTGCATATTTATAGCGGACAATCGAGGGTCCGGGCAAACAACCCTGGGACTTAGACTGCTTGAAATTGCATCGTCAGCAAAATATTGGAAGTGGAACAAGTGAACTATAAGGGGTGCTAATATTTATCAAAATCAAAGGGTAAGATTCGTAACACTATTTACTACGTACATGTACATAGTACATTCTCACGGGGAAAAAAATGTATCGCCGCCACGCTCGATTGCGCGACCGGTGGCTGCGCTGCTAAGACCAAGTTCACGCAACGACCATTTGGGAACAAAATACTAGTAGTCAAAATTACCTGGTACTCATGACCAAAATGATATAGCGGTTACCAGGCAATATCGGCAGCTTGGTCGTTGTACGAACTTGGCCCTTGCCGTACTTTGGTTGGTGTTAACGGTGCCCACAACATAAACACTACGCCAGGCATTCGCGGGTACCAGTTAAAAATAGCATGGCGCGGCGTTGGGGCGCATGCAACGTAAAGAATACATGCCGAGTCTGTACCTAGACATGCATGCAGCGTACATGTGCGTGTGCATCAGATATAGCATCGACGCATCGATCGTCGTGTCGCTGTACGTATGTACATGTACATGTACATGTACATTATGGCCAGGGCCATTTGGTGGTCGTCAACATGCTGTCAAAGGGTCGACTAGCAAATAAAAAAAGAGTGAACTTAATACTGGCACATCCAAATGCATAAAACTTGATGTTTTTTTCCGGTTAACATTGTGTTTTTTATTTATTTTTAATTGGTGACATAAACTGTAAGTGTTGCAATACTGTTTTCATGTAGGCCTACATGTAATAAAACCCAAACAGAGACAGATAAATTAAACTTTAGTCTTATTGGCATGTGCTGAATTGGACTTGGAGTGTGTTAAATTTTCATTGTTTTTTAATTTTTTTTTTAAAGATTGCCTTGGTGCCCTTTACGTTTTTTATCATTGCCGTGATGCCCTTTGAAAATCTAAAAAATTGCCTTGGTGCCCTGATTTTTTAATGTTTTCATTATTGTTGTGTTCAGTTGGTTAGAAATAAAATATGAAATGAGCCTTCTTCATTTCAGAATTAAAGCAAAAGCATCACTGTACACTAATGTGCCTGATCTTTTCCTCTGTTATTAGAATAGAATCCGTTATTAATTAAAGAAACATTAGTATTGCCTCAGAAACAAATATGCACATAATAATAAGGTAACTGACAACTGTTGTTTATAATGCACGTTCTGATGCAAAATGCCTAAATTACTAAAAACAGTGATTTGATTAAAAATATTTTAAAAAACATACGGGCGAGTGAAAAGGCTTGCGGGCTTGTGAAAAGTTTGGTTTACTAGCCCGGCCGGCGAGTGAAAAAAAAAGTTAAGGGAAAACCCTGCTAAGTACCAGTTTGTTCAGTCTATGCCTTTCTCCATAGTTGATCCAAGGTCTATCAAGCCTACTAGGCATTTTCATCACTTTTTGGATCATCTTGGACGTCAACGTGCACCTGGTTGCAATCGAATCCAGGAATTCTGTGATCGTTCGTGTGTTTACAACAAAATGATTGCGCGGCGGAACATCAATTGCGCAAGGGCGACAGGACTTTACTTACAGTGCAGGCGATTTAATGAGCTGAGACGTGTTCTGCCGCGCAATTGATGTTCTGACTCCATGGTCATCGCTCATGCGCATTATTCAGCATGAACGGCATGAAAAGTTTGTACACAGATTGGCCGTTGCTCTGAGAAATGTCTGGGAAATACTCTTTTTTTTTAGACACCTTTCAGCCAAAATCGTTTCTCCAAGAGGCAGTTAAGAAGTTACAGTGCCTGCATTTCCTCGGTTCAGCCAACGAAGACAGGTAAAAAAGGGAGAAAATTCAGTGCAAACTTTACAGGTATACGAACAGGAAGAACTCTTGGTAGGCAGATTCACGGAAGCCAACGCTGGCGGCGCACTTCATCATATGTATCTTTGGGTCACGACCTGTGACCGTGCTAACGCTGCTCGCGGCAAACCGGCGCGAACCGCATTACACCCTCATCGGCGGATTGATCGTTTTTAGTGTTGATGATGTGATGGGGCCGGATCTATAGGGAAGCCATTTTGTTTTCATGCATCGCATGCCGCGAAAATCTCGACAAAAGTTTTTGCCGTCGTCCAAATAGATCGCCGTTTTCGAGGTAAGTTGAACGTTATTTTTCCCCCTCCAACTTCGATCATATTTAGGCGTAATAGGGGTACCTCCGTGTAATTTAAAAATGAAGAAATTGCAATCCACGTTATTTAATCATCTTTAAAAAAAAAAACAGCAATACTTTTCATGAAAGTCTTCGCGCAAAAGTTTTATGCGATGCGCAAAAGTTTTATGCGATGTGCGAATCGAAGATCCCAGGGGAATTTTTTAAATAATTTGCTGCATATTTTATCATGCTGCGTGATTGTTAAGGGGGAAAATACCACATAAATGATGTCTAATGGGTCATTTTGTGAATTTTTATCGTGAAATTTATAATAAAATGTTGTAATTTGGATAAATATTATGCCACATCGTTTTTAGGTATTGAAATGGTATAGCCCATATGAAAAATGGACTCTGCCCCACGCATGCCGAAAGATGTCATGAAGTGGGTCATTCCATTTTCCAAAATAGGGGGGTTCACCTAAATTATGCAAATGTTAGCAGATTTGTGCAATTTATGAATGTAATTTGTACAATTTAGGATGAAATTAAAATAAAAACCGATCTTCCAATTGGATTATTTTGATATAGTAGGCATATTATAGATTATTAATATTATTTATGCTATGGTAGGCAGATTCATTAAAATTTCAAGTTGTTTTGATCACACTGGTGTTATTTTTATCTGAAAGTGCTTTCAACATGCTTTAAAATATATTTTTTATTTTATGTAGTCTACGCTATTTTTCATGTTTTTTGTTCTTGTTAATTTTATTATAGGTTAAATATAAAAAGAAATTAAATGTCGGAACAGGTGACTAATATTTTTTGTACTTGGCCTTACAAAATATTTGACTGTTTCATTATTTGTTAAATAATGATTGCTCTCTTTTTAAATTTTTTAATAGGTATTCACCTGTCTTCACTGCATGCAAAGAAATTAGCAGTCATCTGTCAGACTAATTGTTATTGGACTTCATGGAAGAGCAAACTAATCCCGATCCCCCCAACTGTGCACCATTGGATGATCCACAAGAATTACTTAGTAGAACTCATGGAGTTGCCAATCCCAGAAGATAAAACAACAATATGTAGAGTCATAAAAGACAACTCAGTAATTGTAGGATTTCAATTTAACCAGAAATGGGTTGTTGATGGCAAAGATACTGTGTGCCAAGGAAGCATTACAGACATTGTACAACATCTAGGAAAAGATAATGAATACAAGTGTGTATTTGGCCAAACCCACTGTTTTTAAACGGTTGCTGAAATCCTGGCGGATATTGCAGTAGGGGATTTGTATTTATTTGTGTGATGGGTCTTAGAATGTCCATGGATCTGCAAAAGGAGAAAGAAAATGACAGTTAAAACAAACAAGTACATGTACGTGTTTCTTATTGTTTCAAAGTCAGGGTATGTGTAATTTAACTGCAAATTTCTATCGATCAAATTCATAATTAGGTGCCAAGGAATATCCAAATTATGCACTCACTTACTGAACTAAAAATGATGCAACATGGTTAAAGTTTACTTAACTTAGTAACGGTAACTTAAATGATTACAAGTTGTAAAGTTTAAGTTGTTACTTTATAAAAAAGTCATGGTTCACATACGGACTGTCAGTACCGAATTGTTTGACCGCTCAAGCGTGAAGCATACATTCTTACACAACAGAAAGCTTGTGTTCAAAGACCAATTTTACAAACTCTATTATCACCTTGAAGATATCGTTTTACACCAAAATAAATAATAAAAAGTATCTTACTTATTGAATTCCCTTTCATACAATCCAAAAAACATTAAGATTGGTCAATAAATGTCCACGTTCTTGGTCTTTGTTTCCTCAGTGTGATCTGTAAACTCAAATACTTTTTTGTACACAAACACATGGCGCTCCGTAGGTGTTTGGCATTTCGGATCTTTCAACTCCAATTTGAAGGGATTGCATAATAGCAACCTTATTCTATTTCACCATCAATGGAAAGATCTGATCTTGCTCTTTCCAACCATTGTAAGCTTGGGTATGGAGGGTGAACATGGACAAAACTACAGCTTTATAACAAATGGCCTTTGTGCTCAGGCTTGAGTGCTTTTTTGTGTGAAAGCTTGGTCGACTAAAGTCGCCTATGGTAAGGAAAGGTTAAGAGTTAATGTCCAATGTGCATTTGACAATAACTTTTAATAATTTCAATTAAGATGGGTGCACCCCACTAAATAAACTCCCATAGTAAACAGTGCTAAATACAAAATATTCAAAAATAATTAAAAAATACTTAGAAGTCCCACAGTTTTTAAAACCAAAAGAAAAAATATTGATCGATATATAACCTTTTATATTCTTCTCTATTTACTTTCTAAAGTCCAGGTTTCCAGGGAGTTATTCTCATCCCAATGAAAACCACCCTCTACAGTAGTGAAAACGTCCACACTGAAAAGCAGCCATTTTGGAAAAAGGCCTTACGCTTGAAATCAAATTAGGACCACTTTTTCAGGGCCTAGTGTGTCCAAAATACTCACAGTTGGAAGCCAAGGACCCCCAGGTTATGATAGTGGGCCATTTTTACACAATCCATCAAATGAATGGGCCTCAAATTTTTGTTTTTCAGAAAAATTTGAGGGCATACACTTTATGATAAATAGCTCGGCGCATGAATTCCTCACTATTTAGTGGGGTGCACCCAGATGCCCGTGGCGGCCATCTTGGATTTTGGCAGCCATTTTGAATAAATAATGAGGTAAACAGAAAATGATATGCTTCAGTGAACACAATAATATATTATCATATTTGTGCCAAATATAATTGTTCCTTCTCATTTTCACCAAATAGAGCAATTTTCCAAACAGCCTTTAAATTTTGTCAAATAGTGCAACAGCCTTAAAATTTGGTGTGCATTTTACAGTTATATATATAAGCGTCAATTTTTATTCTAAAATATGGCGGCCATTTTGAATATATAATTAGGTATTCATCTTCCAGTGCGCACTGACAATGATGCGATTGGTTTACCAGAAAACATCATAACTAAAATAAATGCCAACATAATGTCCATGGCATAAAATCTTAATACATGTAAAAACACATGTAAAATATGTTAGTAATAGTATATTCCCATGTACAGTAACTATATATAGCTCATCTGGTCACAACTTTTTTGGCCATTTTGCATATAAAATGGCACAGATATTCCGAACACTAAAATCGTGTAACCTCACTTAAGCTCACCCTATAGAAGTGGTTGACCCCTCATTTTAAAGCATATTGAAAGCACTTCCAGATAAAAATAACATGAGTGTGATCAAAACAACTTGAAATTTTCATGAATCTGCCTACAGTCTTGGTCAGGACCTTATCGTAAGTGTACTGTAGATAGGGTCCTATCAGGGCTAGCTGAGAACCATCTACAATTATCCATTCTGAAAATTCAAAGGAGTTCAGCTCATCAGCGGCGATCTTTGTAACCTGCATAGTATCACGTACAAGAAGGGCAGTTCCCCCTCCCCTGCGTTGAGTGCGTATGTGATCAAACAAATTAAAGCCAGGTGGAGTTAGTTCAATCCTACGGGCAGTGTCAATGTCATTTAACCAAGTCTCGGTTAATGCAAATATGTCGGCTCTACATGAACGTGCATAGTCATAAAAATCAGCTGTTTTGTTTCTTGCTGAGCGAATATTTAACACGCACAGCTTGAGACAATTTGGATCAGGGTTTAAGTTAGAGATAGGAACTCTCACCAAGTTAAGAGAATCTATTGATGGTCTCCTTCGAGGCCGGATGAATTCTAGGCTTGGTGTTATATGCACATCAATCGAGACCAACAAATGACCAGCAAGATCAACACAACGAAGATTACGCAAATTGTCAAGATTTCTGAAACCGTTGCTACATACGTACCCCTCAAATGTCTATCTGCTCTAGAAGTAGTGCCGACATGTATATAGTTACTATTGTTGGCGGTTGACTGACCATGTACTCTAGTAGTAGTGGTGCGGACATGTATATAGTTACTATTATTAGCAGTTGGCTGTGCATAGCTACATGGTGTATTAAGGCAGTACTTGCCTGTCGTTGCCTTTTTATGCTTGCCTGCCCGTTTTCCCCTGAATTTCAAAATGTTATTCTATTTGAGAATCTGAAGTTGCCATGGATCAATTCTACGTTGAGAAGCAGTCCGAAGGCGTAGCAACCGGTGGAAAGAATATCGTATCCGGCCGCCACTTTTTAAGGGCTTTTTTGATTTTTTTGCAACCACTAACCAGTTAAAAAAATCATTCTGTCGATTTTTGGTGGTACAGAAAGCGAAAACTATCTTTAAAATCCACTTTTATGATGGTTTTCGGACTTGATTTCCCTTCTAAAAAAATCCTCCCCTTCAGAAAATAGAAGGATCCTATTATAGTTGCCACTACGCATGTACAATGACTGTGTTGGTCACTAATTGTGGAGTTTACAAGATCAGACTGACATGACTGAGGACGGTCATCGTATACCAAAAATGCCTGATTTTTCATGAAATAAATATCCTGGAATAATTTGAAGTATATGTCCATCATCATCCATATGTTCTCCACCTTACCAGGTAGGTAAAATTACATTATTGGTTATATTTAATGAAAAATAGTGGCGGCCAGATACGACATTCTACCCCAACCGGTTGCGAGAGTACATAAACTCACTGTTTGACATGTTGGATACACTCACATACAAATTTCCTTGGCCGTTGGCTCCATTAGCTCTGAATTCCTCTTGGTCATCAGCTGGGCCAGGGTCACTTACTGGAATCAACAAGACAGTCCAGCCTCGTTTAGACCACTTGATGAGTGCAACTTTTATTTTCAGCGCACTAACACTGCTGTTTCGATAAACTCCTGAAATCCTTATGAAAGTGCACATTGTGGTTGTTTGTTGAATTGTTTTTTCCAGTTCTGGAATTGAACACAAGCATTGTAGGGGCGATAATACGATCAGTACAGCACATGCAATACTTAGAGAAACCATGTTGTTATCGGTTAATACAAAATTACTACCTGACAAGAAGTACGTCAGGCCATAAGTGCTGAATATGAAAGATCACTGATGGATTTTGGAAGATTCAGGAAGGTTCCTAGCAAGAATACCTATAGGGGGTTAGGGTTAATCACGTAAACAATAAGACCTCGTGCTGTGTGTACGTACTCTGTGCACGCGCGATATGGGATATTCGTACATATAAGGAATAATAATTCAGCATATTGTTTCACTTAACCTTCCGGTTTCAGGAGAGGTCAGATAGGGGTCATGTCTGTAAACGAAATATCACATAATTCAAGATATTTAAGATGATGCAAAGATTGTGAAAATATCTTCTGTGGTTCATGAGATATGGTTTTTTGAAATATTCAACTTCTGTTTCGATCGGAAGGAGAGGTCAGATTGGGGTCATGTCTGTAAACGAAATATCACATAATTCAAGATCTTTAAGATGATACAAAGATTGTGAAAATATATTTTGTGATTCATGAGATATAATTTTTTGAATTATTAAACTGTAAAATAGTGTAATTCGATATCTGATGACCTCACCATGACGTCACAACCTGGGATACAACTACGTGTTAAGATCTAAGTATGTAATAATAATAATAATAATGTGTGGACTTATATAGCGCACGTATCCACCAACTAAGTGGTGCTCAAGGCGCATTATATCATTAATCCTGCTCATAAGGCTCATAAATCATTCCTGAAACCATCTCAGCTCCCTAGGGAGTATACAGCTCAATTGCTGCCATTACAGCGCATATAGGGCTAATCAACCAACTCTGCCCTCACAGGTACCCATTTAACCCCTGGGTGGAGAGAAGCAATTATGGTTAAGTGTCTTGCTCAAGGACACAAGTGTCACGGCTGGGATTCGAACCCACATTCTGCTGCTAACACCAGAACTTGAGTCCGGTAAGCTATGTGTTAAGTTTTAAGGTGCTGTGAACTTTGCAACTATCCTTTCTTTGTTGGATATGTCTCACTGAGACATATCCAATAATCCAACAATAACAAGAGGTGTTCGCGCACCAAAAAAATTGATCGAACACCAAAAAACTGATTTCGCCAACCCGTGTATGATACAAGGGTCGAGTTGTCTTGTGGATTGAGTTGTCACAAGGGTCAAGATGTCTTAACCCCGTTTGTATTATGTGTGTGTATATTTATTTAGTCAATTTTACCTTTGAGAAAGAACCTGTTAGGTTCGAAACATAAGGCCTATAAATACTTTTTTGCATTTATACTACAGGTCCTTTAGGTTGGTAAGCAGTTTGCAACAGTTAATTCTATATTTATATCATATTTGTCGTAGATGGTAATTCTTACAACCTCAATGACGGATGAGTACCTCCAAAAATAGCGGGATTGTTTCAACCGATGACAACAAAACCATGCAGAACAATCCAACAGGTCCGGATGGAGGCCGAGCGGGATGGATTGCTGTCTTAGCTTTCTGGACTGAGTGTTTTATGTATATCGGAATCGTTAAAGGTCTAGGAATAATGCTGCCGACACTGCAATATCAGTTTGCAACGAAAACGTGGGTAATTGGTTGGATTGCAGCTTTGACTTTAGCGACGTCTGGATTGATGGGTATGTATCAGGTTCGTGTAGGATAATGACCAGTTTCGGTACTTATCCTGCAGTAAAGACCAAGTGTTGAACTTTTAATTCAAAAATGCCCGTTTTTAAATATTCATAACCAGAGTTGTAGTCAAGTACTTTTTCAAGTACGAGTACTACAAAATAAAAACCTGCGAGTACGAGTACAAATACGAGTACTTTGTCATGAGTATGAGTACGAGTACTTTGTCATGAGTGCGGGTACGAATACGTCGCTATGTGTAAAATTATTAATTTTAGAACATGTATAGGCCTGATTCAAAATACATTTATTCATGACTGAAACCTGAGGTTGATTCACTGACTGATATGTATAAATACTTCTGAAGACTAGACCTATTGTTCCTTTTGTTCCCTTCAGTTATGAAGTCCTTAGAAGTACAGCTATACCTATTCACATGTTCAACCACAGCGACATTTTTTGTTTGTTATGGTTTAACTCAGAGCTCACACGTAGAATGGTATCTGGCTAGATGCAAATTGCACAATATTCTGCATTTTACGGTTGGAAGGCATATATAATAATAATAATAATAATAATAATAATAATAATAATAATAATAATAATAATAATAATAATAATAATAATAATAATAATAATAATAATAATAATAATAATAATAATAATAATAATAATAATAATAATAATAATAATAATAATAATAATAATAATAATAATAATAATAATAATAATAATAATAATAATAATAATAATAATAATAATAATAATAATAATAATAATAATAATAATAATAATAATAATAATAATAATAATAATAATAATAATAATAATAATAATAATAATAATAATAATAATAATAATAATAATAATAATAATAATAATAATAATAATAATAATAATAATAATAATAATAATAATAATAATAATAATAATAATAATAATAATAATAATAATAATAATAATAATAATAATAATAATAATAATAATAATAATAATAATAATAATAATAATAATAATAATAATAATAATAATAATACAGAATATTTATAATGCGCACATATCCACCAAGAAGTGCTCAAGGCGCTGTACAGTAAACAAGAAATCATACAATAGCATAACAATACAATAGCAAATGCAATATACAAAAAGATAAAAATGCATAAATGAATGTTAGTAGTCCTTATAGGCAATACACATAAGATGAGTTTTTAAGTTTTTCTTGAAGGAGTAAACACATTGAGATTCACGAATGTACAGAGGTAAATCATTCCAAACGCGTGGAGCCACAACTTCAAAAGATCTGCCACCCCAAGAATGTTTTGACTTTTGTTCAGCCAGCAAAAATTTTGCACTTGAACAAGTCAGATATATATAATGGTGCACAATCATTCAAAGATTTGAAAACGATAAGCAATATTTTATAAATACTACGATATGATATTGGTAGCCAATGCAGATCTTTCAGGATGGGGGTGATATGACATGATTTTTTAGAGAGAGTCACAATACGTGCAGCAGTGTTTTGAATCTTTTGAAGTCGTCGTAGTTGATCCTGAGGAAGTCCATAAAGCAGTGAATTTGCCATATCAGGACGAGATGTTATGAAGGAATGAACAATTTGTTATGTTGCATCATAATTAAGATATTTGCGTAACTTTCCAATGTTCCTAAGGTAAAATGTTGCGGTGTGAGTAACATTTGAAATATGAGGTTTAAGTGTCATGTTTGCATCAAAAATAACGCCAAGGTTGCTTGCTTGAGAAGAAGATTGCACATGAGAGTCACCCATAACAATATTTGGAATAGAAATCTTAGATAATTGTTGACGAGAACTCAATAGCACAAATTCAGTTTTATCATCATTGAGTTTTAAGAAAGTTTCCTTCATCCAAATGCGAATATCATGAATACAGTTTTCAAGGCGATTAATTATAGAGGCACTCTGTTGTTGTGATGGTTTGAAAGCTAGGTAAATCTGAGTGTAATCTGCGTAGACGTCATATTTCATGAATATGTTACGAATTGGGTACTGAGTGTAAATTGGAAACCACTGAGGGCCGAGGACAGATCCTTGAGGTACTGAGTAGTTCAGACGAAAAGGTTCAGAGACGGCATCACGAATACAAACATGTTGAGGTCTTTTAGACAAGTATGAGCGACACCATTCCAGTGCATGGCCATTAATTCCTATATGATGTTTTAAACGTCATATTTAAAAAAAAAAAATTCTTGTCGAGACCAGCTTTTTTGAGAAGTGGACGAACATGTGCAATTTTCAAACTGTCGGGAAACATTCCATGAAGCAGAGACTTATTTACAATAAATGTTATATACGGTACAAAAGCATCAATACATTGCTTTAACAAGAAAGTAGGCACAGGATCAAGTTCGCATGATTTGGATGGTGACTTCATAATTATTCTTCTGATTTCTTCTTCACTTGCAGGTTGAAACAGAGAAATAGATGTGTTCAAAGAAGTTATGTCATTTGTTCTTAAAGAAGAATCACTGGAATTGGTAGTGAAAGATTTGTGAATATTGTCAATTTTCTCAAAGAAATTGGCAAATTTATCCGCAAGATTTTTGTCAGAGTCACTGGTGGGGAGCGTTGGTTCCTTTGATTTATGCAATAAGTTATTTACAATTTTGAAGGTTTTTTTCTGATCACCTGAACACTCGTCAACAATTCCACGTTGTTTATCAATTTCAAGCTTCGATTGGATCCATCTCCTTTCAAGCTGGCGACGAATTTTCCTGGCGGATCGAATTTCATTCGTAAACCAGGGACTTGATGATCTTAATTTGATGGTTTTAGATTTTACAGGTGCATGTTTATCAAAAATGTTACGTACGGATGATTAATAAATTTCAACACAGCTATCCAAATCATGGTCTTCAAGATTAGCGGCTGACATAGCAGATTTGACATCATCAGAAAAATTGTAGATATCAACAGTGGGAAGAGGAGGCTTCTTCAGATTCAAATTGCACATTATAACATAGTGATCTGATAGTCCAGGTAATATACAAATATTTGAGAGTAAAGACGTATTCTCGCAAATGATGAGAAGATCCAAACAGTGTCCGTGCTTGTGCGTAGACTCAGTGATGTGTTGAAATAATCCATAAGAAGATTAATTCCTTGAATCGATTGGCAGCATGGTTATTAGGATCATCTAAGTGAATATTAAAGTCACCACAAAACAGGACATCATTATGTAAAAGGAAATCAACAATCATATTTTCAAAATCAAGAATAAATGTTCCAAAAGCACATCCAGGTGGGCGATATATTGTTACAAGATGAAATGACTGTGAATTTGATGTAATCTCAGCATGAATTGCTTCAAATGATGAATATTTCTTTGTGTCATAAATTATAGTTAGAGAGAGAAGATCTAAATAGTATTCCAACACCTCCACCTGCTTTATTCAGGGGTGATGTCTGCAATAGTTACACAATCATCAATTTTTAACCAAGTTTCACATATGGCCACAACATCAAGGTTTTTTACTCAAAACAAAGTTAGTAAATTCACATGTCTTATTATTCCTTATTGACTGAGCATTCAAAGAGCAAAAGTTAAGTAGAGAGTCTGTGTGAGGTTTGACGGATTTTAAGTTGTTAAAGCAAACAGTAGAATCAGAGAGCGTATTGTTTGAAGAATGATGCGTTCTCGTGGATTGGCTATAGTTGTAGGTCAACTTGTAACAAGAACTGGGATGTTTTTCATTCGGCGTCTACCACCTTTTTCCCCTCTATGTGCAGGGCGGTATTTGGGATGTTCATGAAATATTCTATACTGTTTCAGATCATTCGGTGGTAACAATGTTTTGGTATCCACAACATGAGAAATCTTGCGAAGTTTAAAAAGTTCATCACGTGAGTGAGAAATAACACGGTGTTGGGATGTTGTTGTAGGTGAATCAGGTCCTGGGTTGGGGTGTATATCTCCTGCAATTAATAGTTCCAGTTGAAAAGTAGCAGATGAATTGTTGTAGTAAGAAATATGTGAATTAAAATACTTACGATGGCCGGCATGTTTCTTGGCAAGGTTACTACATGTAGACGATGTAGTGTATGCAGACTTCAGTGGTCTATTTATAGAACATTATGTCATTGTATAATCTCACGTGATCTCGTGTGCGAGTGCTCCGTTATTTTGGGCACCTTGGAAAATTTGAGAATACAACAAGAAATAGACGTAAGATCAACTGTTTCCGTGGTCAGTTATTGGTGTTATAGGGACGTACGAACACAACAGTGGCGACGAGGATTTTACTAGAATATACTGCATACGTACACGGACATTTTCGAGACCAGTTTTCCGCAACTTTGGTGAGTTTTGATGAGCAAACTTTAGGAACTTTCCACACGTATGATACATAACGTTAATCGACGACAATGTTGCACATTGCATAACGCTGTGATATAGTGATTCGTGTATATTACAACGATACGTTACATGTAGGTAATAAGAATATGGCGTCTTTTCAACAGCGAACTGTGTTTGAGGAATTTAGTCCGACGGACGGTGATATTGAGAGTTATTTGGATAGACTTTCCCAGTATTTTACTGCTGTGGATATCGAGGACAAGGATGCTAATAAAGCCAAACGTAAAGCCATAATGTTAAGCAGCATTGGGGGAGCTATGTACAAAACATTAAAGGATTTGTCGTTCCTGCAGCAGCCACATGAAAAATCATTTGAAGATTTGTGCAACCTCCTCAAGGAACAATACAAACCAAAGAGGCTTGTGGTTGCCGAACGTTTTAGATTTCACAATGCTAAACAATCACCGGGCCAATCGATCTGTGATTTCGCTGCCCACTTGAAGAAACTCGCAGTGTACTGTGAATTTAAGGGAGACCAACTACAGGACAGTCTCCGAGATAGATGGATTTGTGGTTTGCTTTCAGAGAGCATTCAGAAGAAATTGCTCGCATGCAATTACACGTTTCAGCAAGCATTGGAGGTGGCTTTGGCAGAGGAAGCTGCTACACGAAATGTACGGGATATGACCACAGGTGAGGGGAATGCAGTGAATAGGATGAGTTCATTTTGCAAAGGAAATATACAGAAACCAAATGCAGCATGGAAACCAAATGTAACCCGATCTACGAGGCGTTGTGATAGATGTGGTTTGACTAATCACAACCGAGATGACTGCAGATATAAGAATGCAACATGCTACAAATGTAAGAAAGTTGGACATTTGCAATCGGAATGCAGAGCTGAGAGTAAATCAGGCTCTGTTGTTTCAGCTACCAAGGGCACATCACAACACCACGCAAGGTCTAGAGCACGAGTTCGCTATGTAGAGGAGAATGATGATGAACACTCTCCTGAGTTTGGCAATGGAAATGCTGAACAAAGAAAGAGATGACAATGCCTTTATGGATTCAGTCTTCACAGTGTCAACTATGCCCGACGGTAACGTCCACGCCCACGCACCTATTATGAAGGTACCGATCACGATCGCAAACGTTCCCATTGAGATGGAACTAGACACAGGTGCTGCAGTGTCTATAATGAACTACGTTGATTATTGTAAACATTTTGGGCACATTCCCATGCAGCAAGTGCATCGTGTTCTACACGCATACGCTGGAACGCAGTTGAAAATCGCAGGACAAATTTCGGTTGAGGTTAAGTACAATGAACAAAAAGCTATACGTTGCCCTTGATATTGTTCATGCTGATCGTTATGCACCACCCTTGCTAGGCAGAGAGTGGTTATTATTTTTAAAACTGGACTGGCCAAATTTGTTCTCACAAGGCCAATATGGTGTGAAATCTGACCCACTGGTTGAGCTACAACACGAGTACCAGGACCTTTTCCAGCCAGAGTTGGGTACAGTACGCGGAGTGAAGGCTACACTCCATGTGAAAGACGACGCGATTCCAGTTTTTCACAAGGCTTGCCCGGTTCCTTTGGCTCTTCGTCCTGCGGTCGAAAGAGAAATAGCTAGAATGGAGCGAGAAAACATCATTTATCCGGTTGATTTCAGTGATTGGGCAACACCGTTGGTGTGTGTTCCCAAAGCGGATGGATCAGTACGTCTCTGTGGAGATTACAAGAACACAGTGAATAATTAGTCTATTCACACTGATCAATACCCGATTCCTACAGCGGAAGAAGTATTCAGTAAGCTTGCGGGAGGTGAGAAGTTCTCTAAGATAGACTTAAAATGTGCATACCAACAAATGTTGTTGGATGACAATTCGCAACAGTACGTTACGATTAACACACTCAAGGGACTTTATCGATATACACGTTTACCTTTTGGTATTTCATCGAGTCATGCAATTTGGCAGAGATTCATTGAACAGGTATTGGCAGGCTTAGACAACACATGCGCAGTCATGGATGATGTGTTGGTAACCGGCATCAACGATGAAAAACATCTACGCAATCTCAAGAACGTCTTCCAGAGATTCAGGAAGTACGGTCTACGCTTGAAGAGCGAGAAGTGTCGCTTCATGCAAGAAAGCGTTATCTACATGGGACGCCGAATCTCTGCAAAAGGGATTCAACCGACAGACGATAAGGTGGAAGCAATACGCAAGGCTCCGGTTCCGCAGAACGAAACTGAGCTTTGATCTTGGCTGGGTATGGTAAACTTCCAAGCACAGTTCCTGCCCAATCTATCCACCATGATTCATCCACTCAACAGGTTACTTGGCGATGTAGCTTGGCAATGGACAGATGCATGTGATATTGCATTTAAGGCAGTCAAGGATGCAATCAGTTCTGACAAACTTATCGCACATTATGACCCAACGCTACCACTTGAACTTGCAACAGATGCGTCACCATATATGGACTCGGGGTGGTCATATATTACATGTCTACAGCGATGGCACCCGACACCCTGTTGCATATGCTTCATGTTCACTCAATAAGCACGAAAAAGGGCATGCGCAACTAAACTCCTCAAAAAAAGTTCAGAAACTCAAGTTTGACTGACGATTTCTCTCTTGTTACCGACTCATTTTCCTTGCATTTGGTATCATTGAAAGCCCTGTTATTCCTCTTTACAATGATGTGCCATTTGTTATGATTACGCAATTGAGGGGTGTGCAGCACAGCTGAATATGGGGGTGGGTGTAAAGTGAAATGTTGCAAAATGCATTGCTATTGTCAAAAGTGTATTGACTCTTGCTGTTGGGAGTTGTTTGGAAGATGGATGTGTCTTGAATGATTGTCTGCTTACTAACCAATATTTAAAGGTTTTAGGCCATAAATGTGCGGGAAAAGTTCAGAAATCCACATGGTCTGTCACAATAAATTGCCTCCGGGATAGCAACTCTGTTGTTAATGTGGTTGAGTTTCAAACAGAGTAAAAGAATTTGTCATTTTCTGCACTCAAACACCCAGTAATTCTCCATCAGTTACAACAAATCTCTCTCACAGTACAATGAAACTCTCTATCACTAGCATTGTTTGACCACTGAAGTGTGAAGCAGACATTCTTACACAACAGAAAGCTTGTGTTCAAAGGCCAATTTTACAAACTCTATTATCACCTTGAAGATATCGTTTTACAGCAAAATAAATAATAAAAAATATCTTACTTATTGAATTCCCTATTATAAAATCCAAAAAACATTAAGATTAGTCAATAAATGTCCAAGTTCTCGGTCTTTGTTTCCTCAGTGTGATCTGTAAACTCAAACACTTTTTTGTACACAAACACATGGCGCTCCGTAGGTGTTTGGTATTTCGGATCTTTCCACTCCAGTTTGAAGGGATTGCATAATAGCAACCTTATTTTATTTCACCATCAATGCTCTTTCCAACCATTGTAAGCTTGGGTATGGAGGGTAAACATGGACAAAACTACAGCTTTATAACAAATGGCCTTTGTACTCAGGCTTGAGTGCTTTTTTGTGTGAAAGCTTGGTCGATTAAAGTCGCCTATGGTAAGGAAGAGGGGGTATGAGCGCAGTCGACTAAAGTCGCCTATGGTAAGGAAAGGGTTAAAAGGAAGGTAGAAGCATTTTCATTTCTTTTCTCCACTGACTTTCACATTAAGGGGGGAGAAGATGTAGTGTATGCAGACTTCAGTCTATTTATAGAACATTATGTCATTGTATAATCTCATGTGATCTCGTGTGCTAGAGCTCCGTTATTTTGGGCACCTTGGAAAATTCGAGAATACAACAAGAAATAGACGTAAGATCAACTGTTTCCGTGGTCAGTTATTGGTGTTATAGGGACATACGAATACAACAGACGATAACTTTAATTCCACATTACATGTATCCAATAGTGAGTCATCAAGGCATATTGATGTTCCAGGGAGGATGAGAAGAATAAACAGGAAATGAAGCTCCATTGTCACAATTGTTTATCCATACAAAAGATATAATAATAATAATAATAATAATGTTCCATTCTTATATAGCGCATTTCACATAATGTCCCAATGCGCTTTACATTATTACCCCTGGTCACTGGGCCAATATCATTCCTATAATCTTTCTCAGCTCCCTGGGGAGTATACAGCCCATTATGTGCAACCTTTTGGCGCTACAGGGCTACAGGGCTAATCAAACACAATAACCATCTCTACCCTCACAGGTACCCATTTATACACCTGGGTGAAGAGAAGCAATTACAGTAAAGTGTCTTGCTCAAGGACACAAGTACCACGGTCGCCGCCAGGTTTCGAACCCACATTCTGATGACACAGCCATCAGAACTTGAGTCCAATGCACTTAACCGCTCGGCCATGGCACCCCATCATGTGGTAGATAACAGTCAAGTAGATAACAGTCAAGTCAATAGAAGAAGATCAGTCAAGCTTGAATGCACAGGTTGTTTATCAATCCATGATGGTTATCTGCCATGTAGAAAATTAACAGGCAGGTACACAAAATATTCAAATAAATTTTCATAAATATATATCCATAATGGTAGTGTCTTCATCAATGAAAAAAGTCCAGCAGCATCCTGGTGTTATTAGAAATCCACTGGTATAAAAATGAAGACATGAATGCAGCAATAAACTGGTAAAGTTGATATAAAATTAAGAGAGACCTGGGAGTGTCGCTTGTTATGCACTCATAACATGTACATGTATATTTTACGATTGGAATTTGTTAAAACCTTAACCTTTAATTTAAAAGATCTGTCGTTGATAATGACATGGTATTTTAGAGGCGTTTGTGTCAGCCTTAAAAGGGTTAATCAACCTTAAGTGCGCGCGGGCCGTTTTCGAGCACTATAACAGGAACTGCCAGTCGACAACTGGCACGCGTAACTCAATGAACGGGGGCATATACCGTTGCATAATCGGACTCCTAGCATTCACAAATTCTTTCAGATAGTCTAGAGGCTGCTGGCAGTTTACGCACTTGAGGTTCCTTGCGGCCCGCAATATTTTCTCAATTACAATTCAGTCCTTGATGTAATGACAGAATACATGCGTGCAATCAAATATGTATATGGTCATACATAATTACTAGGCTGACCTATTTTCCTTCCAGCCTCGGTTTGGGCTTGTGGACTCGCGTCGTTATTGGATAAACATGAAGCACATGTAAATTTGTTGTAAAAGGATGACAATATCAATAATTTCATAATTATGACTTAAGCTGAGTTATTTTCAAAGTCATAATTATGAAAAATTAACATGACTATTCAGCCATATGAAATGGTGGAAAGCATTCACAATTTTTATTTACGAAAACTTATTTTATCAACACCTTAATGTAAAATGCACATAAAGACAAACAAATGGCGCCATTTTAAATTGATTGTCCTTGTCACGATAGGTCCATTTGCAGGATTATTGAGCAGACGGTTTGGGACTGGTGTCGTCATCATGATCAGATAGTCTAGAGGTTGTATATAACCATTTCAGGGGCGGATCCAGGAATTTTTAAGGGGGGGGAGGGGAGGGTGGGGGGGTCAAGTTTTTCATTTTTTTAATGTCTGATAATAACCACCTGTTATGTTTTGTATTATTTGGGGTTTTGCCCCTCCCCCTCCCCCCCACCCCTGGATCCGCGTCGGAATTCCCATAATATATTTCCACCCTTTTCAGGGGAGGATTCATGAATTTTTGCAGGGGGGTAGGTTTTTCTTAAGTGCGCGCCGGCCGTTTTCGCGCGCTATAACAGGAGCTGCCAGTCGACAACTGGCACGCGTAACTCAATGAACGGGGGCATATACCGTTGCATAATCGGACTCCTAGCATTCCCAAATTCTTTCAGATGGTCTAGAGGTTGTATATAACCATTTCAGGGGCGGATCCAGGAATTTTTAAGGGGGGGTCAAGTTTTTTCTTTTTTTTTATGTCTGATAATAACCACCTGTTATGTTTTGTATTATTTGGGGTTTTGCCCCCCCCTCCCCACTCCCCCCTCCCCCCACCCCTGGATCCGCGTCGGAATTCCCATAATATATTTCCACCCTTTTCAGGGGAGGATTCATGATTTTTTGCAGGGGGGGTAGGTTTTTCTTTTTCTTTATGTCCGAAAATAAAGGGGGGATGGGGGGGTGGCTAAATGGGCAGTCAAAACCTACTCTTCCTCCGTTTATAGCTAGATACGCTATGCTTGACTGCAAAGAACGTGCCAAACAATTATTACTTCCAGACCTTCACGCCACGTGAGTCAAACAGTTGTTTACAGCCAAGTCAAACAGCTGTTTTCAGTCAGGCTTGCTCCAAAGCACCGCCCCCTAAACCCCCCCTAACCCCCCCCCCCCCCACAGACCTAGTAGTAAACAACTCATTCATAAAAAACTTACAACGTATCAAA